>LPNX011005422.1:35865-150940 GCA_001517045.1 Pseudotsuga menziesii | reverse complement strand
TAAAGAATTCCCTCCAAAATTTTCCATTAAATTTTGCATCTCTGTCACTGACAATGACTTTTGGGAAGCCATGCAATTTGTAGACATTTTTGCAAAATACTTCTGCAATTTTTTTTTCCGTGTCTGTTTTTTTAATTGCCATGAAGTGAGAAAATTTCGTTAATCGATCGACCACTACAAGGATTTTGTCCTTTCCTTCTGACGGAGGTAACCCATCGATGAAATCCATTGATATCTCTTCCCATTTCTAGTTTGGAATGTGTAGGGGTTGGAGTAACCCTGGGGTTAAAACATTTTCACTTTTGTTTCTCTGGCAATTGTCGCATTCTACCACATATTGCTGGATATCTTTCTACATTCCCTTCCAGAAAAATGACCTTCTTGCATTATAATAAGATTTGAAGAATCCTACATGTCCGGCGGCTGGTGAATCATGGGATTCTTTTATTACTTTAACCTTGAATTTAGAGTTTGAATTCAAATAAATCCTCCCTTTATACCAAAGAATATCGTTTTTCCATTCAAACTTGGGGTCACGGTTGGAGTTGTTAATTATAGTGCTTGTTTCTAGGTCCTTGGCGTATTCACTTCGTATTTCATTCAGCCATTCTGGGATTGCAACCGAGAAGGAGTAAGAGGTGATATCCTCATCTTTTCTAGAGAGTGCATCTGCGACTACATTTTCCTTCCCTTTTTTGTGTATTATTTCCATGTCGAAAGCAACAATTTTTTATATCCACTTCTGTTGTTCTGTGGACAACGTTTTCTGTTGAAGTAGGTATTGAAGACTATTATGGTCTGTGCGGATCATGAATTTGCTTCCTAAGAGGTATTGTCACCACTTTACCAATGCATGCATAATTTCCAGCATTTCTTTATCATATGTAGACTTCAATTGTTCTCGCTTGTTTAATTTCCTACTCTCAAAAGCTATCGGGTGTTCATCTTGCATTAGTACTGCTCCCAACCCATAACCTGAAGCATCACATTATATCACAAATGGTTTTGAGAAGTCTGGGGTATCTAATACAGGTGTGGAGGACATAATTCCTTTTAAGGCTTCAAAACATTTTTCCGCTTCTTCATTCCAATGGAATGCATTCTTTTTTAGAAGGTTGGATAAGGGAGCGGTTCTATGTGCATAATTCCTAATGAATCTTCTGTAGTATCCTGTTAGCCCAAGGAATCCTCTTAACTTGGAGATGTTAGTAGGGTTGGGCCATTCTGTGATAGATTTGATTTTTTCTGGATCAACCTTAACCCCTTCATTAGATATTACGTGTCCAAGATAGCTCACTTCTTCTTTACCGAACGTGCATTTGGACATCTTGGTGTAGAACTGATTTTCTTTTAAAATAGAGAGCACCTGTTCTAGGTGTGTAAGATGATCCTTCCATGTCTTACTGTATATAAGGATGTCATCGAAAAACACTAATACAAACTTCCTTAGGAATGACTGGAATAGGTTATTCATGGTTGCTTGAAATGTTGCTGGGGAGTTAGTTAGCCCAAAAGGCAATACCTTAAATTCGTAATGTCCCTCATGGGTTCGGAAAGCTGTCTTCGCCACATCTTCTAGCCTTACTTTGATTTGGTAATATCCTGACCTTAAGTCTAATTTTGAAAAGTACCTTGCGCCATGCAGTTCGTCCAACATTTCATCGATAAATGGAATGGGGAATTTGTCTTTAATAGTTATTTTGTTTAGTCCTCTGTAATCGATGCATAGCCTAAATGATCCATCCTTCTTTCGTACCAGTACTACTGGTGCAGCATAAGGACTTCGACTTTCTGTAATCACTCCACATCTCAATAAATCATGGATTAATCTTTCAATCTCTGTCTTATGGTGGTGTGGATACCTATAGGTTTTAACATTGACAGGGCTGGATCCTGACTTGATTTCGATGACATGCTCGATCTTCCTTTCTGGTGGTAACTCCATGGGGAGGTCTTCGAATACTTTTTTGTATTTTTGGATTAATCCTTGGATCTCTGGATGATCTTGTTTAACTACTTCTGAAGTTAATAATTCCATCTTCTGGCATTGTACAACATATGCTGGTGTTCCTTTTCGAATTAGCTTCTCCATTTTGTGGGATGACACAATTTGCATTCGAGGGGGTTGGAACCCATATAATTTGTATCTTTCTCCTTGCCATTTAAACTTTATAAAGTGTTCTTGGTGGTTTTCTGAGTAGGTACCTAGTGTTTGCAACCACTGAATTCCTAATACTACATCAACACCTCCTAAGGGCACTACATAAAATTCTGACTCAAGGTTATAGTCTTGTATTTGTAGCTTAACTTTGTGGCATTTCCCTACTTTTTCGATCTTCTTTCCATCTGCTACCATTACTTTCATGTTGGGTACTGGATATATGAAAAGGTTAAGCTTCTTTGCAACACTTACGTCAATGAAATTATGGGTGCTTCCTGTGTCGAATAGAACTACAACATTGTTATTTTTTATATGCCCTTTTAATTTTAATGTTTGTGGTTGGTGTATTCTTGTTATGGCTGCAATTGATATTTTGGGAGTTTCTTCATCTTCTGAATCTGACAAGGGATTTTCAATGTCACGAGTTTATTCTATGTCGGATTCATCACTATCTGACTTGTCTTCTTCTTCTGCTTCACATTGATATAAGTTCTTGGTGGTCTCTTTTTCTAAACATCTGTGTCTTGGGTCCCACTTCTCTCCGCAATACTTACACTTTCCTTCTTTCATCCATTGGGATTCTAAGGTGTTTTTGTTGTCATTCCTCACGTGTGGTGGCTGGTATTTGGTGTCGGTTTTCGTAGACCTTCTATCTTTGTCATGGCTTTTGTTCCACGTTTTTTTTAATTTTTCTTCAATGATTTTTGCCTTGCGTCTCGCCTTGTCCAAGGTCGATACATTTAGTAGCTCTAGTTCATCTCTTATATAGGGTTTTAGTCCATACACCTAAGTCTGGAGGCGTTGACTGTCTATGAGTTCTGGCACACGTGTCGCCAGGGCTTCCCATTCGTCGGTGTATTCATCGACATCGCCTTTTTGCTGCAATCTGGTAAGTTTTGCGAAGAAGTATTTTTCTTTTAAGTCTTCAAACCTCTTAAAGAAATCGTTTTTGAAGGTTCTCCACTTGCGCTTAGTTTCTTGTGTTGTAACCTTCCACCACATGTACCAGTTGTAAGCTCGCTCTTCTAGTTGCATAGAGGCATATTTTATCATTTCCTCGTCAGTTGTGATATTGTGTATGGAAAAAAATTATTCTGCCTTGTTGATCCACGCCACACTCCGTTTTGTGTCTCCATTGAATTTTGACAATTCTAACTTGGGTTTCATTTGATATCTATTCCTTTTTCGAGGAGAAAGTGACTGCTCATGATTTGGAGAGAGATCATGATCAAACTCTTCTTGTGGACATCCTCTTTTGGGAGGAATTGTCTTATGGTGCCTTGAATTTGAGGATGGTTGGTCTTCCTTTGACATATTGCACACTAGTGTAGTAATTTTGTTTTCCAAATGATGCTCGAGTTTGTTTAACCCGTCTTCGAACAATACTGCAATGTCTCTTTTTACACCTTCCATCTCCCAAGATACTGCTAAGTTGACTTCTTTTTTGACAGTCTCTGATAATTCCTTTTTGGTTTTGTATAGTTCTCCTTCGATTTGGTTGAGTCTTGAGTGTAAACCCTCAATATTTTTAGAACCTTGGGCTTGGTAAAGCTCTAATTTCTCCATTCTTTCTTTAATTTCATTCATTTCTGCCATTTTTCTTGTGCAGGGAGGAATTTTGTTTTATTAAGAATGGTGAGATTTAAGGAATAATAATTAATTATTATATTAATTATTATATAATAAAATCTTTATTTTCCCTTAATTTTTGTAAAATGTGAGTAGATTGGGTGGTTGGGAGGGATGAATGTTACATTCCCCACCTAAGTTCAAATCTCACTTTCTATTTACAAGTAATTATTTTGTACTTTATTTTCAAACCCAACCCCACTTATTCAGAAACCATGTGTGGTTTCACTTTTACTTTTTTTGGGGGGGGGTTACTTTTACCTTTTATTTTTTTTAAGGACAAGGTCCTATTTTTTAGGGAAAGCCTAGAAGCTTGAATAGTAACCTCGCTCTGATACCACTTGAAGCGGACTAAAACTCTAAAACCCACATGAATTCCAGAAATTAACCACAGTAAAATTGAATATTGAATGATGATTTAATTACAATGATGAGAAAACCTTTTATAGGTAAAAAATACACCGTTTCACTGAAAGGGTGTGATCCTATGTTTTAATTAACACTACATTAATATTAAAATAATTGCTCATAATATTAGATACATAACACTTAGGTTTTCTTGTCAAGTTGATATGTTTTTATAGGGTATATAAACCAGAGATTCTGGTGTTCTCGTATCCTCTTCTTGCCTTAAAGACCAGATTGAGCACACGTCCCACAGTTGGAGCCAGAATGTTACCACCTAAGTTGTACTTAGTGGTTTTTTATCAAGTGAGCCTGGTGAACCAGACAAGGATAACTTGTTCGGACTTCAGAAGACCTTCAATCTTGCTTCTGGGAAAATTTGTTGTACTATATCACATGTTCATACTCCCGTGGGGGAGTTGTAATACATGTTATAGCATGATAGTGTCTGTAAAAGACTCGGTCTCTTAGACTTTATTTTTCAATCTGATCAGCCTAGGGTGTTTTTTCCCTTGGTTATTATTGGTTATTGAATAAACGACTGATAATTTCTGAGTTTTTCACTCCATACCTCCAAAGTTGGGGTGGTCGGCTTGGAATTTAGGCCTATTGAGGTTATTAGAGTCTATGTGTCAATGTATAAACATGCTAGGCATCATGGTCGAGTCATATGAACATGTCTAAGTTCCCCTAGGTTTTTAATTTTTTTTAATTTTTTAATTTTTTAAGTGTCTTTTACTAAAATTTAATTTTTCCAAAACTTAGGCTATTTTTTAATAGTTTAAATGTAAAAATTGGTTTTGTAATAAAAGTTGGCCAAATAATCAGTTTCAGTCATGTAGATGCTCATTTTCAAGCTAAGAGCACCATGTAAACCCATGGACCTACTTTTTTCAGGTTTTGAGTGATTTTTCATCACTCAGGTCAGAAAACCCCAAAAATCAATTATTGATTATTTTAATTAATAAATTGATGAATAATGGAGAAAATCCAAAATCCTAGATCAACGGATTCTCAGTCGATTTGATTGAAATCAGTCAGATCTGAACCAGATTGACTAGATCTGACAAATACTTAATTGAAGGAGGTGATATGGACAGATCCAGAGTTGAACTTCAACATCCTTTATGGGGAATTGTGCCCTCTCTCTCTCTTCCACACATATGGGCTCTCCTGGAAGCTCTGCGGATTGATGTGTTAGTCTGTGGGTTGATGTGTCAGCTCAATCAGCCCCCTGATTGACAAGTAGGCTCAGTGGAAGCTCAGTTCAGCTTTATATCGACATTAATGGACTCTCCTTTAGCTGTAATGGTCTGTCTCCTTGGGATTTGTGCCCCCCTGGGCTGGATCTCCCTTTTTGTATAAATAAAGATTAGATCACCTCTTCCAAGCTAGTTAGAATTGGGATTGAGGTGATGTTGCTCTTGTACCGTGTTATTGTTTATTATTATGGAATAAAGAATCTTTGGAGGCAATATCTATGGTGTAATTCTCTTCATGTGTGGATGGTGATTGTCAAATGCTTATGAGGTATAATCTGTGTTATTTATCATTCCTTTTGCTGGTTAATTGTTGGCCTTGAAGGAGAGATCTCCCTCCTGTTAAGGTAAGAGTTTATTCTAGTTTGATTTATTCTCTTACTATTTTCTTGTTGCATATATATTGGAGTTGCATGTATTTTAAGTTTAATTTCATGCTTTCCAATTATCTCTTCCAGCAGCACCCATGTTTTAACCAACTGTTTGTGCAAGGATTTCTAAGTTACAGGTGATCTCGCTTGTAGAAGAGGTTGAGCTGGTTTGCATATTCCTCATCTTCAAGATCTTCTGAATGACATAGTCCCTTGATGTTCCACCAAAGAAGACTCCAAAGCCCAACATTCCCAGGATTCCAGCACTCTTTCTCTCTCTTTCTCCTTCAAAAAATCAATTTTCTTACCTGGTTACTGTGTTCGAAAGCTTTGTTATCATTTGGATCTGTTATATTAAAGTAAAATTTACATAGATATGCTATTTCAAAGCTCATATTCTAGATATCATTTCTGAAAAGTATCATTAAGCATTCTAGATCTAGCATAAGGAAATCGCCCATTTTGCATGGCAAAGTTAAAGAAAATCAGTAGGTTGCATGCTCTAGATTTCCTTTTCTGTTTAAAAAAATATTAAATCCAGAAATCAGTGCATATTTCATTGGCTGCACAAACACAAATCCAAGATCCCAAGGAAAGCTTGCTTTCCTTGGTTCCTTTTTCACCTGTTTAGCTAGTTTTAACTTAGTCTTTTTTGAGTTAAGGTAGGCTGATCCAAAGGTACTCTTAAAGTGATTTTGGGCATATTTTATTCTAACATGATTGTCATTTTTTATAAGGTGTAACAGAAAAGAAAAGAATCTGTTGTTCGAAAGTTTCCTCGGGAGCGTTCAAATCCCCCCAAGGGTCTCCACTTTCACTAAAATTTAAAAATTTTGGAAAGTTGTAAGATCATGGTTTCATCCTGTATAAGGACCAATATTTTTCTGATATTGTAACCGATAATAATAAAATAAAATATTTTTTGAGTAGGCTCTTTCAAGCCCGTTCCCCATCCCCTAAGGGGGGATCTGCGTCCGTTTCACTTTTTTGCATTCTTCCCCTTTTTCTACTCTAGTTTAGTACTAACATGCAGGATTGTATACTTTGATATAATTTTGCATTATTCCATATTTTAATTTCAAAATTAATCATACTACTTACCCCACAACTTCCCGATTGACCCACAAGGGGAAAGAGATGCTTGGTAGGACTAATTAGAAAACCGGTGTTGTGTATCTTTGATTCCATTTTCATTAATTGTTTCATTAGTCGTAATAAAATCAACCCCTCCTTGATTCCCCGATTGAGGTCCACTTGGATCGAAAGAGGTTCCTAGAGGGTTTTCTTTTTAACAAGAACACCTACTTTAAAATTTACTAAAAATAACAAAGACTCCAGTGTATGCTCTGTACTTGGCTGCAGTTCGTCCGATCAGTCAAGATGCATCAAAATAACTTGAGTGACTAGAATAATTAGGATTCACTCTCTCTAAATTGAATAACCATCAGGCAAAAATCCAACGCCTCGATCAAACCATTACGGTGGAAAAATACCCAAAGGAAGAGGGAACTCCTTAAAAGTGACCTCGGGGCGCCGATCTCTGTTACACTTTCGGGTGCATTATGAACAATAGTCTCAGAGATTCCATTTATCCCACATATTCCTTGCAGGTAGCTGTGACGGTTTAGTTTTGGACATACTTCAAGTACCCCCTGGGTATATTTGGAGTCCCCTTGCCTACGTTAAATTACTCATCTTCTTACATTAATTTAAAATTAACCAAGATACAAATGCACAAAATTCATTCCAGTACTTGCAAGCACTCTTAATTGTTTTTTCGACTCCATTTTCAAGGTACTAGTCAACTATTTATTTCTTTCAATCTATATGTGATTGGGTGTCATTTTCATGCTTACTTGTGATTATCTCATCATGTTATTTGTTGCTTACAATTGTTAAATCGAAACTCCTAAAAAACTTACTCTTTAATACCATCATCATACTAAATAATTTTTCCTTAGTAACTTAATAGGGTCTACCCCCCTTGGTTTTGTTAGGAGTTGAGCCTAAACGAAGGAGTCAAGAACAAGGTGACAACCTTGACTCGAGACTTTCCCCCAAGGACACACCAAGTGGCTTGAATATTTCTACCACGTAACCCAGGTGTGTGAAAGGCGGCAACAGGGTCTCATAAGGCCTAGTTCCAGCCTATATGCTTCTTCAATTTTCATGGTAAAGAAAAAGGATGGAACTTTGAGGATGTGAATTGATTTTAGAACATTGAATAAGAAGACAATAAAAAATACATATCTCATCCCAATGATTGATGAGATCATGGATGAGCTCCATGGATCCAAGTTCTTCACAAATATTGACCTTAGATATGGTTATCATCAAATTCGAATGAGGGAAGAAGACATACCAAAGGCTGCTTTTAGATGCCACTATGGTCACTTTGAGTTTGTTACCATGCCCTTTGGATTAACAAATGCACCTCCCAAATTCCAATAATGCCTGAAAAATATCTTCCACAAGCACCTTGGTAATTTTATACTAGTTTTATTTGATGACGTTCTTATTTACAGGTAAAGTTGGAAGGAAGATTTGCATCATCTAGAACAGGTATTCAAAATTATACATGATCAATATTTATTTGCTAAGCTACTAAAATGTGATTTTGGTTTGACGGAGATCTTCTATCTTGGATACATCATTGGTCAAGATGGTTTGAAGGTGGATATGGAGAAAATCAGATCCATCATAGAATGGCCTCGTCCCAAAAATATCACTGAATTGAGAGGATTCATTGGAATTTTCACCTACTATAGAAAGTTTGTGAAGGGGTTCTCCCAAATCACTTCACCTCTCACATATTTGAAAAATAAATATGATTTAAAATGGAATGAAGGGTCTGAAAAAGCTTTCCAAATCATGAAAGAGGTAATAAGCAATTTTCCTATTCTAGCCTTTCCTTATTTTTCTAAACCGTTTGTATTGGAATGTGATGCATAAGGAGAGGGCATTGGAGTAGTCCTAAAACAAGGACAACACCCAATAGATTTTCAGAGAAGGAAGTTGCAGACACATGATAAGATTTACTCCATTTATGATAAAGAAATGTTAGCCATCGTGCATTCTTTGATCAATTTTAGACAATACTTGGTGGGAAACAAATTTGTGGTCAAAATTGACCATAACAACTTAAGGCACTTCCTCACTCAAAAGGATCTAAATGAAAGGCACCAAAAGTGGGTGAGTAATATTGAAGCATTTGACTTTGATATTGAATATGTTAAGGGAAAAAATAATTTGGTAGTTTATGCTTTATCTATAAGACCTTCTATTTCTTTGATGGATATTGCAGAAAATTGGAAAGCCACATTAGAAGTAGAGTATGCCAAGGATAAGCTTTTTGTAACATTTTTTATGGGACTAACAATGGTTATAGGTATAAGGTGTTGGAAGTAATATTATACTACAAACATAGAGTCTATTTTGTCCCTAGTTCAAGTTTGAAGGAGGAAATTTTAAAGAAAGCTCATGATTCTCCTCTAGCAGGCCACCCCTATTTCTTCAAAACATATTGAATGTTGAGGGAAAGGTTCTCATGGAAAGGGTTGAAGGATGATGTTCTGAAGTATGTTAATGAATGACCCACATGTCAGCAAAATAAAGTGGATCACACTCATCCATTTTTCCTCTTACACCCCTTGTCTATCCCAAAACAAAAATGGGAAAGCAATTTTATGGATTTCATCACTAGTTTGCCCAAGGTATTTGGTAAGGATTGCATATTTGTGGTGGCGGATAGGATCACTAAATTTTCTCATTTATTTTCTATTACTACCACTTTCAGTGCTGCACAAGTGGTTGAACTATTTTTTAAATAAGTTTTTAGATTGCATGGGCTTCCTAAGAGCATTGATAGTGACAGGGATAACAGATTTTTAGTGCATTTTGGCACGAACTCTTCAAAATGGTGGGGACAAATTTGAAACCTAGAACAAGATATAATCCACAAACTAATGTCCAAACATAGAGGTTGAATCAATGGTTGGAAGGCTACTTGAGTAACTATGTTGGTGGGCATCAAAAAGTATGTATAAAATGGTTGCATTTGGGTGAGTTTTTCTACAATACTACTTTTCATATGTACATTGGCATGTCTCCTTTCAAAGCAATTTATGTTTATGATGCATCCACTTTTATTTACAACATTTTTGGTGATAGTAGAGCTCCAAAGGATAAGTATTGGATTGAATAAAGTTAATAAATTTTGAAGGCTATGAAAGATAACTTACAGGTTTCCCAAAATCAACAAAAAAAATATGCAAACCAACATAGAGTGGAGAGGAATTTCCAAGTGAATAAGTTGGTGTATTTGAGGTTGCATCCCTATAAAAAAACCCACCATAAAAGGTAAAGGTTTATAAAAACTCAAACCAAGGTTTTATGGTCCCTACAAGGTGATTTGAAAGGTTGGAGAAGTGGCCTATGAATTGGAGCTTCTCATGGGAAGTAAAAATCATAATTTATTTCATGTTTCATGTCTAAAGAAGTCTATAGGTCAGAATATTTCAGTTTTAGATACTTTACCTACTTTGGATGATGAAGGGCAACTTGTTCTCATTCCAGAGCAAATATTGAAAACAAGGGAGAGGAGGTTAAGAATCAACACAATAAAACAATACTTGGTACAATGGAAGGATTTTCCTAGTGAGGAAGCCACTTGGGAAGAGGAACAAAGTTTTCAGGATGAAAACTTGGCATTTATTGAGGAAAAAAAATATTGGGTGTGGAGCAATGTCAATTCCCCATCCCAATGAGACTACTAGTTGGCTATGTTTCACCCACCTACTAGTTCCCTAGGTTGGGGAGGAGGCATTAAATCTTGGAATAAGGGATCTATGGAACCCAAGAGAACCTTATATTGTAATTTAAACATTAAATTTGTTCAATAAATAATAAATAGAGAGAAACTAAAGTGGCATTGATCCATAAGTAAATTTGGAGGTTCATAGAGAGCTTGGGTGATTAGATTCTTCCTTACACATGTCATGAATTAGCCCCGAATTCGAAAATATGAGTAATGGAACATTCTTGGAAGTGGAATAGGTGTCAAGTATAATTTCAAGAGCCCAAGAATTTTAATGGGTGAATAAGAGTAACATAAGAGTAACTCCCCATAGAAGAGGAATAGGCTAGGAAGAATTAGGTTCCACTTGGAGAGAGATTCCCTGCGTTTTATGACAACAATGATGGAAGATTCTATGACAAGTCAAACCTGATTTTAGACCTGATTGCATACCTATGACAATATGACATGTTAGGGATAAAAATAGCCTCCCATAGGGTGTACTTATTTCTTTGTGGCAACAATTCGAATTTGGAGGAAGATGAAGGGTTGAGGAGAAGGACACATGTCATGGAGGTTACTATAGATCAAGGATGAGGTGGAGGAAGCCTATGGGAGTGAATTAAACCTTGGATGGACTTAGGATATTTATAAAAATATATATATGAGAATTTATTTTTATCATTTGATAATTTTCCTTTGGAATTTTGGAAAGCACTAGCTTGTCAATTGCACGGTGAGTGCTCACTAGTACCCTGCTAGTGAGCCAATTTCGAGAGAGTGAGATTATCATCCAAGTTGGATGTGGGAGAGGCCACCCTGACCTATGATTTGGATCTTCATGGATTTTTTCTATTTCATATAGGATTTTTCTACTGTTCTTGATCCACCTTTCCTCCCATTCTCTTAATCCCCACTTCAATATTTCCATATTTTTCTATGATGGTGCACTTGTGTAAATGGTGGTTGCGCCCCATTGAGTCCAGTTGATTCCCAATCATGGGTGTATGATTTATGTCTCTATAATATGTACCTTATCATATCTTTCAGTTGAAACCATAATAAATACATATTCAAATGTCCACATTTCCAATCTTTGTTGTGACTTCCTTGTGTTGATTTCCCATTGCAATGGAGTTGTATATCTGATGTATATTACGAATTGGATCTGATATTATATATTTTGATTGAGATATTAAAATTATTTACATGGTCCATATTCATTATTCTCTTTTCTGAACCATTATATACATAAATTATGAGTCACAGTTAAGCTTTTACATGTCATTTCCCTTAAGCAAATATCGCTGAATTTATGCATTCGAATAAGAAGATTCAAACCTCTGTTGAAAAACTATTAACCATACCAATTTATAGTAAATGAAGTATAATAAAATTCTACATACTCTATTTGGAAATTTGGGAGGGTCACATTGTAGTTGGATATCCATTTCTGCTCACACCCTAGGGGAATTTGCACCATAAATTGCTAGTAATTTTACCATTTTTTCAATGTTACGAAATAAATTTGAAAATAAATATAAGATATAATAAGGTTATCAAAGAGTCTATTTAGTGGTCCTAAGACTCCCCACTTCATTCCTTACTGAATTTGACACCCTCTTGTGCCATTCGAATCCCCTAGAGTCAAGACTAGTCAAGGCAATTTTTCCCCAAATTCTCCCTTTGTTGGGAATTTTTGAATTAGGTCGTTACACACAAATACCGATAAGTTGATAACCATTAGACATGATTAATATATTTTAATCTCAGTGCTATATGTAGATTCATGTGAACTAAGCATTATTAATTTAATTGTAGTTTTTTGTTCTTGAATAATGATGTTATCGTGACAGGTTTTGAAAGGGGAGGTCCAATGCTTCATAACTCAACAGATAGAGGAACTCAGATTGGTAGATCATAACATATTGTACTATAGATGTACTATCTAATAAATTATTGAGTATATACTTCATCATAAATCTTGATATACTAACTTCAACCTAATTGTCTCTCAAATAAAGATATTAGAGAATAATCCCACTTGATTTACTGTTCGGTACAAATGTATAGTGGAATATTTCTCATACTGGACACTAACAATGTCTGCACCAACCTTGATAAAATATGGTACATGTTGTTCTGGTTCAACAATAATCTATATTGAATGAGTTGAAACGTTAGTAAATCAATTAACACATTTCAACGCAAGGCCATAAACTCATAATTCACAAAAATAGAAAACAATAATCGCAGTCGACCATCAAATCAACTCATATTTTATCTTGCAACTAATACATGAAAATAAAATATCTAAATACCACATCTAAATGCTTACGCCAGACTTTGAACAATAGACAGACACACATAAAGAGTCATATAAGAAAGAATGTCAATAATACTAAATGTGCATCCAATGGAAAATCTATCATGGGTCGTAATGCAGCAACCACCATAGGTCTCATTCCTAGGATGGTACATAGATGAGGCCATTACAACAATATACTCATTAAGAGCTCAAATGTCACTTGTGAGAATCGAACCTCGGTGGAGAGGACAACTCTCAATTTGATAATCAGAAAATTGTATTTCATGGAAACCATTAAATGTCAAAAAAGATATGTTTACAGCTGATGGCTACAANTAAAAAAAAAAAAAAAAAAAAAAAAAATTGATATATGATAGAGCATGTAATGGTTTCTACCTTTTGCATGGGCACAATGTGATCCCAACAGACCAAATAAGAAAACCATTCAAAAAATAACAAAAACATGTACAATTAATTATAAAATCACACTTAAATTTCTTTCGCATAATAAGATCATCAATTAATTAGACTTAAGTATGCACAATCAGCCATCTAAGGACTACAGTGTGCACATGTACCAACAAAACTAAAGGAAGCATCAAATGGTTCAGTGCACTATATAAACATTGGTAATCAATAGACATCAGCTAAGAAACTTTATCTTCTCACACAGACATTTTTTCTACTCTCACGCATTACCAAGAAACTACCATCCAAGTGACCCTTTTATGTGATAAAGTTGATATTGAAAAAACTTGATTCAGATGATTCCCCTTCTTAGCTAAAATAATGTCTCTCAATATCCAAGATTATACTTATTCTCGATATTGATACCAAGATTTATCTATGTTCATACTATACTCCAAAAGGACCATGAATCCAAAGCCATCTAATCAAAGGAGGAGTAGCAAATGAAGGTGAATGTAGTGGTAAGAAGAAGAGATCAAGATGGGTTTCCTAAGAACCACAAATTTCAATGCTAGAAAATGAAGGTGAAGGTAGTGGTAAGAATAAAATATCAAGATGGGATGCAGAAGAGCCAAAAATTCGAATTCGAGGTCAAATAGAACGTCTAGCTTTTAAGAAGAAGTTAGCTGATGTAGACCTTGTAGTGCAGGAATTAAGTATTAAACTCTCTCTTATCAATCAAATACTTAAGACTGGAAATGTTATTGTTGAATCGGAGTATGGGAAAATATCTCCATCACCAGAGCCTCAATATAACAAATTGGGGTTTAAAATAAATACAAAGGACTTTAGATCCAGAAAAATGTTTCTTCAGGAAAGAGAAAAGATATATGCAAGGTTGAGTGAGAAACTACCTGCTTTTAGGCCACTTTTTGGTAATCAATACAAGAAGGTTTATGTACTTGTTAAAGAATACCTTGAATACAACTTCATTGGGCTTATCATGGGGCCTCATGGAAATACACATAAAGAAATGGATTAAGAAATTGGGGCTTCGATAAAGTTAAGACGGAGAGAAGCCCATAAGTTATCAAAGAAGACAGATCCATTAGACAATGAAGAACTGCATGTTTTGGTAGAATCAGATAATAAGAAATATTTAGAGAAGGATTGCAAGATGGTTGAAAAATTTCTTGTGCCTGTAGAGGAACGCAAGAATCTACACAAACTTCTGAATTTCCATCAGTTACCTCTTAAGTTTAGTAGCTGCATTGTTTTAAGACTAAGAAAACATAAATGAAAATGAATGCTTTTGAAACAATAAATACCAAATACTTTTGGAGTTCGACGATGCATACCTTCCCTACAAATATGTACAAAAATAATCCACCATGAAAATTTTCTAGGATATATAAATATTTGCATGGTATACACTCACTAGGATCGGGCCACACACCAAATGTACCCTTTCTTTCTTTTCTATAAGAATCCACGGTAGCAGGCATTGTTTTTGTTGTTGTACCCTCTAAGCATGCAGAGATTCGACTAGAGGTAACTTCCATATCACCCTTCAAACCTTGACAATGGCCTGACATCTGGTCACACTCACCTTTCCAGCGTGCACCACTATCATGTTCGTGCTACACCGCACCCTTACTGTTGGATTCCAAAATCGGGTCATGACAAGCTGCATCTGCATTGCACCAAATATTGTAGGGATTTAGAACATATCCCCCAGAAATCAGTTGTCGGAATGGTGCATCATTGCAAGTTTTATCCATTATAATTGACTTTTTGTAGGGATAGGACCCCGATTCCACACCAATATGACCGATAAAATCAGCCAACAAACACTTCAATCTTGCAATCTCAGCCTCTAAAGTTGCTTGACCCTGTAATCTCCTTATCAACTGCTAATTAACAAAGATCAGATGAAAAACCTCCTCCTCCAAGGAGGTTGTCCGAGCCTTCTTATTTTCCTTGTATTTTCTAATTGCCTCTCTATTACCTACTGGTCTCTTTTTTGGCTTGGAAGAGTTGTTTTGTGGAGACTCGACAGTGTCCACAGAATTCTCGCCATCAGGGGCAGCAAGGATTTTAGTGTGCATGTGGAAGCATGTGTGAGTGTGTGTGTGTTATCCAACCCAGGAGGGTTTCAGGTGTGGGTATGAGTGCAGACATGAGTAGTGTCCCTCAATATCTCCTCAAAAAATGTCTCCATGTAGGATCCATTACCAACATCATCTAACATATTGTTGTTAAAATTAATGTCCCTGCCAGCCATTTTCCAAACCCTTAACTTTGAAATTTTTTATAACAAACCATACAATATGTAGTTAGAGGTTTATCAAACCATCCATATTATTTTCCATTGTCTTCAATATTTTTCTATAACAAACCAAATAATTTTCTATTAGAGAATTATCATGCTAAACTTAAATGCCTTATGAAATCTGCTAAGAAATTTGTTTCAGCCATATCTAAATTTTGATTTCGTTTCCTACCAAAAACATGTCAAACGTTGACTCTAACACTAACCCTGACACTCAAGAGAAATGTTTCCAAAGACTCCCATCACTCGACCCGCAAATAATTGTTTTCCATCCATTTTTATCCCTCCAATGTAATGAACAGAGATTAACAATGGAAGATGTACCCAATGCCCAAAAACCCCAAAGCAATAGTCAAGCAATAAGGAAAAGACAAAGACCTTCAAATCATCTAACCTAGCAGACATCATCCAAACCACCAACCCTAATGACCCATTCCCACACTATTTTACAGGTATGCAACCACAAATTTCATCCAAGTATGTTTCATAATTCTTCCCAGGCCATTCCAAACCCCTTATAATCCCACACTATTTTTCGCAAATAATGTTCATTCAAAATCAGAGAATCTCGAAAACAACTGTAAATTCCAATAATGCAAATGTAATATATGTTTTCATATAGGAATAGTTTTCTAGGGCACAATGATGTCAACAAAAGGTATATTTCCAGATCTTGTAAACATCTTCCACGAGAGAACGAATGGATGCATTGAGAGGGAACTTGAGAAATTGTTGGCAGGGGTTTTGGGTAAGTGAGTTGAGTAGCACCGCGGAGGCTGCGTAAGCTCATGTGACACCGCACATGACTAAATCAGCACGATATGAGGAAGAATAACCATTTTTGGAATTTCTTATGCAATTTTGTACCGATTGACCACATTTTTTGGATATAGGTCACTAGTTTGTTAGAAGTGGACCTTAGATGTAAAGGCGCAAGGCTATATATAGAGTTAGAATTGCAATTGTAGATCATCGCAGCTCATTGAGGCAGAAGATCAATCGATCAATCCATTTTTGTGATCTGATAACTATGTGTGATCTTGTCATTTCCTTTTGTTCTTGAGCAGTTTTGGCTTTGTTTGTGTCGACCAGCTATTGAATCTTGGGTTGTGATCATTCTCCTGATGTGGAGAAGTACTGTATGTTTTGGATCTATTGTGCAGAAGTAATATGACATGACCGTTGTTGCCCTAAATTGATCTTGTCTCTTATTTCTTTCCTGTCTTTATGTGTTGTGATGTCAATGATGGATGTTTATTGAATCTGTTCTATGAATGAATGACACTATTGTGATGGATAAGTGAATGATGCAATCTGTTAGCGATCTGTTAGTTATGTTGATAGATTATGCGATGAATGCTGCGATACTAGTTAACTATTCCTGAAGAATCTGATAAATGCTGTGATACAGGGGAGGAATGGCTACCTTATGTCTATAGGACAGAAAGGTAGGTTCTTGCAAGTGAAATTCAGTAAAAATGGACAGAAGGCAAACTAAAACAGAAAGAAGAGAAATGGAATGGCTGGAAACCCCTCTACACACTATTAGGGTTTATCTACAACTACCTAAAAACAACATGTTAGAAATCAAAATACCTGCAAAACAAGTTAGGCAATAAACCTGCAAATAAACCATGGATTAGAAATCAAATAAACTACTAAAACAAATATAGAAAATAACATTGGTATACCTTCTCTTTGATGGAATGGGCCACCATGCCCTGGCTTGGAGAAGCACCTTTCTTGGATGGGGGAGCTATGGCTCAATGGAAGATGGAGGAGAGGGGGTGTGGGTGGCTTGAGAGACAACGGGTCTCAAGGCATCCACGGGCAGCATAACAGTATGCAAGGGAGAAGTGTTTTGGGAGTGACCCCCACCCCTCTATTTATAGCTTTTTTGGGGCTTTTAGGGGTTTTAAGCCCCTGGTTGGGGCTTGTTACCACCTAAGTTGTACTTAGTGGTTTTTGATCAAGTGAGCTTGGTGAACCAGACAAGGATAACTTGTTCGGACTTTAGAAGACCTTCAGTCTTGCTTCTGGGAAGCCTTGTTGTACTATATCACATGTTCATACCCCATGGGGGAATTGTAATAAATGTTCTAGCATGATAGTGTATGTAAAAAACTTGGTCTCTTAGACTTTATTTGTCAATCCGATCAGCTCGGGGTGTTTTTTCCCTTGGTTATTATTGGTTGTTGAATAAACGACTGATAATTTCTGAGTTTTTCACTCCATACCTCCAAAGTTGGGGTGGTCGGCTTGGCATTTAGGCCTATTGAGGTTATTAGAGTCTATGTGTCAATGTATAAACATTCTAGACATCATGATCGAGTCATATGAACATGTCTAAGTCCCCCTAGGTTTTTTCAATTTTTCAAATTTTTAGTTTTTTCAGTGTTTTTTATTAAAATTTAATTTTTCCAAAACTTAGGATTTTTTAATAGTTTAATTGGAAAAATTGATTTTGTAATAAAAGTAGGCCAAATAATCAATTTCAGTCATGTAGGTGCTCACTTTCAAGCTAAGAGCACCATGTAAACCCATGGACCCACTATTTCCTAGTTTTGAGTGATTTTTCATCACTCAGGTCAGAAAGCCCCAAAAAATCATTTATTGATTATTTTAATTAATAAATTGGTGAATAATGGAGCAAATCCAAAATCATAGAATAGTGGATTCTCAGCCAATTTGATTGAAATCAGTCAGATCTGAACCAGATTGACTGAAGGAGGTGATCAAATCAGATCCAGAGTTGATCTTCAACAGCCTTTAGGGGGAATTATGCCCTCTCTCTCTCCTCCACACGTGTGGGCTCTCCTGGGAGCTCTATGGAGTGATGTGTCGGTCTATGGGTTGATGTGTCAGTTCAATCAAACTCCTGATTGACAAGTAGGCTCAGTTCAGCTTCATATTTGCATTGATTGACTCTTCATCAGCTGATTTGATTTGTCTCCTTGGGATTTGCACCCCCCTTGGGCTAGATCTCCTGGTTTTTGTATAAATCAAAGCACAAGCAGCCTCTTCCAAGCTAGTTAGAATTGGGATTGAGGTGTTGTTTCTCTTGTAATGTATTTTTTATTATTCTGGAATAAAGAAGCTTTGGAGGCAAGATCTATGGTGTAATGCTCTTCATGTGTGGATGGTGATTGTCAAATGCTTATGAGGTATAATCTGTGTTATTTATCATTGCTTTTGTTGGTTAATTGTTGGCCTTGAAGGATAGAGCTCCCTCCTGTTAGGGTAAGAGTTTATTCTAGTTTGATTTATGCTCTTACTGCTGCTTGTTTTAGATCTATTGGAGTTGTATGTATTTTAAGTTTAATTGCATGCTTTCCAATTATCTCTTCCAGCAGCACCTATGTTTTAACCATCTGTTTGTGCAAGGATTTCTAAGTTGCAGGTGATATTGCTTGTAGAAGAGGTTGAGCTGGTTTGCATATTCCTCATCTTCAGGATCTTCTGAATGAAATAGTCCCTTGGTGTTCCACCAAAGCAGACTCCAAAGCCCAACATTCCCAGGCTTCCAACACTCTTTCTCTATCTTCCTCCTTCAAAATCTTAATTTCTCTTCAAATTGGTTACTTTTAAAGAATCTTATTGCTTAGATCTCTCTCACAAATAAAATTACATATAGATCTAGTTATTAATATCCTTTCTTAAGTTTATATCTCAGTTCTGTTTTGCATATAAAGTCATATTTTAAGAGATCTAGCTGAAATTATCCTCTTTTTTGCAAGCATTTTAAAGAAAATTTGTAGCTTGCTTTTAAGGTAGTTTCCTTTGCTGTACTTTAAAGTTTCATATTCTGCAATAAAAGTGCACATCTCATTGGCTGCCCAAACAGCAAGCCAATATCCCAAGGAAAACTTGCTTTCCTTGGTTCCTTTTTTTGCAAAACTAGATTACCCCAACTTAACAAATTTTTACTTAGTTTTTTTTGGTAACTAGCGTGGTGACCCAAAACGCTTTTAAAGTGTGTTTGGGCACATTTGATTTTAATTGCTCACTGTTTTTTATCAGGTTTAACAAAACAAAGAAGGAGACTCTGCCCAATTTCTGACTCTTGGACAAACCAGAGCTTCTCGGGAGATTCCCCCACCGTTGTGTTTTAATTCTAGCTTGTTACAAGCTTGTTGTAAGCCTTTGGATACCAGATAACAAGGACCAAAGTGCATCAATTTCAATTTTCTGATATTGTAAATCACTTCTAATAAAAAGAAAAGGTCCTTTCAAATATGCTCTTTCGATCCTATTCACCATACCCCCTGGGGGGATTTGCGTCTGTGTCAATTTTTTAATTTTTGTTCATCTCTTTTCAATCTAGCGTAGTATTAATCTGTAGGGTAGTATACTTTGATTTATTATCATTTCCATATTCCATATCAGAGGTTTCAAACTAATCTTAATACTTACCCCACGACTTTCCGATTGACCTTAAAGGGGAAAGAGATGCGTGGTAGGACTTATTAGAAAATAGGCATTGTGTATCTTTGTTTTCTCTTTAATCATTTGTTTCATCAGCTATAATAAAATTAACCCCTCCTTGATTCCCCGATTGAGATCCACTTGGATTGAAAGAGGTTTCTGGAGGGTTTTCTTTTTAATAAGAACACCTTGTCTAAAATTTACTAAAATTGACAAGGCTCCAGTGTGTATGCTCTGCACTTGGCTGCGGTTCATTTGATCGGTCAAGCTACATCAAAAGCACTTGAGTGAATAGAATAATTAGGATTCACTCTCCCAAATTGACAAACCATCAAGTAAAAATCCAACACCTAGATCAAACCATTACAGTGGCAAAATACCCAAAGGAAGCGGGAACTCTTGAAAAGTGACCTCGGGGTGCCAATCTCTATTACACCTGTGGGTGCATTATGAACAATAGCCTCAGATACTCCATTCAACCCACATATTCCTTGCAGGTAGCCGTGACAGTTTAGTTTTGCACATACTCCAAGTACTCTCGGGTATATCTAGAGTCCCCCCCTTTTCGCTTAATTTTAATCAACTCATATTTCACATTAACTTAAAATGTACCAAGAGGCAATCGCAATACATTCACTCCAAGCACATGCAAGTACATTGATTATCTTTTGACTCCATTTTTAAGGCACTAGTTATTTTCTTGCTATATATATATATATATATATATATATATATTGTGTCTCAGCATTGTGCTTTTGTGTGCTCTTTTTGTATCTTGTCACCTATGGTTGTTTATGGTTAAATTTCAAACTCCTAAGTAACTCATTCAGTTTAACATCACCATACTAAATAATTTTTCCTTAGTAACTTAATAGGGTCTACCCCCTTTGGCTTTGTTAGGAGTTGAGCCTAAATGGAGGAGTCAAGAACAAGGTGACAGCCTTGACTCAAGACTTGCCCCCAAGGACACACCGAGTGGCTTGAAGATTTCTGCCATGTGACCCAGGTGAGTGAAAGGTGGCAACACTTTTTGGTGCCATTTCCGGGGATAAATATTTTTACTCCCGGGTACGACTTAGATTAAATTTTTTCTAAACAACTAAGAAGATTAAAAAAAAAAATTGATAGATCTTGTCTTTAAAAAACATAAAAATTAAAACTCGATCCATCTAGTGACTCCACTGTCTAACATCCCTCCAAGAATTTCTACCCGAAGAAACCACCGACAATTATTCAATCCTCTCCCTGATCCCGAAAGGTTTATTAGGGAAAGATTGAATAGGCAGACTTCCCATAGAAACCTTGAAAATTTAGGAGACTAATCCCTCTCAGATATCCATTACATATTTGTAGAGAGTCATGTTCACCAATCTCAAGAAATGACGGAATTGTTCAAACCCCTTGACTTTTATTAGATAGCAGGTGCTCCCCATGCCATTCCAAAAGATGCTATCAAGAAGCTCCCCATATTTCAGGGCAATAATGCCATCACTGCCAAGTCTCACCTTCGAAAGTTTGAAAATCACCTGGTCAGTTATTGCAATGATGCTGCCCATGACCATGACAATGTCAAAATGAAGCTCTTTGATTTATCCTTAGAAGATGATGTTGAAGAATGGTATTTCGACCTAGATGATGATTCATATAAAACTCTTAGTGAATTCCTAGAGGGTTTTAAGAAGAAATGGGGGGAAAAGAAAGAACCAAGACATCTGCTTGCTGCCCTTCATAACATAAATAAGATGGAGAATGAAACCATGGATGAATTTAATACTAAGTTCAGGCGTGTGGTTGCGGCCTTCCCTAGAGAAATCAAGCCAAGGGATGCCTCCATCCTCATATCTTACATCGAAGCTTTCACTGGTGATTTGAGGTACCATTTAAGGGACAAAGAGCCTACCGATCTAAAAACTACTCAGGAATTGGCCGAGAAAATAGAAAAGAATATGCAGTCTTCAGGAAAATCCAACATTCCAGGTTACACTAGGGGAAGCACTTCATACAACAAAGAGAAGGGAAAAGCCGTTGAATTAGAGGAAAAGGAAACCTCTAAAGACCCCATGGAAAAGGTAACTAACATGATAAAAGAATTGGTTACTAGTCAAAACCAAATCATGGCAAATCAGTCTACACAACTGAATCATATTCAGAACAGAATAATCACAATGGAAAGAAATAATGGATCTAGGAACTTTTAGCCTAAATAGAATCAGGTGTATCAGAAGAAAGCTCCTTAGCAAGAACCTAGGATTCCAAGCCAGTTAGACTCAACTAACCTGGTAGAAGAATTCATTCCATGGTGTAGACCTTGTGATCAATTCCACCAAGAAATCACTTGCTATATAGAAAACCATGTTATAGAACATGGAATGGCCGAGGTCAGTAATTAGGAAACAACATCAGGAGAGCCTAATCATGTATACATGGTAGGCCAGGCCTACCCTTTGTCACCAGCTAAACAGTGCAAGCCTAAGGATGAAACCATTGCAAAATCTTATAGTGAAACTTATGATGAAAACTGTAATGTACATGATGGGACTCCTACGTGTTCTCCATATAACGATGACAGTCTAGAAGGTTTACTGCTTTGTGACCTTTTCTCTGAAGAAGATGAGTATGAAAATGAGGACAAGTATAACTTGGAGCATGATACATATGACGAAGACTCCCTTATCTCCGACAAAGATGTTGATGAGGAGTCCTGGACATTCATGGAAAATCCAGTCTGTGACATGAATAAAGGGGAAAATAATGAACTAGAAACTTTTGATGGTTTTGTCGATTTTTCTATCTATGGAATATCTAAAGGAGAGAACATGGATCTGGAGACCTGGGAAAATCCTAGAATGGAAGAGGAGCATTCAAAACTCTTATATGATCATTCAGAGTCATATCATGCAGAGCTGCACAAAGGTATCAATAATGAAGACATGGAGAAGCAGTGTTGTGAAAAGACAGAGGTGATGCAGTTAGTAGAATATCAGTCTCAACTATCATCTTCACATATAGAGTCTCCTCATGATCTGGAGCCACTTGGGGCTTATACAGGGAATTATCATCTAGTAATCCTCGATGATGAGTATGATGGTGTAGTCAATCTGCCTCATCACTCTGATTTGTATATCAACCCTGTCCAGTCATGGATAGAAGCAGCTTGCACAAGCAATTACCAATTTGGGAGGAAATTTGACGATATTATGCATGCCTATGATCTCCCATCCATCCCACCCATTCTGAATCATCATGTAGGTTTGCATTTTCTGAATAAGGTATCCTTACTTTGGATGGTAACCAAAGACAACGGAATTTTTTTATGTTACTAAAATGCTTAGGTAGTTACATTGGATTTTTTATTACACCTAACCTTTTATATCATGCTTAGAGTAGGAAAATAAGCTCCTAAAAGAGAGCATTTACTTTTTGCATTTACGTTTTGTACATAGCTATAATAAAACCTTTTTCTCATTAGTTAATTACATTTCTTTTGTTTAAATAAATCATCTTAATGGTTCATTTGGTTTTTATATAAAGCTTGTGCTACTGAGGTTTTCTTGTCAAGTTGAGATGTTTTTACAAGGTATATAAACCAGAGATTATGGTGTTCTCGTATCCTCTCCTTGCCTTAAAGACCAGATCGAGAACATGTCCGGAAGTTGGAGCCAGAATGTTACCACCTAAGTTGTACTTAGTGGTTTTTGATCAAGTGATCTTGGTGAACCGGACAAGGATAACTTGTTCGGACTTTAGAAGGCCTTCAGTCTTGCTTCTGGGAAGCTTTGTTGTACTATATCACATGTTCATACCCCATGGGGGAATTGTAATAAATGTTCTAGCATGATAGTGTCTGTAAAAGACTCGGTCTCTTAGACTTTATTTGTCAATCCGATCAGCCTATGGTGTTTTTTCCCTTGGTTATTATTGGTCGTTGAATAAACGACTGATAATTTCTGAGCTTTTCACTCCATACCTCCAAAGTTGGGGTGGTCGGCTTGGCATTTAGGCCTATTGAGGTAATTAGAGTCTATGTGTCAATGTATAAACATGCTATACATCATGGTCGAGTCATATGAACATGTCTAAGTCCCCCTAGGTTTTTTCAATTTTTCAAATTTTTAGTTTTTTCAGTGTTTTTTATTAAAATTTAATTTTTCAAAACTTAGGCTATTTTTTAATAGTTCAATTGGACAAATTGATTTTGTAATAAAAGTGGGCCAAATAATCAGTTTCAGTCGTGTAGGTGCTCATTTTCAAGCTAAGAGCACCATGTAAACCCATGGACCCACTATTTCCTAGTTTTGAGTGATTTTTCATCACTCAGGTCAGAAAGCCCCAAAAAATCATTTATTGATTATTTTAATTAATAAATTGGTGAATAATGGAGCAAATCCAAAATCATAGATTAGTGGATTCTCAGCCGATTTGATTGAAATCGGTCAGATCTGAACCAGATTGACTGGATCTGACAAATCCTTAACTGAAGGAGGTGATCAAATCAGATCCAAAGTTGATCTTCAGCAGCCTTTAGGGGGAATTGCACCCTCTGTCTCTCCTCCCCACATGTGGGATCTCCTGGGAGCTCTGTGGACTGATGTGTCGGTTTATGGGTTGATGTGTCAACTCAATCAATCCCCTGATTGACAAGTAGGCTCATTTCAACTTCAGATTTGCATTGATTGACTCTCCATCAGCTGATTTGATCTGTCTCCTTGGGATTTGCGCCCCCCTTGGGCTGGAACTCCTGGTTTTTGTATAAATCAAAGCACAAGCAGCCTCTTCCAAGCTAGTTAGAACTGGTATTGAGGTGTTGTTGCTCTTGTATTGTATTGTTTATTATTCTGTAATAAATAATCTTTGGAGGAAAGATCTATGGTGTAATTCTCTTCATGTGTGGATGGTGATTGTCAAATGCTTATGAGGTATAATCTATGTTATTTATCACTGCTTTTGTTGGTTAATTGTTGGCCTTGAAGGAGAGAGCTCCCTCCTATTAGGGTAAGAGTTTATTCTAGTTTTATTTATGCTCTTACTACTGCTTGTTTAAGATCTATTGGAGTTGTATGTATTTTAAGTTTAATTGCATGCTTTCCAATTATCTCTTCCAGCAGCACCTATGTTTTAACCATCTGTTTGTGCAAGGATTTCTAAGTTGCAGGTGATATCGCTTGTAGAAGAGGTTGAGCTAGTTTGCATCTTCCTCATCTTCAGGATATTCTGAATGACATAGTCCCTTCGTGTTCCACCAAAGCAGACTCCAAAGCCCAACATTCCTAGGCTTCCAACACTCTTTCTCTCTCTTCCTCCTTCAAAATCTTAATTTCTCTTCAAATTGGTTGCTTTTAAAGAATCTTATTACTTAGATCTCTCTCAAAAAGAAAATTAAATATAGATCTAGTTAGTAATATCCTTTCTTAAGTTTAGATATCAGTTCCGTTTTGCATATAAAGTCATATTTTAAGAGATCTAGCTGAAATTATCCTCTTTTTTGCAAGCATTTTAAAGAAAATTTGTAGCTTGCTTTTAAGGTAGTTTCCTTTGCTATACTTTAAAGTTTCATATTCTGCAATAAAAGTGCACATCTCATTGGATTCCCAAACAGCAAGCCAAGATCCCAAGGAAAGCTTGCTTTCCTTGGTTCCTTTTTTTGCAAAACTAGATTACCCCAACTTAACAAATTTTTACTTAGTTTTTTTTTGGTAACTAGTGTGGTGACCCAAAACACTTTTAAAGTGCGTTTGGGCACATTTGATTTTAATTGCTCAATTTTTTTTTGGCAGGTCTAACAAAAAAGAGAAGGATACTCTGCCCAATTTCCGACTCTTGGACGAACCAGAGCTTCCCGGAAGCTTCCCCCACCGTTGTGTTTTAATTCTAGCTTGTTACAAGCTTGTTGTAAGCCTTTGGATCCCAGATAACAAGGACCAAATTGCATCAATTTCAATTTTATGATATTTTAAACCGCTGCTAATAAAAAGAAAAGGTCCTTTCGAATAGGCTCTTTCGAGCCTATTCACCATCCCCCTTGGGGGGATTTGCGTCTGTGTCAATTTTTTACTTTTTGTTCATCTCTTTTCAATCTAGCGTAGTAATAATCTGTAGGGTGGTATAATTTGATTTATTATCATTTCCATATTCCATATCAGAGGTTTCAAATTAATCTTAATACTTACCCCATGACTTCCCGATTGACCTGAAAGGGGAAAGAGATGCATGGTAGGACTAATTAGAAAACCGGAATTGTGTATCTTTGTTTTCCTTTTCATCATTTGTTTCATCAGCTATAATAAAATTAACCCCTCCTTGATTCCCCGATTGAGATCCAGTTGGATCGAAAGAGGTTCCTGGAGGGTTTTCTTTTTAATAAGAACACCTTGTCTAAAATTTACTAAAATTGGCAAGGCTTCGGTGTGTATGCTCTGCACTTGGTTGCGGTTCATCTGATCAGTCAAGATGCATCAAAATCACTTGAGTGAGTATAATAATTAGGATTCACTCTCCCAAATTGACAAACCATCAGGTGAAAATCCAACACCTAGATCAAACCATTACAGTGGCAAAATACCCAAAGGAAGTGGGAACTCCTGAAAAGTGACCTTGGGGCACCAATCTCTGTTACACCTGTGGGTGCATTATAAACAATAGCCTGAATACAATACTGATCTGAAGAACTACTACATTGGACCTATGGCATTCTCATGGAATGCTATATCTTCATGACTGATAGCTTGTTGGATATGGAACGGTACATAATTGTATGGACTCACTGATGGAGAGTCAGAGTCTTTGTGGTACAAGTATGCTGCTCAATCATAAATCTATATAGAAGCACTGCTGGGGCTTTCGAACACTGTCTCCAACGCAACCCGTAAATCATAAGGGACATAACCTGTTTAGGTCCCTCGAATAGACTCATCAATGTGCTAGAGTCAGGTGACATCTGGGGTCTTCGACCAAATACTACACGGACCAATACCCTGTATGAATCTCAACGGTGTGATGATGTAGTTGGATTCGAGCACGTGAGAAACAACCATCCCGAGTGGCACTAAGGACTCCTATTGAGTGGTCCAAGGAACTCATCAATGAGGTTAATGAAACCAAGATACAGGGACCTTTGGGTCTATCCTCTGGAATATGTGTGTTGTCGTCGATAGAGGGAGACTTGCCCCTGGTCAAGGAAATGGTGTTTCCTTGACCAGAAGTGTGAGGGAGATAACCAAAAGATGTGAAACAATATACGAACTGATCCACTGAATGGGGGGGGGGAGGAAAAGAGTTGAATAGGGGCAGGGGGAGTGTAGTAGACTCAAACTTCCTTTGTTTAGAGTATGATGGCAGGGCAGACCAGGCAGCAAATGAAACTGAATCATGGGAATGGGATCATAGCTGTAATACCAAGAATGTCATTGCAGATGGGAAATACTTGGGGGAGGTAGACACTTTTGATATTGATGGGATCCGAGGAAGACACATTGTAGAGTAGTCTGAGCAAAGGCGACCCAAAGTGGGAATGCTGCCAAACTATTTTCTGTGGGGTGGTGTCTAAAGACACCGTTGTGGTTAGATCTCGTGGATTTTTGACGAGCCCAAGAAAGTAAATGCTCGATGGTGCTTTCAATTTTAGAGAGTATGAAAGCATGAAGAAGACTCCAGTGGGGGCTCTTTTTCGTTGGTAGTCTCCTATGCCCGAAAAAGGATAAAAGTATACATATGAGAGCTCACTCATCCTGTAGGGGATGAGAGACTTCTTTACCGTTGGTAGTTCAATCAGGCCGAAAAAGGTTAAACCTATACTGACTGAATGGTCATTCAGATACTTTTATGAGCATGAACGAAACCAAGTTTGCTCGGCAATATTTTCTTGATGAGAAGGCTATAAAAGAGCTTAAAGACAACCCATGGTGAGATTTTTTGTAAAGTTCAGCCCCTCTGCCCGAGAAAGCATAAAAGTATGCAGAGGGGAACGGTCTTGGCTTGAATATGCCAAGGTGGTCCTTTTCATTTGGTGGTCTGCATAGTCCGCAAAAGGAGGTAAACGAGATGATGTAGACACCCTTTCCTATACTTTAAAGAGCGGGAAAGGAAGCAGCTGTGCTCATCAATATTTTCACTCTTTTAGGAGTTAGAAAAGAGCTTGAACGAAACTCTAGTATGGTCAACTGATTGCTGTAGGACAGGCGGTACCCCATGTTGGGACGGTGGACAGTGGTGCAAATGTCATCCACGCAGTATGGACAGAGCAGGTGGATCTCAAACATAACAATACATGCACAGGATAGATCGCGGCAGAGGCGCACGAGTCGGTGCAGCAAAGGCATGAAAACCGAGGTGGCTCTCAGACAGAGGTTAGGAGATTCATGTGTGAACTGTGGTGGACGGACTTGACTACATGTGGTGTGAGTGCAAGTTGAGAGGCAGTTATATGCCAAATACATGCAAAGGAAATGATTCGTTCTCCGGATGATGGTCTGGTGATCCGCATAAGGTGTGGTGGACGGAGTAGACAACTTATATGTTAAAATAAAAATGATGTTCCTTATGGGCAGTGGCCCAAGAATCTGCATGAGTAGCGGTAGGCAAGTGTGATGCAAGTATAGGTCCGCAGACACTTGTATCACCATGGTGTGGCTCGTAAATCGAGGTAACTTTCAAGAAGCGGTCCCAAAATTTGGTTGTTGAACATGAGACGATGGTCTCATAAGGAGATAGAGGATGGAATTCTGAAACCAGTTGCATGGACGGCTTCTTAAACAGACACCGTATGGTCCTGTTATGTCGAACGGGAGAAATTAGGTCAAATAGGGCCTATATAAGGGTGGGGACCACTTTGTGAAGTGTCATTGTCACTGTTCACTGTGGAGTTGGAGAGATGGGCCCTATATTTTCATTTGTTGATTTCTCATGTTTCGACCGATAGTTTCAAGTTTCGCGACTTGGAGGTAAGAGCTCTTGCCAAATCTCTTCTTTTTGGTGGTTTACATTCTGCATTTGGTCACCCAGAGGTCCTCCATGAGCCTATTGGGGTTTCATGGAGCCAAGTCGCACCTTTCGAGGGAAAAAGAGCGACCTAGTCGCACCTGTGGGGCATTTTTGAGCGACCTGGTCGCTCATTTTTCCCAAACAGGTGCGACTTGGCCTCTAGGTGATATTTTTTTTTATGAGAGTAGTGGCTGAAATTTGTGTTTTGCTTGTGTAGGATGGCTAAGATTAAGTGGCGGGAGAGAGAATGTAAAGACCTCTAGGAGGCATCATTGTAGGATGGGAATTTGCATGATACACTGGCCCATTCTGGTTTACTAAAGTTCATGAGGATACCCCTTATAAAGAGCTTTCATTTGTTGTTGTCAGTCCGCAGCTGGTAGAGTTAAAAAATCAGCTTTTCCGTTGCAACCTGTGATGGTAGACAAGCCTTTTCAACAATGGGGAATTGATATTGTTGGACCAATAAATCCATATTCCTCCCTTCAGCATAAGTATATTATAACTGCTACTGATTATTTTACTCAATGGTCTGAAGCTGAACCCCTGTGAGTGGTTAATACAAATCAGGTATTACATTTCCTTGAAGTTAATATAATCACCAGAGTTGGAGTGCCTGAAACTCTCATATTTGATAATGCATCTTATTTTTCTTCTGGAGAATTGACTGAATTTTCTCTAGAAAAGGGAATTAGGATTAGATATTCAGCAAACTATTATCCACAAGGAAATGGCCTTGCCGAATCCACAAATAAGAATTTGCTTAATTTTTTGAAAAGATCCATTGCTGAAGATCACAGGAACTAGCATACTGTCCTACATCAAGCTCTGTGGGCTGATAGGGTCACTCCAAAATCATCTATTGGTAATTCTCCCTTATTTTTGGTATATGGAGTAGATGTTATTCTTCCTCCAAACCTGTTTTTACCTTCCTTACAACTTGCACAAGCTGTACAAGAGACTGAATGTTCAGCCATAGAAGAAAGGATTAATCTACTACTGAAGTTGGAAGAAGAAAGAGAAAATGTCAAGAAACGCTTTGTGAAACACCAGAAAATTATTAAAGAATGGTTCGATTGTGGCTCATCCTCGAATCGAGAATTACAAGTAGATGATCTGGTTTTAAGATGGGACAAAGCACATGAGGATAAAGGGGAACATACCAAATTTCAACGTCTTTGGTTAGGTCTGTATGTTATAGCAGAAAAGCTTGGTCCAAATACCTTTCGTTTAAAGACTTTACAAGGACAACTCGATACCCTTCCAGTAAATGGGCATGCTCTTAAAAAGTACTTTCAATAATGACACATCACCAAATCTTTCCATTGTATATTTCCATCTATGTAGATTTCTGTACATAATATTACAGTTTATGCTGATTTTTGGTTGAAATTTTTGATCTTACATTTACTAATTATTTTCGTTATTATCATCATCATAATGCTTATTTTCAATTCTAGGTGATAGTTTATGAAAATAGTCCAACTTTTCAAATCATTTATTGTACATAAGTCTGTGTTCTGCCTCTGTGAATATTCATTTTTAAAGCAGTTCCTTTATTCAAATCACAAGATTCAACATGAAGCATTTTGCATGAACTTAGAATCTAATGATCAAAATGAATACCAGACTGTAGTCATTTATGATGACAGGGAATATTAGATCTTTAATAAGTGATGGGAAGCATTTTGCATGAACTTAGAATCTAATGATCAAAATGCATACCAGACTGTAGTCATTTATGATGACAGGGAATATCAGATCTTTAATAAGTGATGGGTTTCTAGATTTGTGGCAATTTAAGCCTCTTCAATTTTGTTGTCAGTAGTCCTTGATTGTTGTCTTTGAGTGCCTTCTTACAGATCAAGTACTTTGGGTAATTTATTTACTGATTTCAATAGATGTCTGCTAAGCTTGAAAACTTGTTGAAGATATCTGGTTATCTCTAAGCACTCTCGAGTAGTCTGTGGTTCTTCCCCCCATTTTGAAATACATTTGGACATTCAACTAGGACAATACTCTTAAAATTAGATGAATATGAAAAGTATTATCAGAAGACAAGAGGTATCATCACGAGCCTGCGTGCTTATGATCATAAATTCTATCGGAATGACGTTGTCAAAATTTGGTTACCAAGCCAATGACAGTGACTCCCAGCCTAATAACTGACAGACAGGAAGTCTTGTTGTAATCTCACAGATCACATAAGGTTACCAATAATACATACTAAAACATACACAATTATAAACAGAGACAGAAGACAAGAACAATATGGATAGAACAGAATATTTTATTATAATGAGTTCATACAAAGCACAGAACTGAACTGAGTTCTTGTGTGGCTCAACAGCCTAATATATACAAATTACAAACAGTTACAGAATAACTACCTGTCGGTTCGGTGAACCGACACGACTGTTAGTTAGCTGACTTAATTAACTAGTTTAGTCGGCCGAACGACGTAGTCGGTCCATCGACTTAGTCGGCTGACTAAGTCGGTCTTCGTTCAAGTCGACTTATGTCAACTTGCTCCTTCTACATCTCCCCCACGAACAAAACATTTCTTCATCCCGAAGAAACAGGGAGGTACAAAAAATGTTTGTTTTTTCGAACCCTGCAATGGCTACTGAGGTGGACTGTGCAGACGGATAGTCGGTCTTCGCTGGACGCATACTTCGACTATTGCTGGTGCAGTGACGGAAAGCTGGTGCTGGAAATCTATCCAGGTCTACAAGGCCTTCTGGATGTCGATCGTCAGAGTAGTCAGATTTGAAAGTACCGACATCTTTCCTGCCATGGGCATTTCTGCAATGTGCTCCATGTTGGGACCCAGCATTTGGTTCTGTTCGTCTGCAGCATTAAGGAGTCTCTGCATCTGTGGGCAGATGTTGTCGACCTTTTCTAAATTTGGAAGGGCTTGCTGAACCCACTGATGAGCTTCTCATTCTAGCTTCTGCAGTTTGCTGGTTTCCATCACAATCTGCTCTTCAATGGTCTGCCTCATTGCTGCCTCTATCGACTTACGTCCCTCCAAGGCCTGAATACCTTGTCTTGTCTGCCTGGTTTGATGATAGACTTGCCCATAATGAGTAGGCCGGTCCCTCAGTACTTCCTCAGTAACAATGGATTCCTGCATATGGTCCTGTAAGACTTTGTAGGCTTCGGAGAATGCAATGTGCTGTGTCAAGAGTAGTCGGGCAGTCTCTTCCTTTTGCTCTGCCTTAGTCTCTTGGAGATGTGTCTGTATAGTCGACACCATGCTTTCAAATAGCTGGTATGCCCTTTCCAGAGGTCGATCTGTAGCATCTTCGACCGGGCCTGAGACGACAGATTGTGCAAGAGACCTGCATTTGTTGAGAAACTTGACCTGTTCTGCCTCCTTGTCTTTGAGCTCTTTACTTTTGGTGACCGTCCTCTTCTTTGACTCTTTGGCCAAAGTTTTGAGCAGTTGGCCGACCTCTGAGTCGGTTAGCGAACTGGCATATTTTAAGCTAATCTTCAAGCCGGATGTTCTATGATGGTCTTTATTTTTCTTCTGAGTGTCTGTCTGTGGTTCCTGGGTACCTGCAGTAGTGGAAGTGGGATCTGTAGTTGGTGGAACGGAAGCCAAGGGTTGATCTGCTTGGGGAGGTGGTAGAGAAGTCGGGGGAGTTTCTTTTTGAGGAGGAGGAGGTATGGGGGACGGTGGTTTTTCTGCTGGGGGAGTTGGTATGACTTCTTCCAGCTGTGAGGCTGATGGTGGGTTTGGCTATGAGTTAGGGGGTGGCGGAGGTGGTGGAGATGATGGTGGCGGAGACGGAGTAGGGGACAAAAGGGTGACGGGACTGTTTGGTGGGCTTTGTTCAGAAGAGATACCTGCTTCCGACGGTGACGTGGGTGGTTTGTTCTGTGCGTCGGCGACGATTGGCTTCGTGACAGAGTGGATGGATCCAATCATGTCGCCTTCATCGTCGATCCTAGTGAATGTCATTGTTTCTTGGGCGTAGATTTGTTGGCGTGCTTTCAGAGGATTTGTCGTCCGTATTGTCTGTGCCGACTAGAACAGGGTAGGCAGCGTCGTGAAGAAGGCTCTAAGCTCAGTGTCTTTGTCGGCCCTGGCTCTTAGTGCCTCTGGAATTTCTCTTTGATAGTCTTCCATGGGGTCGCCCAACTGTTCTGCCGGTGCTTGTTCTTCGACCACACGCGTCGGGGATGGAGGAGGGGGGGTCGACATAAGGTCGACGATGTTTTCAGGCATTTGTTGTGTTTTGGATTTCTTGGGCCGACCTTCTGGGGCATCGGCCTCAATATATCATTGAAACTGGGTTTCAACCGACACTTTATCAGTGTGGGCATCTTCAACAATGTCGACAGCCGCGGCGACGAGTTCCTCGTCGTCATCGGACGAGTCAAGAATAAGCTTGCGCTTACCCCTGCCTGTTTGTTGTTTTTGTGTCTTGCGTCGCTTCCTGGCAACCGCTATCTCCTTAGCAAGCTTCTTGATGTTGCTTTTCGATAGGGCATACTCAGGGTCGTCCTCTTTGACTTCACCTTGGGGTTCGGGAGTGGGTTTGACGATTGCAGGAGCCAGAGGAGTTGTCTGTTGCACTGTTGGCTGCGTTTGTATGGCTGGTTGTTGTTGTTCTGTTGGCTGAGGGTCGACGGCCTATGCAGTCAGAGGTTTGACAGTAATATGCACCCGACTAGTGGTCACGGTTGGGGCATCCTCTGAGACGAAGGTACTGATATATAGATTAAGCTCGTAGTCCTCCTCCTTCTCCTGGTCGGTCAGTGGTTCGATGGTAGAGAAGTCGACCGTTTTGGCAGCCTCTGGAATTGGTACCTTTGTTCCTGCCTGTCGGGTCAATTCTCTGAAAATTTGTTCAACTGTCGGGTAGTAGTCGAGGTCTTTTGCTTTGGGGTCTTGACCTCGCATGTACCATACTGATGTATGGTCAAGTGCTAACTGGATGTGTGAGTTGGAAAGGAGGTTTCGTCGGACGTTTTGGGGCACCCTCCACCTCGTCGTCCGAACCTTTAACTGCTGGAACCAAGTCTCCAAGAAGACTTTCCCCTGTGCTAGCTCATGCAGGGTTCCTTTTTGTGAGAAAGGTTTGAAACGGTGCATTTCAAATCTAGTCGGCTCCCGGAAGACTGGACTGCCTTCCGGACAGAAGTGATACATGACTATCCAGATAATTAGGGAGGGGAATTTAATAATACCTCCAGTCTCTTGGCAGCGTTCACAGATGGTTTTGACCATGTTGGCGACATAGTCTCCCCATCGGTAGACTTTTCCATTGGTGGCGATTGTGTCGACTACCTCCACCATCTCTAATTTAAGGTCGTTGCTTCGACCGGCCAAGGTAAGAGTGATTGCGATGATTTTCGCCACAATTTGTGGTGTCCGGGTCGCAATCTATCCTATCATTAGTCCTTTAGAGTTTTTTCCAGTCGGTGTGCCTGTGAGTTCTTGGATGAGTCCTTCCTTAATCCCAATTGGGACAGGGTCGCCTCTATTCGACAGACCCGTAAGCGCCGAAATAACATCCCCGGTGATGTCAATCGGTTGGTCGAAATAGAACCGGCCATTGTGGTAATGACTGATAATAAATTTTACAGCGGCTTCCTTCGTCCCGCCGAAGCTGGCCATCAATGGTGCGTTAGGGTACTGGAGAATGCTACTGTTCCGGACTTTTTCCGCGGCCTGTGTCATTTTACTTCCTTCATATTCCCAGTCTTGGATTTTGGCCCAGAGTTTCTGAAATGGACCCTCCTGGACTTTTGCAGTTTTGATATTCTTCAGTCTTTGGACCAAGGGTGTGTCCTCTGCCTACAACTCCTTGGCCTTCGCCGCGGCGCGGGTGAGTTTGGGTGCCATGATTTTGGATTGGTCGGAATTTGAACAGGGTGCTTGGGTGCTGGGTGATGGAGGATGCAAATGCTCTGTGTGTAAGGGGTGTGTTGAATGAACTTTCGACGGTCCATTATTTATAGGCGTGGGAATGGTGGAGTGGCGAACTGGTTGTATTAATGGCAGACTTGACAGTCCAACTGTAATACTCGAGTGCGATTTGGGGGATTTGGTTCAGCGCTCGAGGACATTAATGTGTGATGGGACTCTCGAGGTCGACGGTTGGTGTCGATGATAAAAACGGTTGGTATGACTGGTCAATGAAGATAGTCGATGAAAATGATGTCGGTTGTTGAAGGGGTGGGTTGCTGTCATACTGGATATTTTTTAGTGGATTTTTAGAATTTTTTTTCAAACTTTTTTAAAGTTTTTCTGTGACGGTTACGGTCGTTATATATATTATTATTATTATTATTATTTTTGAATCAGTTTTTGTATCGTTTAAGTCGGGCTCTATTGACGAGCTTCTGAAATACTAGGCCCTGTAATGTTTTTAGTCGGACTAAACCATTGGGGTGGATTTCTTCGACAACATAGGGTCCCATCCATTCTGTGTGTGGTTTCTTTGGTTTTCCTTTTACTCGACTGTTATAGAGGAGAGCAAGGTCTCCGACCGACAATTTTTTGTTCTTGATGTTACAGTCGTGCCAGGATTTTTGCTATTGTTTTTGGATTTCCTGGTGTTGAATAGCCATAACTCTATGTTCTTCCAGCTTACTGAGTTGGAACAGTCGATCCTTTCTGGCATGCTTGACATCGATATGCAGTAGTTGAGCTACAATAGGTGCCTGCTGTTGGAAGTGTAGGGGGACGACTGCTTCTTGGCCATATACCAGTCGAAAGGGGGTTTGGTCGGTCGACCGTTTATACGCAGTCCTGTATGCCCATAAGACTGCAGGGATTTTCTCATCCCAGTCGTCTTTGTCGGTATTGCATATTTTTGTTAACCCTTTTGTCAATGTTTTGTTGAAGGCTTCAATTGCACCATTCGACTGAGGGTGGTATGCTGTACTTCGATGGTGGTCGATGTGAAACTAGTCGGTTAAGTGTTTGATGGTTTTGTTAATGAAGTGTGATCCTTGGTCGCTGATCAGAGTGAGGGGACATCCAAATTGAGTAATGATGTTTTCATAGATGAACCTAGCAGCTACCTCGCTTGAACATGTTTCGATAGGTTCAGCTTCTGCCCATTTAGTAACATACTCTACTGCAGTGATGATATATCTTGCACCTGATCGTCGGGCTGGGACAGGGAATGGTCCTATGAAGTCTATGGCCCAAATTTCAAATGTGAGGCTAGGGTTTACAGAGATCAGGGGAATTTTCGTACTCGACAGTGGTCGACCAAGTCGTTGGCATCTGTCACATCGACTAACAAAGGTTTTACAATCTCTGTGAAGTGTCGGCCACCATAATCCAGACTGTTGGATTTTCTTGGCAGTTGTGTCGGCTTGGAAGTGTCCTCCTACAGGTCCATAATGAGCTTCGTGCATGATTTGGTCTCATTCATGGTCTAGTACACATCTTCTAAGGACATCGTCTAACCCCATTTTATATAGAAATCCATTGATGAGGCTGTATGGGGCAGCCTTCATAGCTAGGATTTGCTTTTTCTTAGTGTTTAGACCTTCTGGTGCCTGACCTGTCTCTAAGAATTGTGCTATTTCTTCCAGTTCTTCTGGTACCGCTTCTATACGAAATAGGCGTGCGTCCGCCAAGTCGTCGTCGACTCCGGTCGGTTCCTCTCCTGTGTCGATATGGGATAGGTGGTCGGGTCCAACATTGAGCTTTCCCAGTTGGACCACTACTTCAAACTCAAACTCTTGAAAAAGAAGTAGCCATCGACAGATTCTTCCGTGATGAAGGGGTTTATTAACAAGATGTTTCAACGCTTGATGGTCAGTATAAAATATCAAGGGGTTGGCTAAGAGGTAATGTCGATACTTTTGAAGGGCAAAGACCATACCTAAGGCTTCTCTTTCAGTGGTCGAGTAGTTCTTTTCAGCCTTATTGAGTTTTCGACTGCTGTAAACTATGGGGTAATCCATTCCATCATCCCCTGGTTGAGTCAATATTGCTCCAATAGCTATCCCTGATGCATCAATATGCACATGAAATTTGGTAGACCAATTTGGAAATTTAAGTATGGGGGCTTCGACCAGTTTTCTCTTGAGTTTGTCGAAGGATATTTGGCATTCCTCTGTCCACTTAAATTCTTGATCTTCTTTTAGTAGCTCTTCCAGAGGGTAGGTCATGTCTGAGTAATGTCTGATAAACTTCCTATAATACCCTGTATGTCCCAATAACATCCGAACTTGTTTAGGGTTTATTGGAGGCTTCAAGTCGAAGATGATTTTAATTTTGGCAAAATCAACCTTAATACCATCTTTGCACACAACATGTCCTAGTAGGATCCCTATGGGGGTCATAAAGATACACTTCTTAATGTTTAAGGAGAGTTGGATCTGTCGACATCTCTCCAGCATAAGTCGGAGCCATGTGCAGTGATCCTTTAGGGTGGAATATATAGTCCAGTCGTCGAAGTAGACTGCCATGGTTTTATAGATGTATTCTTGGAAATTTTTTACAACAATTCTGGAAAAAACTGTAGGTGCATTCTTTAACCCAAAAGGCATAACCCTATAAGCAAAAGAACCAAATTCACAGACAAATGTTGTTTGCTTCTGGTCTTCCTTTGCTATAGGTACTTGGTTATATCCTGAAAATCCATCTGTGAATGAGTAGCATTCATGTCCTGCCACTTCATTCAAGATTTCATCAGCATAAGGGGTTGGGAAGGGATCTGTTAGTGTAACTTTATTAATCTCTCTAAAGTCAACACAAATTCTTAACCTAGTCGGGTCATGTTTCTTAGGCTGTACGACCATGGGGCTTGCCCATTCCGACTGGTCGATGGGGTAGATGATTCCTGCTGCTAACATGTTGTCTATTTCCTTCTTAACTATTTCCTTATACTTATGAGCTAGTTTATAAGGTCATTTCTTAACAGGTCGGACATCAGGTTTAGTATCGATTTTCATCTCTCCCATTTCCTGAACTAGTCCTTTTAAGTCTTTGTAGTCTCGTGCATAGACGTCTTGGAACTCTCTAAGTAGGTTTATAATTTCAGTGGTTTGATGTTCGTTCCAATAGTCTCCAATCTGAGCTATCTTTGGACGGTCGTCATTTGAAATGTCGACCTCCTTAGTTTTTACTTTTTCATCCAGCCACTCTGGTGCTTTCGCTTCATTGATCGGCCGACTTCCCTCTCTAAACTGTGAGAATGTAGCAGGAAAATCGGCTGCAGTCACTCTGTCAATGTCGGGTTTATCTGTGGTCTCGACTTTCAAGATGGAATAGATAGGTTTGTTAGTTTCACTATGGTGAGGGTTCCATATAAAGATTTTTCCTGTGGTGTGTTCATTTTCTAAGTTCAAGCGGGTCGACTGTGGTCGGGATGTAGTTTGTATAGTATTACAGTCCTTAACCTGTCGATGGTTCGGGTAGGGTTGAGTGACAGTCGGTTGGAGGAATTGTTTGATTTGCTGTGCTGTTTCATCCAATTTTTTGTTGTGAGGTGTAAACTGGAAGTCTTTGATAAAGTTGTCTCTCAATTCCTGCCAAAAGAAGGTTTCTCCCCTAGCTTCCTCCATTTTATACCATTTGTTAGGTAAGTTGTCTAAGGTTGAAGGAAACATATGGGGCCAGGCTCTCTCGTCTTTGTAACCAAGTCTTTTCCACTCCTTTTCACAAGTCCTAATGTGGTCTTCTGGGTTTTGGCCTTGAGTGAAGATAGGGATTTGAGCTTCATGTGTTAACTTATTCCCTCCAAACCGTTTGACAAAGAAGGTTGAAGCAGTTGTCCAGGTCTGTAGTTTTGATTGATGGGTATCCCACCATCTAGCTGCTTGACCTGTAAATGTTTCCACTAAACTTTGCAGTCGACCATGTTCTCCAATATTTTTAGAGACTTGTTCGACATGCATGACTGGGGAGTCCCTGTCCTTATACCGGGGTAGTTGAGGATTGTTTAAGTTCGTGGGTTGTAAGGTAGGACGTTCCCTTTGTTTCTTCTCAAAAATTTTAGGTATAATTGATATGATGAAGCACTGTCGGGTGGGTTTTTTCTGTACTGTTTGAATAGTCCAGCACCCTCTTGCATGTGTTTCGTAGTTTTCTATCTCCCAGTCATAGAGTTCAGCGTCTGAATTATACCCGACTGAGTCTGGGTTACCTAAGTAAAGCTCCCCTTGGGCGTTTGGTTCAGTATAGTCGGTTTTATTCTGGATCTGATAAAGTTGTCGGATATCGACTTCCTCATCAATCGGTTCAACCCAAGGTTGTCCTTGGGAGGGATTAATAGGTACTATGACCTTTTGGCCATTTCCTTTGAGCTTAATACGTTCTTTGTCTAAAGAGATAGAGGCTTTCATCTTTCGACCCCAAGGTCGACCTACAAGCACTGGGAAGGACCTAGATCCTTCCTTTGGGTCAATAATTTCAAAATCAACCTTGGTTGATATTCCTTTGATGGTTGTGTCTACGTTTTTCCAAACCCCAATGGGTTCAATGAGACCTTGGTCGGCCAGTTTTAGATAAATTCCTGACTCATAGAGTCGAGGTCTTCCCATCTTTTCCCATGTGTCTCGGGTCATAATATTTACCTGCGACCCGAAATCAAGTACCACTTGTCGGACATGAAAACCTTCGATTTCCAGGTCGACTAGAGGGTCGACATCGTTTTTGTCTTTTTGATTTAGGTTACAAATGTTCTTAGTTTGTTTTTCAAGGTTAGTATTTTTGATTTGCTGCCATAAATCAATGAAGCGGGCTACCGACTCATCTGTTTGAATGAGATGGGTTAACTGCTGTGTCGTGCCAAGTCGACTGTGAATAATGTCTTCTTGCTATGCAATGTTTTGAAACATGTGTGATGCCTCTTGGTAGGTGTGTTTTTGTTTTATAGGGTCTGGATAATTATTTGTGTCTTGTATTTTGCTAATTTGGGGGTTATCTGGCCCTATTTTTGTGCCTTGATGAGTGACAATATGCAGATTTTTAGTATGTAATACATCATGCTTTTGTACACAGGACAAGACATTAACATTCTTTTTCATATTAATTTTTTCCAACATAGTAGGACAATCCTCCATGGAGTGATCGCCTACTCCACAATGCGTACAGAATTTCAGGTCAGTTCTGTCCTTATACGGGCAGTCTGAGCATCTGTGCCCCTCTTTATAGCAAATAAAGCACTGGCTAGGTCGACGAGGGCGTATGTCTCGATTCCCAATGAATCGACCTCTTCCAAACCATTGGCTTCGATTATCATACCGACGTTCATAGCGTCGGCCGTTAACTTGTTGCCCATTCTGATTATTTGGATTGCTTTGCTCATTAGTCTGTGCTACTACGTTTGTTTGGTAGACGGCCTGATAGTTCTGTCTATTTTTCAGGTTCAGTTGATAGTCGGCCATGTTGTGGCTTTTTGTCTCACAGATGGCACACCAGGAGGCCTTTCCATTCTTCATGTTGTATGGACAGTCAGCTGTAGAGTGGTCTCCATGTTCCTGGCAGATGTTGCAAAACGCTTGAGTCTGCACAAAACGGACATCTTGTCGGCTGTACTGTTGTCGACAAGTATCTTTTGAATGACCGGCCGTCGAACAGTTTGTACACCAGATCTCTTGATTCTTCAGGGTCAACTCTTTTAAAGACTTCTGGACATTTTCTAGCTGTTCTTCCAGGCGGTGGTCAGTTGGATATGCAGGGATGTCTTCGTCCATCTCGACCTACAAAGCTTTTGTCAGCGCGTATTCATATGTCTTGAAAGTTTCCAAACTGATATGTCGGCGAAATTTCTGTGATAGACCCGCAAGGAACCACTGAATTAATAATTGTTCATCAATAACATAATCTAGTTGGCTCAGTAAGTCCTTCCAGCATTTGTCATAGTCGCGGACAGTTTCTCCTGGCTTCTGTTGGGTTGTTTTTAGCTTTTTGGCCGCCAGGTGCTTAGCGTTTGGAGTTTTGAAGAAGGATAGGAACTGCGCCTTTATCTCTGCTTTGGTTGCTTTGGGGGTCCTTTCTGTGAATGTCATGAACCATGTCAAGGCTCTTTTGCGGAGTGCCCCTGCGAACTGGGCCATCTGGTGTTCTTCATCTGTGACCTGGTTTGCTTCCCAAGTTGAATCGCAGACGAACCAATGTGGTCTGGGGTCTTCATCCCCCTCGTAGAGAGGAATGTGAGCAGTGCCATGACCCATGCTTGAATCACTATCACTACTTTCAGAAGTTGGCTGGGTGGGTGGTGTGGGTGGTGGTGAAAGAGGTGGGGTTGTTGATACGGTCGAACCTGTGGGGGTGACGATGGGGTTTTGGTTGACGGAACTTGTGCTTCCATCGGTGGTCGATTCTTTCTCGCCGTACAATGGATTGTTGATAATTTGTGTTCTCGATGGCCCACTGTCACTTTGCATGCTCAGGTCTGACTCTTGGTTATCTTCTAAAGTTGTATGTGGCAGGGGGGGTGCTCCTTCATGTGTCGGTAGGAGCAAGTGGATACTGCGAAAGGAAGGTGCCGTTTGAAAGGTCACCCAGTTCCCTTCGACCGGTCGGCGAATGACCAGGTGTCGGCCCAGGTATGGTTCATCACCGAGTCGAATCCAGATTGTGATGTCACCAGCTCTCAGTCGGAGGTCGTCTTCAATAATAGTTTGTATTACGGTATGTGAATTGGCTGGGGACAGGGTTACTTTGTCGGGAATCGTTATTTGGAGAGCTTCTTGCTGCTCTATCCACACTTCCTCATCTTTAGGGGCCGTCTCTTCCTCTAGGCCTTCTTCTTGTCGGTCATGACCTGACTCTGGCAGATTCTCATCACTGTCGGTCTCCCTAGGGTTTTGTTCTCGACTTAGCTCGTCGGCTCGTTCACGTCTGGCTTCCCTTCTTCGCTGTCGTTCGTCCCTCTCGATTTTCTTAACGTCTGACATATGTTCATACAATGCTATTCTTGTGAGTCCTCTTCGGTCGACTATTCATTACTGGCTCGATCGACTGGTATCCACTATGCTCCCTCTCCGACACACGACCAGCTACCCCCCCATAGCCTACCCGACGCTTTTTAGAAAGCTCGGATAGTTCTGTCTATTTACTCAGGAAGTATTCCCACTCCCTTTCAGCGATGAATTTCTCCCACTTCTTTTGCTTCTCCGCCCAATTAGTGTTTGATGGCGGTTCATACAATGGTGGTCGAGTTTCGACGATATGGTCTGCTCCTTTCTCTATCAGGAATTTGAACAGCAGCGTTGGTAAGAAGCACAGAAATTGGTCAGTGAAATCTGTGTAGAATTTGGCTTTTACAGTTTCCACTGAGGTTCTGTCTTCGATTTCTTGCTCTTCACAGAAGTCGTCGGCGATCTTCTCACACCACTCCGACAGATTTTTCCTACCCCCTCGTATAAGTTTCTCCAGCAACTGTTCTTCTTTAGTTACGTCGGTCTTTTTCATCCAGGAGTTGCTTCAATAGTTGTGGCACGGATTCAACAAACTTCTCGTGTGTCTCAGTGAAAAATCTGGCTTTGGCTTCTGCAACTGTTAGTCTATTCCTACGTGCGTAATTTTGTAAGTAATTGGCAATCTTACGCTCCCACCATTCCTTTATCTCCTGCTCTGGTATCATATGTGAACAGATATTCTAGACATGTACTACCGGCAACGGAACCAATGTTGTAATCTCACAGATCACATAAGGTTACCAATAATACATACTAAAACATACACAATGATAAACAGAGACAGAAGACAAGAACAATATGGATAGAACAGAATATTTTATTATAATGAGTTCATACAAAGCACAGAACTGAATTGAGTTCTTGTGTGGCTCAACAGCCTAATATATACAAATTACAAACAGTTATAGAATAACTACCTGTCGGTTCGGTGAACCGACACGACTGTTAGTTAGCCGACTTAATTAACTAGTTTAGTCGGCCGACCGACGTAGTCGGTCCATCGAATTAGTCGGCTGACTAAGTCGGTCTTCGTTCAAGTCGACTTATGTTGACTTGCTCCTTCTACAAGTCTCATCACGAGCTGACCTGATCAGTTTCTGGTAGGGTTGGTGAATAAGGCTATCTATTTGGTCACCAAGCTAAGATAGTGTTTCTGATTAATTCTTTTCATGTTTGTCTCTGTGAATATGATTTGTATATATACTAACACTTACTATTAAAATAAATAAATAAATAAATAATAATAAAGAAGGAAAAGGAGTATTGTGATGTGTTTCTTTTATGCGGGGGAAAACCAACTGAAATTTTTGAGAAGCCATATCTAAACAGATATTGGTTAACTTGTTTTTGATCTTATGGATCTCCATTGGAATTAGGTCATCTTGCTTCTTCCTGAGTCTGATTAGGATCAAAACACTTAGATGACAGTCATAGGGTTGTTATAGAAATATGTTAAGGTCTAGCCACATGTTCAGACTGTTTTGAATTTGAGTCACTTGGGCATAGATTCGATATTTAATGGCATATTTGTGATTATCCGAGGTTTGCATGATGTCTTCTTACAGAGATAACGAGTTCGATCCTAGCATGTCGCCAACTATTGGAAAGCAACACCCTTCGGAGCATTTTTTAACACAAATAATTTGAAGTTTGATAATGTTCAATCAATATTGATTCTTTTGTCTTGATAAGAAAAATCATCATTGATATATTAGGAGTGCCCTAAGAATCTTTGATTCTTAAGGCACTCCTGACAGTAACTTACTTGACTAATCCATTCTGACTGGTTGAACATTAGTAGCAGCAAAAAAATTCAACTCTTATGATCTTAATTCTTCATTTCTGTCAATCATCAGAAGGATTACAATTACAGAAGATTAGTAGCTCCTATTTTTCCACTCATCACTCATGTTTGATTAAAATCAAATGAATTTATTAGTTATTAATTGAAACTTTGTACTGCATGATGTGATAACTGTTATTTCAATTCATGTGGAAATTTTGGTAAAGCTCTATTACTTTTGAATCATTTATCTTATCTTAGTTGTCAAAATTTTTAAGGTGGATTTAATGTGAATCTTCATGAACCCTACTATACTATATGCTCATTACTTATTTCAAATTCTTATTTTGAAATAGGTTGATATTAGAGTTTGTAATGAAAGTATAAAGTCATTCTCTAAGCTTTTGACATTGGTTTGGTCACATTATCAAACTATTTCCTGATCAGTTTTGACCTTTTCCCTAAGATATTAATTTTATGCTAAGATGATTATATTTTGGTGATTGAATTCGTTAAATGAAGAATTAAGGTTTTGGAAAGTATTGAGTCATGTGTTAAAAAATTATGAATCAACCTCCATTACTACCATGTATGAAATCTCAATCAATGATAGAGTAATGGTGGAATTAAGGTTTTGGTAGTCGTGCCATTCGACGGTTGATATCTGTCAATCCGGAATCATGCAAACATTACTTGCCATAACTCGCCTGTGTGATTATCTTACAGCTCATTATGTTTTGGTAAGTTGTCTTCGAAACCTCTCGTCTCTGCCAATTCATGATATGATGGACTTACAGGAAGGTTTTCATGGTTTTAATGAAATAGGGTATTTCAGAGTATTGCTGGTAATGCCTATATTGTTGATGAAACGATTGCATTTTGTAATCTGTGTTTCGAAAACCTTAGAGGTTTGTGTATCCACTACCATGGCTCCAGTGTCTAGGTTTGAACTTATTGGTGACGAATACCTATATGTTTCTCCAGAATGTCGAGAGATCATGTAGAGATATGGATGGTTGGAGTTCCTTCAGATATTTTCTGGTTTTAATATGGCTGTTTCTAAAGCATTCGCAGAGTCTTTAGATGGGGTTTGTGCACAGGTGGGAGACGTTGAGATAAATTTGTTTGAAAAGTTCATTTCTCAAGCTATTTGCTTGCCATAGACTGGTGAGAAGTGGTATAAAGGAAAACATATCAAGAATGACTAGTGGAAAGGGTTTCTTACCCCTGCTTATCGGCAAACTAAGTTCAAATCCAGCTTCCCATCCCGGTTATTAATGAAAAAGTGGAGGGCTCTTCTGGAGCTAGTCATCATGTATGTAACTTGTGAGGGTAGGTTATCTCAGACGCAATTTTATCATTTGCGCCTGTTGTTGATATTTAAGGGTTACCCTGTCAATATGCCCTTTTTCTTTTTGAACATTTTGCATAAAATGGCATCTACTTACCAGTCTAATGTTGGAGACAAAAATAGAAGTTTATTCCACCATGGATTAATTAAAATTCTTGTGTCCAGTTGGTTGGAAGAACTAGGTCAGACCTGGGATTCTTTCCTTGTGAGAAATTGGTTTAGGGTTAATGAGGAATGGCCCAAACAGAGGCCTAGGGTTTGATGTAGGCGGGTAAACAATGAAGAGGCTGAGCTTGGAGTCGAAGACTCTGGTTCTCAAGATGATTTGGGGGATGAAGGGTTTCAGCCTGATCAAACCATAAGTCTGGACAATGTGAAAATTGAAGTGGAAACTAGTGTTGAAGCTCATGTCAATAGTTTTAAAGGTCGAAGAAGGAAACCCTCAACTCCTTTAACCTATCAAAACAAGAGTTCTTCTCATACATAGGTTAATACCAAGCAAAGAAATACTTAAAATCAGACTAGTAGTGCTATGAGCAAACCAACTATACGAAGAACCACACGCAGTATGATAGCTGCTCTGCTTGCCATGAGGAATTTGAGCGTTGGGGATGTCTCAGTTGTTGAGCTGAGTGATTCTTCAGATGTTCGACCGAATCCAAATCCCATAGGTCCATCTACGTTAGATATTAAATACTTCTCTATCTCTACAGACAAGGAGGTTGACAGTCGACAAGTAAATCGGGAGGGTAGCCAAGAAATTGATAGAAAGCCTCACTTAACTGAAGAAGCCCAAGTAAACTTGGAAAGAGAGTCAAAAGACCAAACTGATCCAAAATCTCATGCTCAATTGATTTCTTCCCTGCAAACAAATTTAAAAGAAGCATAAGTTATTCAAACAATCACCCTGGAAGAAATTAAAGCTTTAAAAGCTGAATTGATCACCTGGGTTGAGAAATGGGATGTGTTAAGAGGGAAAAAGTTAAAATGCAAAGAAATGATGAAAAGGCTTTTGTTTAAAAATCAGAGATTGAAAAGACAGAATAGGATTAACAGGACCATGGCTGTCAGGTTTAGGGCTAAGTTGAATGAAGCAAGGAGAAATGTACCCATTCGATTCTCAGTTGAGTCGGACTTAAAACCCGGATAGTTTGTTTTTCCGGTAACTTTTAATTTTTGTCTTTTTTATCTTACATTATGCTTACGGAGGGTTTTGGATAGATTCTTATAGGTTAGTGATATTTTGAGATCATCAGTTTCGTTTCAATTCATGGCCTTAATGATTAAATTGAGTTATTCACAGAATTAAAATTCTGCAGATATCTCGCTCATGCTTAATGTATCATCATTAAATTTTGCTAAAACAACGTTTTGTTAATATGTACAGGTGTCAAAGAAACCGTTGGGATGAAACTAGATGCTGGTCTGCCTTCATGTCTATTGATCGTATGTGGCTACTCATTGAAGAATATTTAGGACTTACAACTGATTTGATGCTCAGTAATTACTCAGTTCCTATTTCTAAGCTTCGGTTAGCATGGATTACCCAGTATGGTGTTACTATGATTGGGAGAGTTTGACGCTGGAATTTTTCCAGTAAGTTAAAACTCTAGGCATATCTTTCTTTCCGGATGATTTTGTAACAACGTGCCTATGAAGTTGGTCATCATTATGCCTTATTTGGATATGATTAGAATATTTCCTAAGAAATAGGATTTCTAGTTAGTCGGTTGTAGTCTTTTATTTTTCCTTTATAAGCAACTTTGGAACTAAAGCAAAGGGTTGGAATCCTGAAACTTGTGATAAACGAATATAATACAGCACTTACTATTATTTTGTTTTATTGGTGTTCCTCTAGAACCTTTTCTGAGGATTGCTATGTTTTACAAACATATTGAAGACATTAGCTAAGTTTATCAGTTATTATCATGCTGTCTTAATATTGTTTTCCTGTGTTGAATTTCTTTTTCATATGTATATATCTTTATATTATATGTGAAAATTCTTATTAATGGATTATGAACATAGTACCTAGTGTTGAAGTATAAATCATTAATTGTCATATAGAAAAGCAAATGAATTTCTTCATGTTCCTTTTCTTCAGTTGATAATGATATGATTTCATATAAAGTACTGACTGTGTAAGGTGAACGTATTCATTTCAGCGTTAGTACTTGGATGTAATTTCTTTTATATTTCAATACTATGTTAAATTTATTCTGATTATGAGTTTTGTTTCATTTTCAAATTGATTTATGATAAAATATTATTTTATTATAAGTTGATTTAGATCTATATCTGCTGAGAATAGGCTTTCCTAATATTGCAGGATTATAGATCAAATTTTCAAATAAAACTTGTATTCTGATTATTAATTCTATCTCCCATTTTTGGGATAGTTATATTGCATCTTAGGTCATTATAGATAGAGATTAGGAGCTACTATTATTTGTTGTTTTGGTTTAAGATATTTATGAGCATTAGTTAGTCATTCTAATTAGATATTTAGTTAATTTAAGTTCTATTCGATCAAATAGGAATTACCATATACATCTCAAGAGACTCTCTACTTTGAGAGCATATTTCACAGGCAGGAGGGCCTTTAACCTGTGAAAAATAGTTATACCAAACACATACGAGATTGCAGTAAGTTGAGTGTGTGGGCTATTTTTCAGTAGTTGGCCACAATACCCTATAGGTCACATTTTCCCGGCCAACAAATGGCGCTAGAAGGAGGGCTTGAGATGAAAGCTTAATGGTTAATCGATCGCATAGTGCTCCCACCAGTGATCAACCAACTTCCTCCCTCATGAGTTTTGGAACATTGTCTACCCCGGTCTCTACACCACAACCTAAAACTGTAAATACCCCGTTCCTAGATATAGTTAGGACTATTATTGAAAGGGACCCTAATGTCTCACCAGTTTCCGCTAAACAGATAATTCAAACTTTAGAGGAATCACTTAGAATCTTAACCAGATCATATTATTGCCAAACAGGGATTCCCCCTTCCCCCAATTAACTTTGGATTACCAAGCAGAACTAATTTCCAAACATTGGCAGTGACTGAGTCAGCTGCTGATTTGGTTGGAGAAGAACCTCTTGAATCATTAGTAGGGACTCCTGATTATCACCTTAGTAATCTATTAAGAGGAGTAGCGGGTCATAACACTTCTTGACGATTGTTATCTGCAGGTGGATCTGATCTACCTCCTTCATCTCCTGAATCACCACCAGATAGTCCTCGTGACCATAACAATGAGTCTTCATCGGACTTAGAACCTGATCTAGACATGGGTGACCGTAATCAGGGTAACCCTAATGCCTATAGACCATGGTTACGATGTGGTACCGTTGCTGTACCTAGACTACAGCATAACTTACCCAAACACCCTGATAAACTGCTACCTAAGTTTGACCTAGATGATAAGGGCTTAGTTGATAATCACATTGACAAGTTCATCTTGGCTATTTAGACTATGAATGTTCAGCATGAGGATGTGGTATGTCGACTATTCCCTTTAACTTTCAAAGGAAGGATACAGTTTGGTATTTTTCCCTAACACAAGGATCCATAACAAGCTGGGGTGATTTTAGTTAAGAATTCCTGAACAAGTTTGGTGAAGATAAAACTCCTGCTGTGTTAGCACTAGAATTGGCTAGGATTAAGATGGAGAGCAAAGAAAGGATAAAGGATTTCAATCAGCATTTTCTTACTCTTCTGAATAAGATACCAATGGCCTCCCAACCTTCAGAAGACATCATAATCAAGAATTATACTTCAGCCCTACCTAAATACCTAGGTATGTTTGTAAAACAAGCCGGTAAAATCACTTTAGTTGAAACCTTTGATCAAGCAATAAAGGTTGAGAAAAATTCATTGACATTCAAGCCAGAAAATAATGGAAAGGTTGATGGTTCTCTTTGTAAACGTAACGAAACCACTTCTAGAATTAACACAGATAAAAAAGATGCCCCTGCTTTTGATGTAGAGAAATTACAATAAGCAATTAAGTCTCTTACAAATGAAGTGGTGATATTGAAAAGAAACAATGTGGAGGGTACTTCAAATAAAGGAAATTTCAAGACCCCTTATCGGTCGTTTACATATTCAAATGCTAAGAAAAACACTCCCCTTGACATATCAACTAATGAAGAAATTTTCAATACTATAAGGGTTGTTTATGCCTTACCGAATTCCTCAACCGATCAGGAGTCAGATGATGATCATGAATTTGATCAACCTGAAACTGAAGAGGAAACTTTTGAAGATCCTCTTCTGCTTAATTCCCATTTCTGGGATAGTTCAGTCAAAGAAGGAGAATCTAGTGGCCAATCTGTTTTTGTAAACCAGCACACCCATAACACCAGAAGTAAAGGGCCTGTAGACCCACAACCATCATCAGCACCTAAGAACAGTCCTCAAACTTCAAATCAATAGCCTGCCACTCAAGGTATAGACCTACAATATGACATCATAGAAGATCTTAAGAAACAGAGGGCAAATATTAGTATGTTTGATCTATTGAAAATTTATCCCATGCCCGGTGGTTCGATACTTTCTAATTTATCAAATTCATCAACCACTCAAACAAAAAATCAACCCTTTGTACCTTCAGTTAATAACCTTGATCCTACAACTAGTAAAACAACAGTAGCCTATAACAGTAATGTCAAAATAGCTGTTGATAAAGATTCACTTATAGGTAAGAATTCCAAATCTACAACTCCACCTTTTCTGCTAATGTTTGAAATGTTCAACCGGAATGTTCACAACTGTATGATAGATTCTGGAGCTTCGTCAAATGTCATGCCTTATTTGGTTTGTAAGAAGCTGAATGCCAATCCCACTCCTTGTGAAATCCAAATCATCCAATTAGATCGATCCAAGGTAAAAATTATAAGAGAATTAAAAAGAGTAATGATTAGAATGGCTACCAATCCACAGATCTTTCAGGTTATTGTCGTAGTGGTGGCAGACATACTAGATGTCTATGGGCTATTTTTAAGTCACGACTGGTCTCAAGCCTTAAAAGGATATTTTTCAACCGATTGGTCACATTTATGGTTGCCTAAAAATGGGCGTCCAAATCAAATCAGAATTGACAGAGAAAGGTACATGAAACACATGGTAACTGAAATAAATTCTCCTAATGAACCCGTCCTTTTCAGTGATTCTATTTTAGGAAACTACGGGTATGATTCTGATTTAGGGAGTTTTCCTGCACTTAAATCTGCATTTATCAATTTTGTAAATAAATAAAAAATTCTGCATTGTGATTTTTAGGAAGCTGCCCCTAGTCTGGTAAATAATGTGAGTACTGTAAATAATGTAAATAGTCTTGTTGATAAGCCTTGGCATTTATATTTTGATGGATCCCAATCAAATGAAGGTGCAGGAGTAGGTTCTATGCTCCTAGACCCTGCAGGAAACAAATTCATGCTGTCTTGTAGACTTGAATTTATTTTTACAAACAACACGGCTGAATATGAAGCCCTTATACAAGGAATTAAGAAGGCATTAGACTTAAAAGTTAAAATTATGATTGCATTTGGTGATTCTGAAATAATTGTTAGGCAGGTCCCTAATTCCATTCACTGTCTATCTAATCACCTGCAAAGTTACCAAAGGGAGGTATGGTATCTGATTTCAGCACTTGATGCTTTTAATATTGAATCCATTCCTCGTTTTTAGAATCAAGAAGCTGATTTGTTAGCAAACATAGCTTCACGACTTATTCCCGCTGAAAATTTTTCCCCTAATGCTTTTTCTATCGAATTATTATTTAGACCATCCATTCTAGATAATATTACTAATTGGCGGGTCTTTAATGATGATTCACAGATTATTTCTTTCTTAACGGGAGAAGATGCTTTTAAGGAATCAGCGATTGATGAAATTACACATGATGAGGATCTACATAATTTTTTGGTAATTCACCCACCTCGTCCCATTGATAAGTCTTTTGAACAGGTAAATTCAATCCCTATGTCAATTCTTAGGCTTGAAAAGTTTTATGATATGCATGATAAATTCAAGGGAGTGCCTAATTGCAGGACAAATAGGTCAAACATGCGTTATGAAACCATTAATTTAGGCACAGAATCGAATCTTCAAAATATCAACTTAGGGTCAGATTTCACTCCAAATGAAAAATTAGCCTTCCTGAAGTTGTTTAGTGAATTCAAAAATGTGTTTGCATGGTCTTATGACGATCTGAAAACTTTTGACACCTAGATCATACAACATGTGATCCCCATGAAGCCTCAGTCAAAACCATTCCGGCAAAAATTAAGGAAAATGCACCCTGCCCTAGAACCAGCAGTAAAGAAAGAATTGAAGAAACTACTTACTGCTAGGATCATATTTCTTGTACGCCATACACAATGGGTGGCTAACCTTGTTCCCATTAGGAAAAAGAATGGAGATATTCGTCTATGTGTATATTTCTGAAACTTAAACAGTCATCAAAAAAGGACAACTACCATGTCTCGCCCATGGAGCAAATCCTTCAAAAGGTGTCAGGTGCTCAAATGTTGTCTTTATTAGATGGTTTCTCTGGGTACAACCAAGTTCTTGTTTCCCCAATAGATCAGTTGAAAAATACTTTTAGGACACCATGGGGAACCTATGCCTACAGGAATATGCCTTTCGGTTTGATAAACACTGGGGCTACATTCCAAAGAGCGATGGATGCTGCTTTTAGAGGTTTGCTAAACCATTCTGTTGTTTTCTATCTGGACGATGTTACTGTATTTTCAAAAAATAGGCTTGATCACATCTCACACCTATGAAAAGTGCTTGAACGCTGCAAAAAATTTGGTATTTCCCTCAACCCCAAAAAATCAATATTTGCAATAACTGAGGGGATTTTGCTAGGGTTTGTAGTGTCAAAAGAAGGGATCATGATTGATCCAGAGAGAACAGAAGCCATTTCTAAAATTCCTTTTCCTGCTACCAAGAAATCCATGCAATCCTTCTTGGGAAAGATAAATTTCATAAGGAGATTTGTTCCAAGTTTTTCTGAAATTGTCCATCCACTCTAGAATATGATTAAAAAAGACAATAGTTTTTCAGGGGGGGATAGAGAAAAGCATTCATTTATAAGGATTAGAGAAGCCATAGCTGAGGCACCCGCACTTGTGAGTCCTGACTTTAGGAAAGACTTTATTCTCTATACTTTTGCATCTGATATATCTTATGCAGCTGTTCTTACTCAGAAGAATCAGCAGGAGGATGAAGTACCTATATCCTTCATGAGATCAAATTTAAAAGGAGCTGAACTAAATTATCACGAAGTGGACAAGCAGGCTTTTGTTGTGTTCAAAGCAATAAAACATTTCTGCCCTTATCTTCTTAAATCCAAAACCAAGGTAATTGTCCCATTTAGTTCTGTAAGAAAAACTGGTCTGACTGCGACAAAAGATCTTCGGGGAGGAAGAATGAGTGATGGTGCATGTCGTCCCATGGGTATTCCAGGGTGGTTAGGGCTTCCAGTATCTCCTCATCATTGCAGAAGCAATAAAGAGACAGGTCTGATGGACCGTCATTGGTGGTGGAGACAATAGGGTTTGTTGAACTAGACATCATGTAAATGGACATGGTGTCCATAGAAGGAGGTGGGGAGTGAACTTCTTCGATCAGGGTGATCTTAGATTCAAGGGAATGTTGACGGACGGCCAAAGCGATTCCAAATTCAGGCAAGTCTTGATAGTGGTGAGAATAGTGTCCATACAATCCGCAAAGGGCGCAAGCATGGTTTGTTCTCAATGCCTTGTTTCTGACTATTGGCGCGGTTGGAAGTTCAACCATGTGGAGGTTTTCAGTTGTATCCATGGCATCCAAATGCGCACGGATCATTGGAATCTTAGGGCAGTTTTGAGTCAGATGGCCCTGTTCTTCACAGATGACGAAAGGTGGGATTTGTCGCAGCTCTGTGGTAGCTTTCGTATTCTTTCCCCTGGCCCTTTTTGGGTGGGGCGGTATGGGTGCGGATGCAGTGGTTGGTTTTTGTCGGCCGGGTGGAGGATGAGACTCGACCACAATGGGTTGCACAGGGGTTAAGATTACCTGGGACATTGGTGGTTGAGCTGGTGGATCTAAATACCACATGGGAATTTCCAATGTAAAGTTGGGTAGGTTTAGGGTGGCCATTACTGGCTTACTAATGACACCAGGCGGGGGAAAGAGGAAAGGAAATGTATGGATTGGAGAGGAGCCTAGATAACTCCCTGATGGTTGTATGTGGGGATGAGGTTGTGGTTGTGGGTGCACATAATGCTGCGGCTGTGGATGATGTTGTAGCTGCTGTTGATGTTGCGGTTGCGGATGGTTTTGTGGTTGTGGTTGGGGCTGCGGCTGCAATTGTTGTTTGGGAGCAGCGGTGCTGGATGAGAGCATGCACAAGTTCGCAGTCTCATTTGGTGTCGGTGGTGGTGACACTACGAGGAAATAAGCCATCATGGTGGTATCGAAAAACAACCCAGGGCCCACATTCAACAATGGGGAGGCTGGTATGTTGTCAACCATGGTGTTAACCACAGGGATAACATTGTCGTGTGTGGTCATCCCTTGCAGATCAATGGTGTTAATCATAGGGATAACATTGGTAGGTGTCGTTAGCCCTTGTGGATCGTGATAAGTCAGTTGGTCAACCATCACGATTTTCCCTTTGTGGGGGAACATCATGAGATGGAAGACAATTGATGTGACAGCTCTCATGGCGTACATATAACTTCTTTCGAGGAGAAGGTTATAGTCCAATTGAGCATTGACAACCTCGATGTCAATTAGAACTGTCTTCTCAGCTAATGTGATGGGGACATGGGGGAGGATTCCTTGGGATTTAGTGGGAGGCCATCATAATCCTGCAGAGTTGTGGAGGATGGTTGCAGAATTGGGGATCTAAGTTTATGCCAGACTAGGGTAGAGATAATGCACATGGATGCCCCCTCATCCACTATGCACCGGTGCACGACCAAATTTTGGATAGACACCGGGATCTGAAAGGCAATGGTTGATGGCATTCGCGGTTCTCCATTCTCCGTGTTGAATGTGATCAACTTGAAGTCAGAGGGGTCTACGGCCCCAAGGGAGGCTAGTAAGGCTTTCCATCACGTTGGGCATGTTTTGAGTACCTCAAGAGTGGACATGCTGGTAGGTGTTTGGGCCAAATCATCCACGATGCTGTAGCTGACAGCATCTCTAGCTGTGGCGTTATTGGCAACTTGGTGTATGGGGGGCGTGGGAAAGGGGGTAACTAAAGAGGTGCATTAATTGTTTTAGACATAGATGCCGTTGATGTGTCAGTGGGTTCAGTGTTGGTTCCGTACTGATTTCGTCTAGTTTGTAGATTGACCTCTTCAGTTGTCATAGCTAGTAGGTAGTGGATACCTGTTTCTGCCATGGGAGAGGCCCTGGAGCATTGGGATTGGGTTGGGGAGAGGGTGTAGTTGCCACCAATCCTTGGACTGGTAATGGATTTTGAAGCACCACAGGAGGAGGTCCTTGTAGTTCTGGGTTGGGTTGGGCTTGGTCCGTTGTGTTGGTGGCATGTTGAACCTTGTTCCTAATGGCTTGCTTAGCACGACCCATGAAGGGACACTTGAATGTGTAGTTCCCATAGAACTCATAGAGTGTGCAAGGCTGGTTTGTATGCAACGGGGCGTTGCGTCTCGATGCATTTGGGTGTGGATGATTTTGGGCTGGCCGATTTTCCGTGGCATTGTTGGGAGGGTTTGGTTGTTGACCGCCTCCCTATGGTTGATTGTTGCCTTGGTTCCGGGGTCGGTTATTCCTAGCTTTCCCTTGTTGATTATGTGGGGCTGGCTAGTTGGGACAGTTTTGTTGTGCAAACACTTGTCCCAATGGAGCGGGTGGAGCAGGGGCGGGGGCTTGAACCACTTGCACTGGTGGTGCATAGTGGATTTGGGTGGGTGGTGGTGCCACAAATGTGGGCATTTGCCCCGTGTATTGATGTGCTGTCCAAGCCAAGGCCTGATCCTACTGCGGTGGCACAGGTTGTGCATAAGAAGTTGTGGCTCTGGACTGGGACATCATTCTTACATAGTCCGGAGTTTGGTTTTGGTAGGAAACACTAGCAGTGTTGCTTGGTTGTGGTGGTACTGCATGTGGTGTTGGACGGTGTTGTGGTTGGTAAGAAACCAACCCTATGATGCCATCTACAGCATGGGATGCCCTCGGTGCATCCCGATAGGAGATACCCGCACAAGGAGCGTCTGGAATGACAGTGTAAAGGTACCCAGACTGTGCATAAATCAGATGAAACTGCTGGGCTTTCAAGATGGCTTCTTCTTCGGATTGGGAACGTTCGGATATGACGTCCTTTGCTATAGGTGGGAGCAAGGTTTTGAGGAACCAATCCAGGAAGATCCTGTCATCAAGTTGGATCTCACACAGAATATGGCATCATCACCACTCATGGATGTGGTTGGTTATATGGGTCGCAGTATTTTGGCAGCAAGATAACAAGATCTCCACCCCTTCATCATATCTGACAGGGAGTTGGAAATATTGTAGGAACATGAAAGCCAGGGAGTTGAAATCTGGGTACTTAGCTTGTGGTAGCTCAATGTACCATTCGGCTGTAGCACCTGTGAGGGTGCGTTGGAACAGTCTTAGCCTGATTGAATCGTCTACAATGTTGTTTGATGAGCACCATAGATGAAATGTCATGATGTGGTTTTGGGGGCACTCCCCCGCCTTCCCTTCAAACTTGGGAATATCTGAGGGAAGTTTGGTTGGCATGGGAGGCCAAAAAGTTTGATGGTGGATGGGGTCATTTGTTAACTGAGCCAAATCAGGCAAGTTGATACGAGCCATGAAAGGCAGGTTTGACCCCAGTTTGATGTGAGATGGGGCAGCAATGGTGGTGGGGTTTGTAGGTGCATAATGCACTTGCATAGCTGGGGGTACTTGTGGTGCCATTGTAGATAGGCCAGTGCCCCCAAGTGTGGTGGGAGGGATAGTGTGGGTGGAAGGGCCACTGCCCCCATGTATGACAGGGGGGGCAGTGTAGGTGGAAGGGCCACTGCCCCCATGTGTTACAGGTGGGACAACTTGGTTGGTCACTATGGGTGGTGGTAGCTGACTTATCACAGTTTTCATAACCATGTTGGGGCCACCTGTAGGGTTGTTGGTGATAGTTTGTGGTGTGGACATGGGTCCACTAGCAATTTCTATGCCGAAAAATGGATCCGAGTTTGCACCAGCCATGGGGCTTGATGGTGCAGTGTGTAGGTCTGGTTCAAACTGATATGGGTCTAAATCTGAATTAGAGGTTGTGTGGCCTTGTGATGGTGTGAGAGGTCATCGAGAATGGTCTTGACGATGTTAGTTCAATGACCTGAATTATGGTGGTTCGCCTCTTATGCATGAGGAAGAGCGTGAGGGATCAATTGTGTTAGATTTGTGTATGAAACTGGTGGAAATGATTTTTTGGATCCCAGTTTCAATGGCTTCCTATTGGTTGTAGGTGGTCACTCGGCCACCAAGACTGCCAAAAGACAGTGCTTGGATTTTTCCTCACGGGTGTTCTACTCAATCAGTGGGGGTCGTTTCCCATTTCGCTTGGCAATTCCTCTCAGCGGCTAGCTACTTTAGCATTCCTGTGGTACTCCTCACAATGAGTTTCTGGGCTGAGCCCAAGTACTTCCCATGGTTAAGGCAGTCAGGGACTTATGTTTTCAAAGACTGCAGATTTTTGACTTAGTGTAAATTTGTAAATTTTAGTGGCTCTCTCAGCGTCATGAACTGAGTTGGGTTGATTTACGTGGTATGGTGTGTATGTCTTTCTGTTTTTCTGTTATCTGGTGGTTTCAAATGGTTTATGAATATTCTACAGAGTTCATATCATTGTGGATGAAAGCAGTAAATAAACAGAAATTTTGTAGACAGATACCATTTTTTACCTTGAATTGTGATAGCCTAACTAGGTGACTACCTTACACCTATATTCTTCTTCAACCAGGAGAAGGTGATGGGCTCTCAACACAATGGGACTAAGCCCATCCGTAGATCCATAGGTCACTTCCTGGATGCAAGGTTCGTCAACGGGGAGGACGTTGAGCACCGTGAGAAGCCCTGCTTCCCTACCCCCTCTACCTTCCAAGTCACCCGTTTTTAGTGGTTTCAAACAATATTGGCTGAAGGGCCTATTAGTATACGAGTTGTTCCCTTCATCTTATCCCAGAATACCCCGAAGGGTGATGACTAGGTAGAGAAGGAAGGGTAAGCAAGATTGTTGATTTCAGGTAAGTTTTAGTCAAGCTATATTCATTAACCCATTAAATTTTTTAATCTACATGTTTTTTTGTACATGAAATTGTCATTAACATAAACATAAATAGAAATAAAATAATTGTGCTGGACAGAGGTGGCTGAGCCGCACTGACAATCCTTAGTTATTAAAAACCCAATTCTGAGTGATAGATCACACGTTTCGGGTCAAATGTGGGGAGGGGGTCACCAAATTTTTCCAGAAACAGGCGAGGGAGTCGCTCATATTTTGCAGACAAAAGTGGGCTGTCTTTTTGAAGGGGGTCACACCTTTCGAGGGTAAAAGGGTGACCTGGTCGCACCTGTGAAGCCCAAATGAGCGACCTGGTCCCTTGTTTAGGCCTGATAAGTGCAATCTACTCTAGAAGGTGAGATTTTCTGATCCTGAGTCAAATATGGGAAACAGTAACCTATACTGTGTCCAAATGGACTCGAATTTTCCTTATGAAGGCTTGACAATAACAGAAACTGTGAATAAACAAGATTTTAAACTAGATTTTACAGAAAATTTGACCTAGGGAAAAAAACTAAAATAAGACTTGAAATTTTAAAAACTGGCCCATGGATCGTGTGGGATCGACCTAGTATGGTCGCCAGTTCTGTAGCAGGGATTTCTCGCTTGCTACAGGGCAGGAATGGCTACCTTCCATCCATAGGATGGAAGGGTAGGTTCCTACAGGTGAAATGCAGTAAAAACGGACAGAAAGAAAAGTAAAATAGAAATAATAGAAATGGAATGGCTGGAAACCCCTCTATAAACACTGTTAGGGTTTATCTCCAGCTACCTGCAAACAACATGTTAGAAATCAAAATACCTTCAAATCAAGGTAGGCAATAAACCTGCAAATAAACCATGGATTAGAAAGCAAATAAACTACTAAAACAAATACAGAAAATAACATTGGTATACCTTCTCTTTCATGGAATGGGCCACCATGCCCTGGCTTGGAGAAGCACCTCTCTTGGATGGGGGAGCTATGGCTCAATGGAAGATGGAGGAGAGGGGGTGTGGGTGGCTTGAGAGACAAAGGGTCTCAAGGCATCCACAAGCAGCATAACAGTATGCAAGGGAGAAGTGTTTTGAGAGTGACCCCCACCCCTCTATTTTTTACCACCTAAGTTGTACTTAGTGGTTTTTATCAAATGAGCCTGGTGAACCGGACAGGGTTAACTTGTTCGGACTTCAAAAGACCCTTGGAAGTACTTCTAGAAAGTGCTTGTTGTATCATATCACATGTTCATACCCCATGGGGGAATTGTAATAAATGTTCTAGCATTATAGTGTCTATAAAAGAATCGGTCTCTTAGACTTCATTTGTCAATCCGATCAGGCCAGGGTGTTTTTTCCCTTGGTTATTATTGGTTGTTGAATAAACGACTGATAATTTCTAAGTTTTTCACTCCATACCTCCAAAGTTGGGGTGGTTGGCTTGGCATTTGGGCCTATTGAGGTTATTAGAGTCTATGTGTCAATGTATAAGCATGCTAGACATATTTTTTGAGTCATATGAGCATGTCTAAGTCCCCCTAGGTGTTTTTCAATTTTTCAATTTTTTAGTTTTTTCGGTGTTTTTTATTAAATTTTAATTTTTCCAAAACTTAGGCTATTTTTTAATAGTTTAATTGGAAAAAATGAGTCTGTAATAAAAGTGGGCCAAATAATTGGTTTCGGTCATGTAGGTGCTCATTTTCAAGCTAAGAGCACCATGTAAACCCATGGACCCACTATTTCCTAAGTTTTGTGTGATCTTCCATCACTCAGGTCAGAAAGCCCCAAAAATCAATTATTGATTATTTTAATTAATAAATTGATGAATAATGGAGCAAATCCAAAATCAATAAATCAATGGATTCTAACCGATTTGACTGAAATCAATCAGATTGACTGGATCTGACAAATCCTTGACTGAAGGAGGGGATCAAATCAGATCCAGAGCTGATATACAGTGGTCTTCATGGGGAATTGCGCCCTCTCTCTCTCCTCCACAGGTGTGGACTCTCCTGGATGCTCTGTGGGCCGATGTGGCAGTGTATGGGTTGATGTGTCAGCCAGATCAAGCCCACGGTTGACAAGTAGGCTCAGTTCAGCCTCAGTTCTGCATTGATGAACTCTCCATCAGTTGATTTCATTTGATTCCATGAGGAATTGCACCCCCCCTGGGCTGGATGGCCTGCAAATTGTATAAATCCTGCTTGAGGATCCCTCTTCCAAGATAGTTGGAGCTGGACTAAAGGGCTTGCCATTGTAAATGGTGTACTGATCTTCATTTTTTGAATAAAGAGAAGCATTGGAGGCTCAATTGTGGAGTACCTTTCATATGTGGATTGTCATTGTCATGCTGCATTCGAGGTGAAACTGTTATTTTTCCAATTTTTTGCACTTAATTATTGTCTACCTGAATGGTTTCTGAAATCATAGGGATATATCATTGTAAGTAAGCTTACTTAATTTCTATTTGCTGCATATGTTTGAATGAGTTTAATACCTGTATGTTAAATAAGGTTATTTGCATACTGTATCATCCCTTTCTCATATGTATCTCCAGATTTGATAGTTCTATTTGCAGGAGTTGTGTTGTAGCTTACAGGTTTACCATGACTGGAAGATCTATGGTTTAGGTTTGATTCCATTGATTTCCAGTGTATATTGCTAATATTTTTCCCCTCGGTGCTTCACTACCAAGTTTTCTCTGCAGATCTGCTTCAACAACAAGCACCTTTCTTCCCCTTTCTCTCTTTTAAAAATTATTAAACTTTCCTCAAATCCATTACTTTAAAAGTTTCTTGTTGCTCTGATCTATCTCATAAATAAAAAAACACATATATATAATTATCAATATCCCTTCCAAATTCTATATCTTAGTTTCATTTTGCATATAAAGTTCAATCTCAAGAGATCTAGCTAAAAGTACCTTGTTTTCGCAAGCAATTTAGTGAAAATTCATAGCTTGCTGTTAAGGTAGTTTCATTTGCTGTTAAATAAGTTTAATATTCTGCAATATCAGTGCAATTTAATTGGCTGCACAAACAAAAAGCCAAGATCCCAAGGAAATCTTGCTTTCCTTGGTTCCTTTTTCGTTGGTTTAGCTAGTTTAACCGCATTATTTTTGAGATAAAGTAGGCTGATCCAAAGGTACTCTTAAAGTTCCTTTGGGCATATTTTATTCTAAATTTATCACTATCCTTTATCAGGTCTGACAGAAAGAAAAGGAATATTCTGTCCGAAGTGGTCTCAGTAGCGTTCAAATCCCCCCAGGGGTCTCCCTTTTCGCCAAAAAATCTTAATTGTTTTGCAAAATTGTAAAAAACTTGGTTTCAGCCTGTATAAGGACCAATAAAGTTCTGATTTATCAGTTCTTTGATATTGTAACCGCTGTAATAAAATCATTTTTGGAATAGGCTCTTTCGAGCCCATTCCCCATCCCCCCTGGGGGGATTCGCGTTGGTGCCCTTTTCGTCATTTTTTGCTTATTCCATTTTTACTAGAATTGACCTGATTTGCATGGTAGTATACTTAATCTTGTTATTAATTCCATACTCCATATCTCACATTTTCAAAGTAATCGTAATACTTACCCCACGATTTCCCGATTGACCCGAAAGGGGAAAGAGATTCGTGGTAGGATTAATTAAGAAATATGAATTGTGTATATTTTTAATTTCTTATACTTTTTGTTTATAAGTAACTATAAAATTTACCCCTCCTCGATTCCCTGATTGAGATCCACTTGGATCGAAAGAGGTTCTTGGAGGGTTTTTCTTTTAAACAAGAACACCTAGTTAAAACTTATTAAAATTTACAAGACTCCAGTGTGTATGCTCTGCACTTGGCTGTGGTTTGTCTGATCAGTCAAGCTGTATCAAAATCACTTGGGTGACTAGCATAATTAGGACTCACTCTCCCCAATTGACAAACCATCAGGTGAAAATCCAACACCTCGATCGAACCTCTACGGTGGCAAAATACCCAAAGGAAGCGGGAACTTACTGAAAAGTCACCTCAGGGCGCCGATCTCTATCACACCCTAACAGGTGTGTTATGAATAATAGCCCCAGAGACTCCATTTCAGCCCACATATTCCTTGCGGGTAGCCATAAAGGTTTTGTTTTGGACATACTCCAAGTACTCTCAAGTATATCTGGAGTCCCCCCTTAGCCTAATTTAATCAATTCATACTTCAATTTTAACTTAAAACATACCAAGATGCAATCGCAAAACATTCACTCCAAGCACATGCAAGCACATTGATCTCTTTGATTTGACTCCATTTTAAGGCACTGGTCATTTTTGCTTCATATATATATTGTTTAACAACTTTGTGCTTTCGTGTGTTTATTTTCGTATCTTGTCATCTTCAATTGACTATAGTTAAAATATTCAAACTCCTAAGTAACTGATTCAGTTTAACATCACCACACTAAGTAATCATCCTTAGTAACTAAATAGGGTCTACCCCCCTTGGCTCCATTAGGATTTGAGCCTAAACGAAGGAGTCAAGAACAAGGTGACAGCCTTGACTCGAGACTTGCCCCCAAGGACACACCGAGTGGCTTGAAGATTTCTGCCACGTGACCCAGGTGTGTGAAAAAGCGGCAACACTTTTTGGTGCCGTTACCGAGGATAAATATTTTTATTCCCGAGTACAACTTAGCTTAAATTTTTTCTAAACAACTAAAAAGATAAAAAAATGTGATTGATCTAGTCTTTAAAAAACATAAAAATTAAAACTTGATCCATCTGGCGACTCCACTGTCTAACATCACTTCAAGAATTTCTACCCGAAGAAACCGTCGACAATTATTCAATCCTCTCCCTGATCCCGAAAGGTTTATTAGGGAAAGATTGAATAGGAAGACTTCTCATAGGAACCTTGAAGATTTAGGAGACCAATCCCTCTCAGATATCCATAACATATTTGTAGAGAGTCATACTTTCCAATCTCAAGAAATGACAGAATTTTTCAAACCCCTTGACTTTTCTCAGATAGCAGGTGCTCCTCATAACATTCTGAATGATGCAATCAAGAAGCTCCCTAGGTTCAAGGGAAATAATGCCATCACTGCCAAGTCTCACCTTCGAAAGTTCGAAAGGAACCTAGTTAGTTATTGCAATGATGCTTCCCATGACCATGATGATGTCAAAATGAAGCTCTTTGCTTTATCCTTAGAGGATGATGCCGTGGAATGGTATGAAAACCTTGGTGATGATTCATATAAAACCCTTAGTGAATTCCTAGCAGGTTTTAAGAAGAAGTGGGGGGAAAAGAAAGAACCAAGACATTTGCTTGCTGCCCTTCATAATATAAAGAATATGGAGAATGAAACCATGGATGAATTTAATACTAAGTTCGGGCGTGTGGTTGCGGACCTCCCTAGAGATATCAAGCCAAGCGATGCCTCCATCTTGATATCCTACATCGAAGCTTTCACTGGTGATTTAAGATACCAATTAAGGGATAAAGATCCGGTCGATCTAAAAACTGATCAAGATCTGGCCGAGAAAATAGAAAGGAATATGCAATCTTCGGGCAAGTCCAACATTCCAGGTTACACTAGGGGAAATACTTCATACAACAAAGCAAAGGGAAAGGCCATTGAATTAGAGGAAAAGGCAACCTCTAAATACCCCATGGTAAAAATAGCTGGCATGTTGGAAAAAGTGTTGACTAGTCAGGACCAATTCATGACAAAAATCCAAAACAGAATAGTCACACTGGAGAGAAATAGTGGACCTAGGAATTTTCAGCCAAAATAGAATCAAGTGTATCAAAAGAAGTTTTCTCAGCAAGAGTCTAGGATTCCAAACCAGTTAGACTCAACTAACCTGGTAGAAGAAGTAATTCCATGGTGTAGACCTTGTGAGCAATTCCACCCAGAAAGCAATTGCTATGTAGCAAACCAGGTCATAGAACATGGGATGGCAGAGATTAGTAATCAGGAAACAACATCAAGCGAGTCTGATCATGTGTACATGGTAGGTCGAACGTATCCTCTATCAAACCAGCATTGGCAGCAGGCCACGAATTACGGTTTCGAGAAGGATCTCATTTCTAACTTTTATGGTACAATGCCTCCTCCAAAGGAAATTAAGGAAAGGAAGGATGCCAAGTTCAAGGTAGCTGTGTCTCAAAGGAGAGAAAAGCAATCACCGTCTAAACAGTACAAGCAAAAGATAACCACTCCTTCCCTTCCAGATCCTCCTATTGTCCCTGAGTCAAATATTGATATGGGATAATGGATAAGTAATGCTAAAATTCATGTTTATGCAACTGATGTCCTTAAGATCCCTGTTCAAAAGGAAAAATTGTTGAAAGCCTTAGAGGATGGCCAAAGTGAAGCTCATAAAATTGTCAAGGAGGATCCCCTTCCTAATAATAATGTTATATTTGAAGCTGAACTTACCGAACCTATAGATATGCCCATAGTCCTCAATAATGTTGATCCAAGGAGAGAAGATCACCCACCTTTCTATGTCTCCCTTTTAGTTGATAAACTTCTCCTTCATAACTGTATGTTAGATTCAGGTGCTTCATCAAATGTCATGACTAGAAAAGTAATGGAGCAGCTAAATCTAAGGGTCACCCGACCCTACCACAATGTTTGTGCCATGGATGCAAGAGAAGTTGAAGTGGTAGGGATAATATTAAATTTACAGGTCAAGTTAGCTAAGTATTCAGATATCGACATGTCAATGTATGTAGTGGTAATAGATGTTCCAGATAATTGGGGTATGTTGCTATCCAGAAAATGGGCCACAAATCTTGGTGGGCACATCCAAATGGATTGGACATATGCTACTATACCTGCATCAGAGAACACTAGGGTGATTCTCCACAGAGAAAAGCTAAGGAAACGACATGTAGAAAACCCTAAGAATCCTGGAAATGAATTTGTTCATTTCACTGATAATTTTGGAAACTATGCTATTTTGTCAAATTTCATGGCCCCCATTAAGGAAAACATTAAAAATGAAAAGATCGATGAAGTTTGGCAAATGTACTTCGACGGGGATTATTCCAAAACCGGAAAGGGTGCGGGCGTCGTGATCATCTCTCCCTCAGATAAAATATACAATTTTGCATTCAGGTTAGAGTTTGAAGCATCAAACAATGTAGCTGAGTATCAGGCATTGATCCTAGGGTTAGAAATTGCTAAAGATACGGGGATAAAGATGTTGAACATAAAGGGTGATTCAGATCTAGTTGTCCTCCAGATTAAGAATCAGTTTCAATGCTCAAATGACAGACTAAGGAAGTATAGGAATGCCACATGGGACACTATGGAATGGTTTGATGCACTTAACATTCAAAAGGTCCATAGGGAAATGAATGGGTTTGCAGATAGATTGGCGGTAGCAGCATCCACCCTCCAGCCATTAGAGGAAATGATTAATGGGAATGGAAAAATGGAAATAAATTTCAGACCTTCAATTCTGGATAATATAGACCACTGGCAGGTGTTCAAAGATGATGAGCAACTCTTGAGATTCATCCACAATCTACAAGAGTTCGAAGGTTGCAAAATCAGTTATCAGCAGGAAGGTAAAGAGTATCAGGAGTGTGAGGATAATGAAAGGAATCACATCTCGAGTAGCCTTATAGATTTTGAGAATCTTTTCGATCGTCAGGATCATCATAAAAAACAAAAAGAAGAAATAAAAACTGGGAATTATATGGGAATAAACATAGGAACTGACAAGGATCCCAAGTTAATAAAAATTGGAAAAGGCACTTCAGAAAAGGAAAGGAACAACTTGATCAACCTAATCAAAGAGTATAGAGATGTGTTGGCCTTTAGTTATGATGAGCTTAAATCCCATAGGGAGGATGTGTTTCAACACACTATTCCCCTCACAGAAGAAGCTAAGGAGGCCAAACCTTTCCGATAAAAACTTAGGTGAATAAATCCTAAGTTGGCCCCCATTGTGCAGAAGGAACTTCAGAAGATGCTAGCAGCAAGGATCATAGCACCTACAAGGAATTCATCTTGGTGCTCCAACTTAGTTGTGGTTAGAAAGAAGAATGGGTCAATTAGAATATGTATAGATTTTAGAAATCTAAATACATCATGCCTCAAAGATAATTACCCATTACCCGACATGGAAACTTTGCTTCAAAGAGTAACAGGATCAGGAATGATGTCCATGTTGGATGGCTTTTCCGGTTATAACCAAGTGTTGGTAAATAAAGAATATAAACATAAGACTACATTCACCACACCTTGGGGTACCTACAAATTTCTAAGAATACCTTTTGGCTTATTGAATGCCGGTGCCACCTTCCAAACAGCCATGGATTTTTCCTTCAAAGAACTTATAGGTAAAATAATTGAGATATATCAGGATGACTTAACTGTTTTTTCAAAAGAAATATCTGACCACATAAGTCATCTTAGGAAGGTTTTTATAAGATGTTGGAAATATGGAATTTCCTTGAATCCCACCAAGTCAATCTTTGGAGTTGATGAAAGCAAGTTGTTGGGGCACATCATTTCTAAAGATGGTGTCAAGGTTGATCCTGAGAGAGTCAAAGCTATTAAGAAATTCCCCTTGCCTCACAATCTAAAAGCTCTCCTGTCCTTTAATGGTCAAATAAATTTCATAAGAAGATCCATCCCAAACTTAGCAGAATTAATGAAACCTCTACAAAAGCTATTGAAGAAAGATGTTAAGTTTGAGTGGACAGATGAAGGGAAAGATGCATTCAAGTCCATAAAAAATGCCATATCCATGTCCTCGGTCTTGATTAGTCCTGATTATTCCAAAGAGTTTGAAATATTTTCCTTTGCCTCAGAAGACACCATTGCTGGTGTTTTACTTCAAAAGAATAAGGATGGACAAGAGCAACCCATAGCCTTTATGAGTAGAGCCTTACAAAATTCAGAATTGAAGTATACCACGATGGAGAAACAGGCCTATGCTCTTGTCAAGTCCCTTAAACATTTCAGAACTTATATAGGTTACTCCAAAATCATTGGATATGTACCCCATGCAGTTGTCAAGGATATCATGTCTCAGCAAGACTGTCTAGGAGTCAAGGGTAACTGGGTTTCAAAAATTCAGGAATATGATTTGGAGATAAGACCTACTAAATTAATCAAGGGACAAGGTCTTTCAAAGATGTTGACCCAAGGAAATTAGGAGGCTTTAGGAATAATCTGCCAGAGCAACAATTCAGAGCAAAGTGTATCAGATGAGTTTCAGAGATTGGAGCAGCGCCCCTGGTACACCGACATCATATTTTTCCTCCGCAACCTTACGTGTCCCGATCACTTACTAGGTCATAAAAGAAGGGCATTAAGGTTAAATGAAACTAAGTATTGCTTGACCAAAGATGGTTTGGGTTGGAGAAACCCAGATGGTTTGATACTTAGATGTGTCAATGAACTTGAGTCCAAGAAACTCATGGTTGAGTTCCATTCAGGATTTTGTGGTGGACATTTTGCAGCTAAAACAACCGCCCACAAAATCCTTAGAGCAGGCTACTATTGGCCAAACCTATTTTTAGATGTGCACAAGGCTATCAGAGCTTGCCCCCAGTGTCAATTATTCACGGGAAAGCAACAAATGAAAGCCTTGCCTCTAAATCCAATAGTAGTCCAAGCCCCTTTTCAGCAATGGGGGCTTGACTTCATCGGTAAGTTCAAGGATAACTCAAGAAATGGTTATTCTTGGATTCTTACCGCCACAGATTATTTTACCAAGTGGATAGAGGCCATACCCACCAAAAATCCAACTGATGTCGTAGTCATGGATTTCCTAGAAGACAAAATCATCACAAGATTCGGTGTGCCAGCTAGAATAATCATGGATGATGGCCCATGCTTTATTTCTTCCGAGATGTCGTCTTTTTGTTTCAAGTACGGCATTATCCTATCTCACTCATCTAATTACTATCCCCAAGGAAATGGCCTAGCAGAATCAAGTAACAAGAACTTAATGACCATAATCAAAAAAATTGTGGGCGACAATAAGAAGGCTTGGGATAGCAAAATCAAATTGGCATTATGGGCTGACAGGATCACTAAGAAAAGTTCAACAGGGAGGAGCCCTTTTGAACTAGTATATGGCCTTGATGTCACTTTACCAGTCCATCTAAAGCTTCCAGTGTATCAGCTCCTCCAGACATTCAGCTCAGATCAGGAGGCCATCCAAAATAGAATAAACCAATTAATCGAGCTAGATGAGAGCAGAAGAGACTCTCTTGACCATAGTATCAATAATTCAGACAAGGTCAAGAGAGCTTTCGATAAATCTACCCGGCCAAGTTCCTTCCAAGTAGGTGACACGGTTCTACGTTGGGACAAACGACGAGAAAAATCTGGGAAACATGGAAAGCTCGACAGCCTATGGTTGGGACCATACATCATATATGAAATAGAAGGAACGAAATCCTTCTATCTAAATGACTTGGAAGGAGAAAGATTGAGCTTACCAGTGAATGGTTTCCTCCTCAAGTTGTTTTTCGCCGAGACAGTTTGATGCCTTTAGTGGCATCGGTGGTTTCAGGGCCAATTTCTAAACCTTGCCCTGCATGTATTTCTAAATTGTATATATCATATTGTTGTATCATTGATATTGTTGTATTATAGTTATGTTGTACCATGTTGAAAATTTTCCTTTGTATATTAGTTTTTGTAAAATATTCCTTTTTGCACATTATAGATTAATTATGTACATTAATTTGTTTATGGCTAATTTTTTCTTATATATACATGTTACTGACAAACTCTAATTGCCTTGCAGGAACTAGAGATTCCAGAGTTCTCACATCCTCTCCTTTGAACAGAAGATCAGTCAGAGAATGTGTCCCAGATGGAGCCAGAATGTTACCACCTAAGTTGTACTTAGTGGTTTTTATCAAATGAGCCTGGTGAACCGGACAGGGTTAACTTATTCGGACTTCAAAAGACCCTTGGAAGTACTTCTGTGAAGTGCTTCTTGTATCATATCACATGTTCATACCCCATGGGGGAATTGTAATAAATGTTCTAGCATGATAGTGTCTGTAAAAGACTCGATCTCTTAGACTTCATTTGTCAATCCGATCAGCCCAGGGTGTTTTTTCCCTTGGTTATTATTGGTTGTTGAATAAACGACCGATAATTTTTGAGTTTTTCACTCCATACCTCCAAAGTTGGGGTGGTTGGCTTGGCATTTGGGCCTATTGAGATTATTAGAGTCTATGTGTCATAATGTATAAGCATGCTAGACATCTTTTTTGAGTCATATGAGCATGTCTAAGTCCCCATAGGTGTTTTTCAATTTTTTAAATTTTTAGTTTTTTCAGTGTTTTTTATTAAATTTTAATTTTTCCAAAACTTAGGCTATTTTTTAATAGTTTAATTGGAAAAATTGAGTCTGTAGTAAAAGTGGGCCAAATAATCGGTTTCAGTCATGTAGGTGCTCATTTTCAAGCTAAGAGCACCATGTAAACCCATGGACCCACTATTTCCTAAGTTTTGTGTGATCTTCCATCACTCAGGTCAGAAAGCCCCAAAAATCAATTATTGATTATTTTAATTAATAAATTGATGAATAATGGAGCAAATCCAAAATCAATAAATCAATGGATTCTCAACCGATTTGACTGAAATCAATCAGATCTGGAGCAGATTGACTGGATCTGAAAAATCCTTGACTGACGGAGGGGATCAAATAAGATCCAGAGCTGATCTATAGTGGTATTCATGGGGAATTGCACCCTCTGTCTCTCCTCCACACGTGTGGACTCTCCTGGATGCTCTATGGGCCAATGTGGCAATGTATGGGTTGATGTGTCAGCTAGATCAGGCCCCCGGTTGACAAGTAGGCTTAGTTCAGCCTCAGTTCTGCATTGATGAACTCTCCATCAGTTGATTTCAATTGATTCCATGAGGAATTGTGCCCCCCCTGGGCTGGATGGCCTGCAAATTGTATAAATCCTGCTTGAGGCTCCCTCTTCCAAGCTAGTTAGAGCTGGACTGAAGGGCTTGCCATTGTAAACTGTGTACTGATCTTCATTTGTTGAATAAAGAGAATCTTTGGAGGCTCAATTGTGGAGTACCTTTCATGTGTGGATTGTCATTGTCATGCTGCATTCGAGGTGAAACTGCTATTTTTCCAATTTTTCGCACTTAATTATTGTCTGCCTGAATGGTTTCTGAAATCATAGGGATAGATCATTGTAAGTAAGCTTACTTACTTTCTATTTGCTGCATATGTTTGAATGAGTTTATACCTCTATGTTAAATAAGGTTATTTGCATACTGTATCATCCCTTTCTCATATGTATCTCCAAATTTGATAGTTCTGTTTACAGGAGTTGTGTTGTAGCTTACAGGTTTACCGTGACTGGAAGATCTATGGTTCAGGTTTGATTCAATTGATTTCTAGTGGATATTGATAATATCGTTCCCCTCGGTGCTTCACTACCAAGTTTTCTCTGCAGATCTGCTTCAACAACAAGCACCTTTCTTCCCCTTTCTCTCTTTTAAAAATTATTAAACTTTCCTCAAATCGGTTACTTTAAAAGTTTCTTGTTGCTCTGATCTATCTCATCAAGAAAACCACACATAGATATAATTAGAAATATCCCTTCCAAATTCTATATCTTAGTTTCATTTTGCATATAAAGTTCAATCTCAAGAGATCTAGCTAAAAGTACCTTGTTTTCGCAAGCAATTTAGTGAAAATTCATAGCTTGTTGTTAAGGTTGTTTCATTTGATGTTCAATAAGTTTAATATTCTGAAATATCAGTGCAATTTAATTGGCTGCACAAAAATCAAGCCAATATCCCAAGGAAATCTTGCTTTCCTTGGTTCCTTTTTCGTTGGTTTAGCTAGTTTAACCGCATTATTTTTGAGATAAAGTAGGCTGATCCAAAGGTACTCTTAAAGTTCCTTTGGGAATATTTTATTATAAATTTCTCACTGTCCTTTAGCATTTATGACAGAAATAAAAGGAATCTGCTGTCCGAAGTGGTCTCAGGAGCGTTCAAATCCCCCCAGGGGTCTCCCTTTTCGCCAAAAAATCTTAATTGTTTTGCAAAATTGTAAAAAACTTGGTTTCAGACTGTATAAGGACCAAGAAAGTTCTTATTTATCAGTTCTTTGATATTTTAACCACTTTAATAAAATCATTTTTGGAATAGGCTCTTTCGAGCCCATTCCCCATCCCCCCTGGGGGGATTCGCGTCGGTGCCCTTTTCGTCGTTTTTTGGTTATTCCATTTTTACTAGAATTGACCTGATTTGCAGGGTAGTATACTTAATCTTTTTGTTAATTCCATACTCCATATCTCACATTTTCAAAGTAATCGTAATACTTACCCTACGATTTCCCGATTGACCCGAAAGGGGAAAGAGATTCGTGGTAGGATTAATTAAGAAATATGAATTGTGTATCTTTTTGATTTCTTCTACTTTTTGTTTATAAGTAACTATAAAATTTACCCCTCCTCAATTCCCCGATTGAGATCCACTTGGATCGAAAGAGGTTCTTGGAGGGTTTTTCTTTTAAACAAGAACACCTAGTTAAAACTTATTAAAATTTACAAGACTCCGGTGTTTATGCTCTGCACTTGGCTGCGTTTCGTCCGATCAGTCAAGCTGTATCAAAAGCACTTGGGTGACTAGCATAATTAGGACTCACTCTCCCCAATTGACAAACCATCAGGTGAAAATCCAACACCTCGATCGAACCTCTACGGTGGCAAAATACCCAAAGGAAGCAGGAACTTACTGAAAAGTGACCTCGGGCGCCGATCTCTATCACACCCTAACAGGTACGTTACGAACAATAGCCCCAGAGACTCCATTTCAGCCCACATATTCCTTTCGGGTAGCCGTAAAGGTTTTGTTTTGGACATACTCCAAGTACTCTCGGGTATATCTGGAGTCCCCCCTTAGCCTAATTTAATCAATTCATACTTCAATTTTAACTTAAAACATACCAAGATGCAATCGCAAAACATTCACTCCAAGCACATGCAAGCACATTGATCTCTTTGATTTGACTGCATTTTAAGGCACTGGTCATTTTTGCTTCATATATATATTGTTTATCAGCTTTGTGCTTTCGTGTGTTTATTTTCGTATCTTGTCATCTTCAATTGACTATAGTTAAAATATTCGAACTCCTAAGTAAATAATTCAGTTTAACATCACCACACTAAGTAATCATCCTTAGTAACTAAATAGGGTCTACCCCCCTTGGCTCCATTAGGAGTTGAGCCTAAACGGAGGAGTCAAGAACAAGGTGACAGCCTTGACTCGAGACTTGCCCCCAAGGACACACCGAGTGGCTTGAATATTTCTGCCACGTGACCCAGGTGTGTGAAAAGGTGGCAACACTATTTATAGCTTTTTTGGGGCTTTTTAGGGTTTTAAGCCCCTGGTTGGGGCTTTAGCCCCTTTTTTGGGCTTTCGGCCCCTTCTGCCCTATCTTTAGCTCCTTTTGGGGTTTTTAGATCCTTTGAGGGGTTTTAGCCCCTTTTTGGAGGCTTTAGCCCCTAGGAGAACTATTTAGGCTCTTTTTTGGGGTTTTTAAGCCCTTTCGCTCATTCTTAAGCCTTTTTGAGGGTGTGGGGGTCCAATGGGGTGAAATGAGGGTCGTGCATGCGTGTCCTTGAGTGGTGTAGGCCATGTAGAGCTGAGTGAGGGATTTTTGGGGTTAACAATTATGTTTTTGAGTCATTGATGCCCTGTCCTTCCTTCATACTACCGAAAACTTGGTTCTGACAGCTCTCCCTTGAACATCGCGAGTGAGACTTTATCCACTCTATAGGTGTTGTCAGTTAAGGTGATACCTGTCTAGGACAGTGCTCAGGGAGATCGTGCTGGTTAGGCGTCGATAGAGTGAGAAACCTTATCGACGAGGCTTTGTTGGTGGGTTTTTTTCCAACAAATGGTTCCATTGTCAGGACCTTGTTGCAACTGAAGGGAGGATATGTTATGGAATCCAACTAAACTGGAGATTAAATATTGGTTCGACCTAAAGCTGTGAGAGTTTGCTGAAACATAGAATTAGAATCTGAAGTTGTCGAAAAATGATTGGCTAGCCAGATATATACACGATGGTACCTATGAAGGGTTCTTTTGTGAATTTCCTATCATATTGTATGAGTGGCTAGCGCGGTTCACTTATAAGAAGAACAGCCATAAAGGAGGGGAGCCGACATCCTGGACCCCTAAACTAATCCAGGAATCACAAGAAACTGACAACAAAGAATCACGAGCTATCGAAGTATGGCTGGCTAGCATTTTGGAAGGATACATCACTGAGTTTGCAGTCGATACCAATAAGTCATACAGTGAAGCAGAAAGAAAGTTCTTCAATGGACTGTGAGGTAGGTTCTTGCTATCTCTACAATTATCTATTAAGATTCTTGTCTGCAAGAAGGGTATTATGAAAATGCACCTCAAGTAGTGGAACTATGGTGTGCGGAGGCCTTGGACACTGCAACGAAAGGGGGGAGGAAAATGGCAAGATAGGGTTTAGATGCGTACGAGTTCTAATGAGACTGTGAGGGTCATCGAGGAAACAAGTACTTGTACGAGGGGAGGAGGAAGGTTTCGATAAGAGAAGAGGAAAAGGACAGGGGAAGGTCCTACTGTGATCAAGATGTAAGGCCGTGAAGAACAACCACATGTGATGAAGTGACCCTACAGTGATGAAGAGGAAGACCAAGCCTCGACTATGCCCAGAATAGCAGTAAAATCGAACCACAGCAGTAATGTGTCCACACCTCTGCACGCTACTCCATCAATAGGTAGAAAAGCACATTCTACGTTGACTTGTCTGACATGCTAGTAGCATTCTAGTAGTAGAGCACCAGTCGGAGGAAGAAGGCCCATAGTGGCGGGTGACGCGATGAAGGTACTGATGTTACATGGAAACGGGGCTGATGACCCAGAATAGTACTGGTTCTTATGTGAAGCGGTCTGGACTTCCAGACAAATCATGGACGATGATATCAAGAAACACCAGTTGGTGACCACCCTCAGGGGTCATGCGCTTGAGTGGTACATGAGATTCATGCAGGTTCCTCAGGGAACTGCGGAAAAACCACTGAATGAGATCCAAGAAGGGCTAGTCGAGAAATTTAAGAAACCCAAATCTGAGGCCCAGTATATTACATCACTCAAAGAGATCAAGCAGTATTGGAATGAAACTACTTGGGATTTTGATTAATGTTTTAAGACGTTGATGGCCCGATTCAGCTTCAAAATGAGCGATGTTCAGAATAAGGAGTGGTTCACCGCTGCGTTGTTCTCACACATCTGACAACAGTTAATGCAGCCAAATATCGTGACACAAAGTGAGGCCCTAGAGATCGCAATGAAGTTAGAAGCTTTACCTATTGGGGATACTGCAATCAGCATGAACCATATTTAGGTGCAACTAGAAAATTTGACAATCCAGCTGCAAGATATGAATAAGGCAAAAGCAGAACATGATGACCTTTGGTGCACCTGGTGTCATGTGGATGGACACACTAAGGATAGCTGTCCGACTTTCCAAGATTATTTGCTCTCAGGAGCACCAAACCCCTTGAGTTGTGCTGGTGTGCCATGGTGTCACGTATGTTAGGTATATGGGCATCGACACGAAAACTGTAGCTACATGCAGAAGATGGTTACGAAGGTATAAAGTTTGTATTGCACCTTTTGTCACTCAATGGGGCACGGGGATAAAGACTGTCGAGCTTATGAATTGCTTCAAGAGAGAACATATGATTCATACGTTGTGAAGGGAAAGGATCCCCATGCAATATAGCAGTCACAGGATCAACCACAGATGGCATAGCCAACATCATAGGTGCAGTTTACACCACCTCCGTAGATGTAGTTTATTCCATTGCAGTTGCAGCAACAGTTCACATCGTAGCCATAGTTCGCATCGCAACCGTAGTTTGTAGCACAGCCACAGTTTTCACCATGACTGCAATACAATTAATTGCCATCACTCATCCTCAATCGCAGTATGTTCAAGCAGCGCAATACGTTCAACAGCAACCGAATCCCCCACAGCAGCTAACCCAACCACAATATTAGCAAGCAGCTCAACCAAGGTACCAATGGAAAGGAGGATTCAAAGGAGGATTTAGGGGATGAGGAGGAGGCTTCGGACGAGGAGGAGGACGAGTTCAAGAATCAATCTAGTGTTACTCCTATGGAGTATTCGGGCACTACCAGAGGGAGTGTCCTCATTTGCAATGCACATACTGCACAGTAAGCGAGCATTATGTTGAAAATTACCCTCAGTTGATTGTAAAGTGGCAGGCAGGAAACATCACTCATTTGCAGAATCAGAACCAGTACCAAGTATAGAACCAGTAGTCGTTATAGAATTAGACTCAGATCCCGCTACAGACTCAAAATCAGCCTATGAACTCGCTACCGAATCAAAATCCACCCGTGAAACAAGCTTAGAACCAGAATTAAGGACCAACGGTTGCGACGATTCTAGCAGAACCCAGAACCCAAGATGTCAATGCTGTTGTTGTCATTGATGTAGGTGTGACGACCAGAGAAGATGGATCCCGTCAACAAGTTCAATTTGCTGGGAAGAACAATGAAGCATTTGATATTGTGACAGAGAAAGATACCTTCTTTGAGGCCAAGCATGCAATCGGGAGAAATCCGGGTAAGTCACATGTTGTTGAAATGCCATCTGTTTTTTATCCATCCATAGAGGCAAGACCATCACGATAGCATGGTACCTTGCAACATTCTTTTGAGAGATGTCTGTCACTAGCCAGAGATCCTGAGGCTCTTGTTGAAATTGAGAAGTTGTTATACCACTAGAATAAGATGCTGAAGGATTCCGTAGTGAATTCCCTCCAGAAGAAAAATACAGGAAAAGAGATGAGAATGAACATCCATATCAGGGACTAAGAAGTCAATTCAGCTATTCTAGATCTCGGGTTGAATGTGAATATTTTGACCAAGCAGACTTGGAAACTAATGGGAAAACCAATGTTGGGATGGTCCCCTCTGCAACTGCGACTAGCAAATTAGGCCAAAGTTCAGCCTATTGATCGTGTCTCAAACCTGGTTGTCGATGTCGAAGGTATGAAGACATATGCTGATTTTTATGTTATTGAAGTAGTTGACGGTGGAGGCTTCTATCTCGCACTGCTGGGGATTGGATGGGACAATGATAGCATGAAAGTTATCTATTTCAAGAAGCAGGTTATGACATTTGAAAATCAATATATCAGGTTCATTTCCCCCATGGACCCTCATGAAGGACGTCGGTATATTGAACCTTTCAAGGATGAAGTTGGTAAAGGCCGAGATCATGCCTAAAATATCTCCGAAGACTATATCCACCCTACCATCGATGGTAAACTCGGATGGCACAGCGCTAGCTCTATGTCCTCTGATTCTGATGATGAAGTTTAGAAAGTTAGAAAAATCGGTTGCAAGAGGTGTCTTTTAGAAAGGGTGGATTAGTCACAAAATCCCTACGTCGTGTTGCGATTGAGATTATTCAGTTGTCGATCTACGAAGGGCTGCCAGATTTGTCCAGATTCCTTAAATAATTTGAAGAGAAATTGTTTGAACCATAGAGGTTGTTGGCAATGGAAGAAGCATTGAAGGACACCCTAGCACGCTGGTGGGCAACTCACAAACAGACAATCCATGAATGGGCACAATGTCGACAATTGATGATGGTGTGCTTCGGTGATTCAGAGATCTATCACACTGGGAGATATGATGGGAAGAATGACCCCACCAATCATTTGATGGAATGTCAGGCCTTGTGGGCATCACGACCCAAGGATGATTGGGTCCATGCTTTTGTTCATACTTTGGAAGAGATTCCTAGAGCATAGTATGTAGTAGCAAAGCTGTGCAGAACCATAACTGCTTCGGAGGAGTTGTCAGTTTTCTTTGCGCAAAATTTTAGTTTCTGGGATGTTAAGCCTGAGGTCCACAATGCACTCCAACTTATCTACGATTTAGTATTGAAGGTTGTACCAATCGTATACCTTGTAAATCCCCATGTGCAGTGTCATATGCAATCCATGATGATGTGTTATAGTCTATCTGGTGAACCTGAAGATGATGATGAACTGCAGAACGTCAATATTCCGGAATCAAAAGGTAGTCGTGATGTTGCAGCACCAGACATGCCAACTGACCCCATGAGTCAGCCGCTGAAGCTCAGAAAATTTAACATTGGGATGGAAGAGAATCCGAAGTATGCTAATATTGGGGACTATTGGGACGATGAAAAAATGGCACAGATCACAGATCTACTGCACGAGTTACAGGATCTCTTTCCGATGTGGTTCTCATAAATGAAGGGGATATTAGGGGATCTAGGGGAGATGAAAATCCCATTGAAACTAGATGCGAAACCTGTGTGACAGAGGCCGTATCGACTGAACCCATGATACAAAGAATGTGTCAAGGCTAAGCTCAACCAGATGTTGGATGCTGGAATCATTGAGCCTGTCAAAGAATCAGAATGGATAATCCCTATGGTGGTTCAAGACAAGAATATTGGATAGGTTTGCATTTGTGTCAACTTGAGAAAGCTGAATGGTGTCTGCCTGCATGATCCTTTTCCTACTCCCTTTACAGATGAGGTCCTTGAAGGGGTAGGCGGTTAGGATATGCACTCCTTCACGGATGGCTTTCAAGGTATCACCAGATCCAAATCGCAAAGGAAGATCGACATTGTTGATGTAATTGTAACTTTGGAATGTATTCACTTGTATTTCTTATGTATTGTAACCCAATGTTTATTCTGGGATGTGTCTGTAATGTAATTGAGTCATGTCATGCCCCGATGTTTCGATCGAAATTTTCTATAATGTAAACAAGTCATGTCAAGTCATTGTGGGTAACCTTCCTATTGGTCAAGGGTCGGTGCACTAGGGTTAGTAGACTTTCCTAGAGAAGTCAGCCCTAGTAGGTTATTGTCTAGTCATGAATTAGTATAAATAGAGAGTGAGCCTCTCTATTTATCACACACACACTCACTCTCAATTGTAGCACATAGCCGAGGAAGAAGAAGACATTGGGGCTAGGAAGAAAGAGGCTACTGCTGTCGGGAGATCATCTTACCGTTTTGGGGTTTTAATTTTGGTGTCGATTCTATCTCTGAGGAAGTTCCGTGGTTTTCTCTATTTATGGTTTCCCTAAGGAAAAACACTTTGTTCATTTTCTCTTGTGTTTGATTGTTGTGCTTGTTATTCTCTCATTTAAAAGATCATAATATAATGCTAGCTTAATGTTAAAAATCTAACATGGTTTCAGAGCTAACCTGAGAACAAGACACTGTGCAGCTACGGGAACTAGGGCTTCCTACTTTGTGGATCTCTCTCCACAAATTTTCAGCAAAATAAGGTTGGAATAACTCTCCTCCCTAGGGCGCATCTTTCTGTCGAAGCAGAATCCAATTCTGAGTTTTTTCAGTTTTGGACCTGACACTACCGCTGGAAATTAGGGCTTTCCACAGAAGTGGAATTTTTTAGTGAGCCCAGGCCTGGATTGATCTCCTCCTCAAAATCAAAGTTTAGAGATCAATATCAAAGCATTTGGTTGGATAGAACTCCAAAAAATCCAGACCCTAATCTGCTCCTAAACAAGCACTGCATAATTTCAGCTCCAAATCCAGATCCGACATCTTAACCTGGTAAGATCTAAATCTTTTGTATTTCCATTTGAGGTTCTCAGTTAAGATGTCTCATCATACCAAGCTTGATGAAAATATTGAGGGATCTGATAAATTCTAAGCCTGGAAGTATAGGATCTCCCTGGTCCTGGAAGAAAATGAGTTGGACTCCTATATCAATGAGGAGGTTCTAGTTCCAGAGGGAGATGAGGCTAAGTCCTCACAAGAAGAAGTTGGTTATGGAAAAGAGGATTATTGCTGATTCAATCAAGGATCACCTCATACCACAGGTGTCCTCCCTAAAGACACCTAAAGCTATGTTTGATGCCCTAACCAAACTGTTTGAAGGAAATAACATAAACAGGAAAATGACTTTAAGGAACCAGTTGAAGAATGTGAAGATTCAGAATGCAGAGACCATCCAATCTTACTTCACAAGAGTCTCTGATATCAAGGAACAGCTGGAAGCAGTAGATGAAGAAGTGGAAAATGTAGAGATTGTAATGACCACCTTGAATGGTCTCCCTAGGACATGGAACTCTTTCATTCAAGGGATATGTGCCAGAAAGAAGTTAGTCAAGTTCAGCAGACTTTGGGAAGAATTCTCACAAGAAGAAGCTCGAATAGCAGCTTGAGAAGAAAAGATGGGAAGTGAAGATCAATCTCTCACAGTTCAATCCAAGAAACCCAGAAGGGACCATCATCATCATCATTCTAAAGGTAAGCACTCTTCCTACAAGAAATATCAACTCAGATGTTATACTTGTGATGAAATAGGGCACTTTGCCAAAGATTGTCCTAGAAACAAAAGAAACTCTCACAAGAAGAAAAACAACAAGAGAAGATAGCATGCTCATGCTGCAGAAGATGATGAACCTTCCGCAAAGAGAAACAAGCAAGAAAGTGATGATTCTTCAAGTGATGAAGAATATTTTTTGATTTCCGCTCTCACAGGAAACATCACACATAGAAGCAATGATTGGCTTATAGACAGTGGGGCTTCCAAACATATGACGAGATTCAAAGAGTCTGTTGTGAGACTATTAGAACATGAAACAACTCACAAGGTGAAGCTCGGAGATGACTACTAGTATCCAATAAAAGGTAGTGGGGATCCTCCTATAAGCTAGACTCTAGAAATTCCATGAAGATGAAGGATGTATTGTTTGTACCGGGACTCAAGAAGAACCTCCTCTCCATATCTGCATTAGATGCAAAAGGCATGAGGGTTGCATTTGTAGATGGCCAAGTTCTCATGTGACCAAAAGGAAATACCTTCAATGATGTAGTAGTGATTGGGGAACAAGAGGGAGGTCTATACAAATTGAAGGGCCATCAAGAACAAGCCTTGATCCATGACACAGTAGAGCCAAATGAACTTTGGCATAGAAGGCTTGCACATGTGCATTACAGAGCACTACCACTTTCAAGCAAAGTTGTTGAACATCTTCCAGAAATTCAAGAAAAACATGATGGAGTCTGCAAAGGATGTGTGAAAGGAAAGAATACAAAGAAGACATTTCCAAGTAGCGAGAGCAAGGCAAAAGGAATCTTGGAAATCATTCACTCTGATGTATGTAGACCAATGTCATCAACTTCACTAAGTGGGTATGTATACTATGTTTATTTCATTGATGACTTTTCTAGGAAGAAATGGATTTACTTCATGAAGAACAAAGATAAAGTTTTCATAAATTTCAAGGAATTCAAAGCCTTGATCGAGAATCACACTGAAAATAAGATCAACACCTTTCGATCATATAATGGCGGAAAATTCACATCAAATGAATTGAAAGAGGTATGCAAAGACTTAGGGATTAAGAGGGAGTTTTCCACTCCATATAATCCACAACAAAATGGGATTGCAGAAAGGAAAAATAGAACTATTATGGAAGCTACAAGAGCAATGCTTCATGATCAAGATCTTCCCATGCATTTATGGGCAGAAGCTACCAAAACAGTGGTGTATGTACAGAACCGTACTCCACACAGAATACTCAAGAACAAGACACCTGAAGAAGTATTTTCCAGCAAGAAACTAGAAGTCATCCATCTCAGAATATTCGGCTATCTAGTGTACATACACATTCCAAAAGAGAAGAGGACAAAATTAGATCCTTCATGAAAGAAGGGTATATTTGTGGGATACTCTGAAAGCTCGAAGGCTTATAGAATATACTTCCCAGGATTCAAGAAGATGGACATCAGCAGGGATGTGACATTTGATGAAGACTCAGCTTACAACAAATCCAGAAAGAGAACTGTTGAAGAGCCTGAAGTAGCAGAAGCACCCATAATTCATGATGTAACCATGGACGAAGAAACTCAAGAAGAAGATCAAGAATTTGAAGAACCTCAAGAACCTGTAGATCCACCTCAGGAGAAGAATCCTCACAAGAGGAAACCTGCTTGGGTACGAGAAGCTATCCAAGGTGTGGAAAGATATGGGGCTCCAAAAGAGAATCACAGAGAAAGAAAGAGGACCAGATCTTGCTCCGGGTATGTAGCATTATTATGTGATTTTATCGATAAAGAACCTTCCAATTATGAAGAAGCGACAGAAGAGAAAGAATGGAAGGATGCTATGATAGAAGAGTATGAATCGATCATGAAGAATGATGTTTGGGATGTTGTCCCAAGACTAGAAAGGAAGTCTGTTGTAACTTCTAAATGGATCTACAAGATCAAGCATGTTGCAGACGATAGCATAGAAAAATATAAAGAAATATTTGTTGCTTGTGGTTTCTCCCATAAAGAAGGAATAGATTATGAAGAAACTTTTGCACCTATAGCTAGATACACTTCCATTAGATCAATACTTGATCTGGCTATAGTGATGAAATGGAAGATACACCAGATGGATGTCAAGACTGCTTTCTTGAATGGTGTAGTGGGAGAGGAAGTGTATGTGGAGAAGCCACTCAGTTTTGAGACACATGACAGGGAGTCTCATGTATGTGGATTGAAGAAAGCCCTGTATAGTTTGAAACAAGCACCCAAGACATGGTACGGCATAATTGATAGCTTTCTATCCAGTTTGGGATTTACCAAGAGTAAAGTAGATTCCAACCTTTACTACAAGGTTGAAGATGGCAACCCAGTGATGCTCCTACTGTATGTAGATGATATTTTTGTAACAGGTATGGATGGGTTGATTGTTGATACACAGAGTAAGCTTACTACCAAGTTTGAAATAAAGGACTTGGGTATGATGCATTATTTCCTAGGCATGGAGGTGTGGAAGAATGCAGATGGAATTTCCCTAGGACAAGGGAAATATATGGTAGAGATCCTAAAGAGATTCGGGATGATGGACTGCAAGGCCATGACCACACCTATGACATCAAACCTGAAGCTATTGAGTGATGCTTCATCAGAAGCGGTTGATTCTATGATGTATCATCAGATGATTGGGTCCTTGATGTACCTGATGAACACGAGACCAGATGTTTGCTTTGTTGTGAACACCTTGAGCCAGTTCCTGACAGATCTGAGACATGTTCACTTGATTGCTGCAAAGCATATTTCGAGGTACCTGAGGAGTACAGTTGATTATGGGCTCAAGTATGAGACAAGTCAGAAGATTAACCTGGAGGGTTATGTTGATTCAGATTGGGCAGGCAGTGCCATTGATAGGAAGAGCACTTCAGGGTGTTGCTTCAGCGTGGGATCAGGTGTGATCTAATGGTTTAGCAAGAAGAAATCCTGTCTGACACTGAGTACAGCTGAAGTAGAGTATGTCATAGCTTGTTCAGCTAGTTGTGAGGTAGTATGGCTAAGGAAGCTACTGTCTGATTTATTTGATCTCCAGTTGGATGCTACTTGTATATATTGCAACAACCAAAGTTGTGTGAAGTTGTCAGAGAACCTGGTGTTCCATGACAAGTCAAATCATATCGATATCAAATATCACTATATCAGGGATATGGTGCAGAGAGGAGCAGTGAAGCTCTAGTATGTTGTGACGGATGAACAAATAGCTAATGTGTTGACAAATCCATTAGCCAAAGTGAAGTTTGAGTACTTCAGGGAGAAGCTTGGTGTTCTCCAGATGGAGGTTCCTTCCAAGGGAAAGTGACGAGTCTATGAGACATTTTGACATGGTGAGAGGATTGGTTCCTTCCATGGTCATATGTAAGGGCTGAGCCATTCTGTCATGGTGAGAGGATTGGTTCCTTCCATGTCAAATATGAGTACTGGGCCATTCTGATATGACTGTAGGATTGGTTCCTATATGATCTGATATAAGGGTTGTTGACATTCTTTGAATGGAGGTGCCTGGTCAGTTACCAGGAATACTCGATCTAGGACTAAGGGCCTTTCTGATATGACTGTGAGATGTAGTCTTACATGATTATATGTGAGTGCATGGCCATTCTATTGTGATTGATGGATTGGTTCCCACTTGATCAGATATAAGGGTTGATGCCATTCCCTGGGAGAATGGAGGCACTTGGTCAGTTACCAAGAAAGCTCAATCTGGGACTGAGGGCCATTCTGATATGACTGTGGGATGTGTTCTCACATGATCAGATATGAGTGTTGGGCCATTTTGATGAGTCAAGGTCAGATGTAAGGGCTGGGGCATTCTGATGAATCAAATTCAGATGTAAGGGCTAGGCCATTCTGATGAATCAAGGTCAGATGTAAGGGCTGGGCCATTTTGACGACTCAAGGTCAGATGTAAGGGCTGGGCCATTCTGACATGGTGAGAGGATGAGGTTCCTTCCATGGTCAGATGTAAGGGCTAGGCCATTCTGACATGGTGAGGGGATTAAGTTCCTCTCATGGTCAGATGTGACTGTCGGGCATGGCTTTCTTATGAGTAAAGGTCAGATGTAAGTGCTGGATGTGCCATTCTGACTTAGGGTCAGATATAAGCGTTGAAGAATACCTACATGGAGGCTTGGCCTACACCCAGCATGAAAAAGGGTTGGCTCTGTAGAACTTCCTATGACGAGAATAATCATGAGATAGCACTTGTGAAGATCCAGTGATGATGATCCAGCAGTGATGATCCAGATCCAGTGATGATGCTCCAGTGATGATCCAGATCCAGTGATGATGTTCTAGTAATTATCCAGATCTAGTGATGATCAAGATCCGAAGATGAAGATGACTTGAAGATGAATATGACAAGGAATCGAGGATGATCCAGATGATACAGAGAAGAAGACTTGTGCTGATAAATTGTGTCGAGAGAATACCTTCCTAGTTAAGAGGGATTGTTGATGTACTTGTAACTTTGGAATGTATTCACTTGTATTTCTTATGTATTGTAACCCAATGTTTATTCTGGGATGTGTCTATAATGTAATTGAGTCATGTCATGCCCCGATGTTTCGATTGGGTGTTTCTATAATGTAAACAAGTCATGTAAAGTCATTCTGGGTAACCCTCCTATTGGTTAAGGGTTAAATTCCCAGCAATTCCGAGGCACTAGGGTTATTAGACTCTCCTAGAGAAGTCGGCCCTAGTAGGTTATTGTCAAGTTAGGAATTAGTATAAATAGAGAGTGAGCCTCTCTATTTATCACATACACACTCACACTTAGTTGTAGCGAATAGCTGAGGAAGTTGTAGCGCATAGCTGAGGAAGAAGAAGATACTGGGGCTAGGAAGAAATAGGCTACTGCTATCGGGAGATCATCTTATTGTTTTGGGGTTTTAATTTTGGTGTTGATTCTATCTCTGAGGAAGTTGCAGGGTTTTCTCCATTTATGGTTTCCCCGAGGAAAAACATTGTGTTCATTATCTCTTGTGTTTGATTGTTGTGCTTGTTATTCTCTCGGTTAAAAGATCCTAATATAATGCTAGCTTAATATTTAAAATTCAACAGGCATAGTACCACATTTGTCACTGAATGGGGTTGTTTTCAATATATAGTCATTCCCTTTGGATTGAAGAATGCACCAGCGATATTTTCTCGGGTGTTTGTTGCTACGTTCAAAGATTTCATTTAGAAGTTCCTACAGGTATACATGGACGATTGGATAGTTTATGGTCAAATTAAGGATCATTTGGCAAACTTGGGATTGATGTTGGAAAGGTATCGACATCATCAAATTGCATTGAATTCAAAGAAGTGCATTTTTTGTGTGCCATTCGATATGTTAGGACACATAGCGTGTGAGCAAGGTCTGTTGGTTGACCCTGAGAAGATCGTGCTTATCCTTAGTTTTCCACCACTGACAAATGTGAATATTCTTTGGGTGACGCTGGGACACATGGGATACTATCGCAAGTTCATAAAAGGATACACTATGATTACTACCCCTATGGAGAAGCTTTTAAAGATGGATGTTGCATTTGAGTGGAATTAAGAGTGTCAAGGAAGCTTCGACATGCTAAAGGCCAAGATGGAATCGGCACCTATACTTGTATTCCTCGATTGGAAGAAGGAGTTCTATGTTCATGTCGACACCTCTTCTATTGCGCTGGGGGTAGTACTTGTGCAACTAGGCGAGGGTGACCTGGATCATCCAATCGCATTTGCAAGTTGGAAGCTATCTTTTGCTGAAAGAAATTACACAACCACCAAAATAGAGGGCATGGCCATGTTTTACGCACTACATAAGTTTAGGCACTATCTATTTGGGCGGTCACTTGAAAATGTTCACGAACCACTCTGCTTTGCAATATCTGGTCAATAAGCCTGTGTTGGGGGGGGAGATCTATCAATGGCTGCTAATTTTTCAAGAATTCAAATTTGAGATAATTGTGAAGCCAATATGATTGAATGATGGCCCTGATCATCTATCGTGCATTGAGACAGGAGAAGAACCTACTAATATTGATGATGGATTACCTGATGCGCAGCTATTCTGGGTAGATATCGCAGATGACCATTATGCTCCAATTATTCAGTTCTTGGCAACTAGAGTTTCCCCAGAGGACATGTCGACCAGTCAGAAGAAGTAGTTGGTAGTGAAGGCTTCGTATTTCCAGCTGATTACTGGGAAATTATACAAACTTGGACCAGATCAAATCTTGCGACGGTGCATCTTACCACATGAGCAAGGACCCATTCTAGCATAAGTGCATCTAGGAATCATGGGAGGCCACTATGGAGGAAGGGCTACTGTGCGTAAGGTGATGCACACTAGGCTATAGTGTCCTACTTTACACAATGATGCAGCATATTATGTGCGGAGCTGTGATGTCTTTCAACGTGTTGGCAAACCATCATGGCAAGATGAGCTGTCGCTTCTGCCACAGGTAAATCTACAACCTTTTGATAAATGGGTTGTGGACTTTGAGGTTCTTATTAATCCACTAGGAAATAGGATTGGTGCATGGTACATCATTACAGCAACGCACTATCTGACAAGGTGGGTGGAGGCAGCGCCAATTGCGGATTGCACCGCTGCAATAGTAGTAAAGTTCATATTCGATAATATTATGACACTGTTTGGATGTCCTAGGATATTGATGAGTGACCAGGGCAGTCACTTTATCAATCAAATGGTGAGAGCACTAATTGAGGAGTTGTAGGTGCAGCATAATAAAAGCACACCATACCATCCACAGGTGAATGGGACTTTCGAGGCCTTCAACAAAATATTGGAAACTGCATTTACAAAGGTATATAATGCTAATCGTGATGACTGGGATTTGATAATTCCAGCAGTATTGTGGGCATATCGCACCACTTGTAAAATTTTGATGAGACAGACACCGTTCAAATTGGTATATGGGCAAGAAGCAGTCATGTTCATGGAATACATTGTTCCTAGTATGCGTATTGCTACCGTGACTGGCATGGATAATGCAGAAGCACTAGAGGAGCGCATTACACAGTTGATCCAACTTGAAGAGGACCTCTTTATCACAGTTTTCCACGAGCGAATCGAAAAGGATCGACAGAAGGCCTGGCATGATCACCACATTAAGAATAAGCAATTTACATAGGTAGATCTGGTGTTGTTATACGACAGCAAGTTCATGAAGCATCTAGGTAAGTTATAGAAGCACTAGTTAGGCCCATATCTTATTCATTTTGTTTGTGCCAAAAATTGTTCCCAGACTACAAGAGAACAAGCCAACACAATCTCAAATATCTCAATAAAACAAAATAGGGTTTTTAGGGTTTTTAATGTTTTTTGGTTGAGAAGTTTGATGACAAGAGGGAATGCATTCATAAATCCAAATAAACACTAAATCATAAGCATAGAAAAATTGAGATTCATAACATAATAACCAATGTCCAACAGAAAACAACACTGAAGTTCATCCACAGATGGCAAGCACCACAAGTATAAAAACTTTAAACCAGCAATGAAATTACCAACTGAGTAACTAAAACAAGTTAGAAATGAAGCCAGAGAACAAACTGAAGGGTAAATAGAGCATATATTTCATAATCAGTCTTTCAAATACACATAAGAGTCATTTACTTAGCTTATGAACAAGTCTGAAGACCTCTTCTTGCCAGCCCAAAAAATCGAAACCCCAGTCCTTCTTTTGACATACATTAATACTATCCTTCAAAATTGCTTAAGGACTAAACCCTAACTGCTTTTCAGCCTACTCATAGAAATAGTTTTATCTAAATAATAATTACAAAAATAAAATATCCTTCAAAAGATAACTAATAAATGATTGTGTTAACAAGTTTTACAGATCTTTAGCTACTTCAGCTAACAAGGCTATCCCTTCTAGGGCTTGGGCTTTCTTTTTGGCCTTCAGTTGATCTGTTTCCATGTCTGCCATCTTTTTAGTGAGTTATTCATTTTGCTGTTGTAGATATTTGATGGTTTGTTTCAACATTATAAAATGACCCTCTGTATTCCTCTTTCTTTTTAATTCCTCTCTTGAGACTGCAATCAGCTCCTGATAGTGGCTATTCACCTCGTCCAGATCCTCTCTGAGTCTGGTAGTGGCTATTCACCTCGTCCAGATCCTTTATCTCACCTTCTTGTTGGTCCTGCAACATTTGACTGCATACCTCTAGAAATATATTAGATAGTTTAGTCTCAGTAAGGATAGATTCTCTTTCTGATGCCATTGGCCTTTTACCTTTACTGTCACCCTTATCCTCATTCATTTTTTCATCAGATGAAGAATCATATATTACTGTTACTCTTTCTTTGTTCAATTTAGGGTTCAGTAATTTCTTCATATTCAGTCTGAGCTTGTTCCTAGGCCTAGTTTTTGGTCTCCACACAGGAGCAATTTCACCCAACATTTTGAAAGTTTTACCCTGATGGGTAACTGAGGAAAATTCAAAAACTTTTACTTTCTTTCTTTTTGGTAATGCTGCCTCATCACCCTGACTGTGGAATTCCTTTTTAATACAAACCCTAGTTGCATCACTAACAGGAACTCTATCATCCTCAAACAGACATTTCTCATCTTCTGACAGGACTGTGATTGGACTTTGTTTTTGGACTTCTATATCCTCTTCATCACCTGAAATTTTCTCTACACGTACAATATTTTCAGCAACAAATGTTTATGCTGGTACATCATTCTGAACAGGCTTGGTCTCCTTATTATCAGACTGCAAATCTTTGTTATCAGTGTCATTAAGATGTTGTTTATACTCAAAATATTCATTTGCATGATCTGGAACTTCCTCCAATTTAATCCTGTCTTCATCTTTAACCTTTACCTTCTGTCTGAGCTTTCTGATCAAGGTCTGTCCTTTATCGGCTTATTTTTTGTGAGACTGTCCTTCTTAACCATTTTGAAACCCTGACCAGAAAAGGAAATATTCCCAAGTTTTTCCCTTACTCTTCAAAATGGTGTTTATAATGAGTTTGATAAGTCCATGGTGGAAAATGGACTGTCTAGTAGGATTCTGGTGTTCCCTAATTCTGCAAGACATCTTCTGCAGGCTCTTTTGAAAGAAGAAGGGCAGGTTCATCTTTGACTCATTACTGAGGTGTTGAAGAAATCTGAAGTGGTATTTAAAAATGAAGGCATATCTTCCTTCACATGTAATATAGCTTTGTAAAACCTTAATATTTTCTATCCATTTAGGCCTGAAGTTATGAATGGGTACACCCTTACCTTAATCTGCAATTACACTAGGAATCAGGTACTTTTGTGCATGAAAATTGAAAGGCACCTTCTTAAACCATAATTCTCCCTCATTTTTAATGCATGTTGCCTCAGCTACCAACTCCTTGGTCAATTTCAATTGCAAAGTATCAAAAGATACAGTGTATTTTTCATAGCACTGAGCAAACCTATGAGAAACCTCTGCATGGTATCCATCAATCTTCTTTAAAAATGTCAACCATCCTACATTTTCAAACATCTCTGCACACTCTGGAAATTTATCTATCCTACTGCGATCAGTGGGCTCAGCTCTATTAGTTTTTCCACTTTTCTTCATTTTCACTATGGTTTACAGCATCTTCCAATTATCCCACAGTCTATTTATCTTCAAACTCTCACAGTCTACCCTATCACATAGTTCAGGAAATCCTCTGTACCAAATTGCAACAATTTGACCTAATCACAAAATTCAGGGACCTCCAATAGTTCTTCTCTGAAGTTTACTAGTTTAAACAATGAATACTTAGATATACTGGTTAATATTTCATCATTCATAGTCTATTGAGTGAGCAAATTCATATCCTCCCTTCGAATTTTGACATTTTGAATTTTATCAGAAAACCCCCAATTAAACAAACCCTATCAAATGCCACACAAGGTACCTACTCAGAATCTCAATACAAGCACTGGAATGTGATCTCTTCAAGGATTAGGTGTCGAATTTCTCGTTCCAGCTGTCTTTAACTATCCATATTACTTCAAACTATCGCTGCTAGAAAGCCCTAACTCTCCATTCAGTTGTAAAAACTTCGATTTCTCAGCAGCATGTTCTCATAACGACTTTCAATACCTTCATATCCTCCAAATTAAGAACATATTCCCAAAAACTCTACTTCATTCCACTCGTTGTTATCATTCACCCTGTGTTGCATGCAGTCACCATGATTCATCTCATAGAATGACTATCCACCTGTTTCAATGATAAAATTGGCAAGACACGTATCAAATGTGATAAATCATGTGATTAACACCTCATAGACAAGACACCGAAAAAAATCGGACTGAAAAATAACGATTTTGGCACTTGTGACCTTCTTGCAGCGCTCTAGTGTATTAATTTCGCTCTTGCACTATAAGAAAGTCCTAACACATAATTTCACCTCCTTAAATCACTAATCAGGTTTAAGACTTGGTTTATATGCTTAATCTTGACCTTAGTGTCATTTATGAAACCATTTAATCAATATATACCTTGTAGAACCCTTCAAGAATGAACTCTAAGCAAAATTTATAAAAGCATGTTTAAAAATAAGAAAAATCAAAATGATGAAAACTAAAAGGCTTGAACTCAAAATTAACCTTTATAAACCAAAATTTCCTAGAAGCAAAAATATTAGCAAGTTTCAAAAACATAAACAAAAGCATAAAACTAAGGAAGACAAAATCATGACCTAACACATTCAATTACTTATGGGGGTGTAGTTCAATTACAGCAATTAGATGGTGCGGTGCTGCCTAAACTTGTGAATGGAAGTCGCTTAAATCCCTATAGAATGGGGCCCGAGCTGTGCAATGCTTGAGGCAGTGCATAAGGGTAAAAAAAAAATAGACTAGGTAGACAGCAGCAAGGCGAGCACATAGGAAGAGGCTATGCAAGGATAGAAATCAGTAGCGCTGTGAGGAATACCACCTGTGACAGCCGCAGGGCTGTGAGATGGTCAAAGCAGCAATCAATACAGACAGTTAAAGTAGTTAGATGGCGCTGCTTGGTGAAGTGACGCTCATTTATGACTGATCCGACTGTTAGTGAGATGATATTGTCAGTGCATTTGTGGTAGTTAATGTTGGAGTTGGTCATGATGGACATGGTGGATTTGGCAATGATGAGATTGGATCGATAATTGGCTATAAGAAAGCACGGGATGTGGGCACAAGGCATTATTTAGTTGAATTGAATGAAGTGTTGATCTCAGAGCAATCGTAGAATTCTGTGCGATAGGCAAGGAGTGAGATTGAAGTGTATTCGTTCGCATTGTGAGGATTGCAGAGTGCAGCATGCTGAGCAATCTTGACATAGTCGAGATTTCGAGCGAGCAGCAATCCCCCGTTAGGCCCATGACAATCGTAGAGGAAGTCATGAGCATGCTATTTGGATCATCTTCGATCCCTCGAGGGAAGCGAAAGGTCCAAAATCCTAGTTCTACAATGCCGCAGAAGAGACACATGCACACTTCCACTAGGGTGGAAGGGGAGGGAAATGCACAGACCGGACCATCAAGCTCGGTAGCTATCGAGTCTGCAGCACCTAGGGGCATCTCCATTAATGATATCCTTGGATATTTCACTCCAACGTGACCTCAGGTGAATCCAAAAAATCTCTCCAAGAATCAAAAGTATCTGTCGAAGTTGTCGTCGCTATTAGACGGGATGACTTGCTCGATGGACATCATACCCGCCTTGGTCAATATGAATTATGAAGACCATGATTTGTTGTTGTTAAAGGACATAGTGGATGAACCTTACCAGTCATTTCCTATGGTACCCAATGTGCCTATCCAATGGATTCCTCACCCATGGGCGCAGGGCTTGGACAAGTCTTGGTTGTTGGGGCTCATTAACATGCCTCATTTCGGGTAGTTGAATGAAGTAAACGCATGCGTCAAACAACTGTTGGCATGCTTTCATGGCAGAATGTTGTGGTTGAATGACCCTATTCCTATCATGGTCAACCTAATTTCAGAAATTATGGGATTACCAAAGGCTGGGGAAGATTCGACGCAGTATATCAGAGGGTGGAACAATGACAAAAATATTTCCCAACAATTAAAGGAGAAATTTTTCTTGCAACATAATGGTCATGCCTATCGCATCGACAATATTAATGAGTGAGCAGTGCATATCAGGGCACTCATTTTGACCAGCAAGATCATTAGGAAGAATCAGTCCATCCAATGCAATTCGGATGTCGTTGCGTGTGCACAAAAATGAGTCGAGGGCGTACAAATGAACTGGTCCATGTTTCTATTAAACCAGTTGCTAGAATATGTTGTCGCCACTCAAGCTGGGGAATGACCTTTTTCCTACAACTGGTTGTTGATTCTCATTGTGTTAGTCGCATGGATGGATTCGGAGGACTACTAGCTGATTTCAGTCACTGCTATGGAAGTGTGCAAAGGCACACAGTATCATAAATTGTGGTGGGTCGAGGAGCCCGGTCGACAAACAGACTATGCGATCCATTTTTGGGTCTATTGGGAAGCGCTGCAAGCCGCACCCATCAAGTTTCTCCGGTTATCTAATGCTACATAATTCAAATATCAGAGGATCCTTTGGTTTGCTATCGAGCCTCATTTCATTTATATCTAGGCACGACGGAACCCCGATAAGCAATGACTTCCTATGGCCTATACAATCGCAAATGAAGAATTGGATGTCATAGTTCAGGAGTGGCAAGCTTAATGGCGCTAACCTGTGAGTGTGGAGGAGATATCTATGGGCCACCAACAAATGCCCCTATCGAGCCTATCCAAGTGGAGCAAAGTATTCATGACTCAGATGGAGAGCCATCAACGGAATCTGATCCAAAAGCACATCGCATCTTTGAGGAGAGTCAAACCAAAAGGCGCATAGACCTCGACACGAGTAGCAGCTCTTACCTTATGATGGAGAACCAATTCCAGTTCCTCATCAAGGATGTCACAAACTCATCCGATGTTGCGACACAAGCCATGCGTCAGTCCAACCAGGAAGGGTTCTCTGCGATAAGAGCTAAGTTAGATTCTACTTATAATTTTGTTTCAAAAATGACACCAAAGAGGGCTGTAATGCAGGAATTCCTGGTGATTAGCACCGAGCTGCGGGCTAGGAATGTTCAAGTTCCCCTGACTGCAATCGACGTGGGCAGTGAAGACATGAACATGTTGTTGCAACCATTACCTATCATTTCTTTTTATCTCAATAAGTTACCTACTTAGGTTTTAGTGCATCTACAGCAATTCGTCGGACAGGATTTGGCTGATAGGAAGAAGGAGCTTAACGATGGGTACGTGCAGTCATAGGATGCATCTAAGAAGCTATAGGAAGAAAATTTCAAGCTATAGCAAGTCAAAGAGAATCTTACAGAAGAAAAGGAACAAGTGATTTCCACATTGAAGAAAGTGTAGGAAGAGCTGTAGTGGAAAGCCGTCGAAGAAATCACTGAGTTAAAGAAGGCGCAAGATCTCCTCATTGTCGAGAAATTGTAGCTCTGTGCTAGTTGTGGTGAAGTTGAGCAAGCTATTGATTAGGCATGTCAACACATATACGAAAGCATGACGAAACTCACTGTAGTTTCCAAGGCTAAGAGACTTGGGGAAGTTGTTTCCCAACTCCAGTTGACCAACAATCTGATGAATTCCCTTTTTTACCTCGAGACGCTGCCTGAACAGATTGTCAAGCAAAAAAATACCATTGAAAAGATCACGGCCCAATTTGAAGCTATGGAGCAACAAGCGAAGATGATCACCGAGGCAACAACATAGTTCTGGAAAAGTGTCATCCAGGATGACCAACTGGACCAGTTGACCAAGCAGGCACAGGAATGTGAAGCTTAGTTGACGACGCTGAAGACGTCGCTAGTATAAATTCCTCTCATGGTTCAGATTACGTGCTCCGAAGAGTTGAAGGACCTGTAGCAGAGAGCCTCCAAATCCCAAGAACGCCAACACAAGCACAACACTTAGCTGGAGGAATTCCAAGAAATTGGCGGGTAGCTAGCTGTCAAAGAAGTCATTGTACTACAGCTAGTATAGAAAGGTAGGCAGATGGTGGATAGAAATGCTAGGGAGGCACACCCACTGAAGCAGGACATGCTAAATTGTCAGGACACAGCTGAACAGGTCCAGCTCTAAGGTCATGAGATCTTGTAGCAGTTCGAGGACTTCAAGACTAAGACGAAAGAGTACACCCTGTCTACCTGACGTGGCTCGAGGACAAGTGACAAGACTATGTAGGGGGTTTGTTAGCAAGGGGTTTTGGGTAAGTGAGTTGCGCATCACCATGGAGGTTATGCAAGCTCAAGCGACACCACGCAGGACTAAATCAGCGGAATAGGCAGAAGAATAACCATTTTTGGAATTTCTTATGCAATTTTGTACCGATTGACCACATTTTGTGGATATAGGTCACTAGTTTGTTAGAATTTTGTTAGAAGTTAGTTAGAATTGGACCTTGGATGTAAAGGCGCAAGCCTATATATAGAGTTAGAATTTCAATTGTATATCATCACAGATCATTGAGGTAGAAGATCAATCGATCAATCCATTTTTGTGATCTGATAACTATGTGTGATCTTGTCGCTTCATTTTGTTCTTGAGTAGTTTTGGCTCTGTCTGTGTCGACCAACTATTGAATCTTGGGTTGTGATCATTCTCCTTCTTTGGAGAAGTAATGTATGTTTTGGATATTTTGTATAGAAGTAATATGACATGACAGATGTTGCCCTACTTTGATCTTGTCTCTTGTTTCTTTCTTGTCTTTATGTGATGTGATGTCAATGATGGATGTTTACTAAATATGTTATATGAATGAATGACACTACTGCGATGGATAAGTGAATGATGCAATCTGTCAGTTATGTTGATAAATTCTATGATGAATGTTGTGATACTAGTTAATTATTCCTGAAGAATCTGATGATTATGTTGTTGAGTCGATGATGCTCTGTCCTTCCTTCTTACTATTGAAAACTTGGTTTTGATAGCTCTCCCTCAAACATCTTGGGTGATACTTCATCTGCTCTGTGGGTGTTGTCGGGAAAGGTGAAACCTTTCTGGGTCGATGCTCAGGGAGATCGTGCTAGCTGGGCATCGACAGAGAGAGAACCCCTGTCGATGAGGCTTTGTTGGTGGGTTTTTGCCAACAGAAAGAGGTACCTTGTTTGAGCATTTTGAGAATAGCAAGCGAATAAATGTAGACATGCTCAGATGAATCAAGCATAGGGCGATCGGTAGCAGGAGGTCCCATGCCCCCTACCCCTGAAAACATCATTTGCAATATCTCCATAGTTTCTTATGTTTCTCCTTATGATGCCCCTCATAACCCACCAAACCCTCCTCGCCTCCATCCAACGCAAAATATTTGGCGCCAACGATCTCCTTGGACAAGTTATTTGGCCCCAACGAGCTGGTTGAGTAGTCATTTATGGAATTGGAGGATGAAATCTCCATGGGTTTAGGAAAATCCACCATGAATTTCATCAAACAGAGGTGGGTCGAGAGCTGCACTTTCATATAGTTTTTTGCTTAAATTATGTTTTCATATATTTGTTTTTTTTATTATTATAATTTATATATTTTGTTAATTTATTTTATTTTATATTTAGTTTAATAATTATTATAAAAATTGTTTAATTTATAAAATAGGATTAATATAAAATATAATCACTTGGTGTCTTATATAAATATAATATTTGTTTTATTATTATATAATAATTGTTTTAATGTTATTTTTGTTATAGTAATATTTATAATAAACTTGGATCGAGGACGTTGGAGAAGATTTGTGCACATTGTGAATCACGTGGGTGGTGGCATCATATCCAAAATTTACGTGGACACCAATGCAGAAAGGAGGTTTACCTTGATAGTGATAAGGAGAATCCATCACCTCATTAAACGTATCATATTATGCGAGGTCAGGCCTATAAGAGGAGGAATCAAAATATTTACCTGAAACACTGAGATGGGGCCTCTACCTTTACTACATATGAATCTAAGCTGACTGGTTCTGGGTCAACACCCCAGTTTATCTTTTATTCTTCGATAGGTTAAAATATTTTTCTTGTTTCTTCAATCGGTTCAATTAATGGATCAACTGCTATGACGTTTAAAGGAACTGAGCCTGGTGAAGCAACGTCGACTAGTGCAGCTAGTTCAATGGTCACAGATCGTGAAAGCTATATTGAAGTTAGAAAAACACCTCAGTATGGGATAGGGGAATCTCACATTGAAGGATCAAGAACTATCTATGATGCTTCTAGGTATCGATATAGTACTAGTTCTACATCCTAATTCGTAGTTGTAGGAACCTAATTTTTCTTTGGCGCTTGAAGGTTTGCTTCAATGGTGCAACAGGGATAAACAAGGTCAAGATAAATTGCATGCAATTATTTTCTTGGATCTCTAAAGATTGACATGCATGGAACCATTACATAAAAATGGTTTTCCAACATATATATCATCTGGGATTTGTGATCCCAATATTCTATCTGGAAAGCAATATGAACGTCTAAAGCACATCATCTACAATAATCCACAAAACCCTAATACTATCCCAACCACCTGAGAAAAACACTAGATATTCCTAACCCCACAAGTTCCATTTTGGATTCAGAATTGTTAACCTACACATGGTTAGAGATAGAAGGTAGACAATTTATAAAAATTACTAAATTGTAACACTTCATTGTAACAATTGCAATTTTCCATGACACAATTAAAAAAAGACTAACATAAATGACCAATTCATATTCTTCTAGTTAGTCATTTTTATCCTGTGACTAAATTGATCGTTTACGTGAGTCATTTTTAACTCTATCACTTATTATCTAGTCATATTTGTTAACTCGTGTTTAAATTAGTTGTTAAATTTAGTCATTTATAATTGGCTCAATCAAAATTTCTCACATTTAGTAGTAAATCACTTGAAAAAACTGTGGTGACTAGATTTTTTAGTCACATAGTCAGTAATTCCTCATTTTGTACTTGTGCATCCCTTCTTGGAGGGCCTTGACTTCCTCTTCTTTTCATTTCTGGTCTTCTTTGTATTTTGACCATTGTTCTTTCAAAGATTTGTTCCTTCTTCTACATTTTTTAATTTCCTCAAGAGCACTCATGAGTTTAGCCTCTAAGTCCACCTCTCCTTCTACATCTAATTCATCATCTGAAGTTTGATTTTCTATTCCCATTAATAGAATTTATTCATTTTCACTTATCTCTTTATCTTCACTATCTTCCATGGAATAGAAGTTTTTCTTCTTTTTATTAAATTTCTTCTTGTATATAGTTTTACTCTTTTGACCTTTCTTATGACGGCAAGGTTCTTTATTATCACTATATTCTTGTTTTGGGTAAGAACACTTTGTGGAAAAATGTCCAATTCTTCCACAGTTAAAGCACTTTAGTGGTAACTTTCCTTTGTACTTTCCAGTACCTTTCTCAAGTTTCTTAATGAAAAGAGATTCTTCATCATCTAAGTTCTTTGATTGATTCTTGGGTAACACTTCATATTTCTTTGACTGTTTTGTAGCTTTAAATGTTGTCTCTTTTCTTGATGGTTCATTATGTTCTGTACTCATCTCATAGGCAATGAAGATCCCATGTATCTCATCCATTGTAAAAGGTTCAAGATCATCTCGATATTCTACAGTCACTAGTACAAAATGAGAGATAAGTGACCAAAAAAATAACTAAAATATGCATATAAGTGACCACTTTTGATTTGGCGATCACTAGTGGTTAATTTTCAGTCTCTTATCAAACGACCAAAAAAGTAGTCATATTTAGTTTGGTCATTTAGAGCTTGTCTTTTGGTCGTTAATTTGGTCTTATATTTGGTCATTAATTTGGTCATATATTTAGTCATAAATTTGGTCATTAATTGTGACAATTAATGACCAAATATAAGACCAAATTAATGACCATAAGAAAAGTTGTAAATGACCAAACTAAATATAACCACATTTTTTGTCGCATGATAAGAGACTGAAAATTATCCACCAAAACTGTCATTCTGTTGTTTATATGTGAATTTTAGTCATTTTTTGTCATTTATCTTCTCTCTTTTTTTGTGACTTATCTCTCATTTGTTGGTCACTAATTTAGTCATTTTTAGTCATTTTATATGCGAATTTTGGTCATTTTGTTTGGTTACTTATCTCTCTTTTTTTGTCATTAATTTATAATTTTTAATCGATATTACAATATCATTAGGGCATGAAGGAATCGAACCACCAACCTCCTGCTTGTAAAGCAGGTGCTCTTCCATTGAGCTAGCACCCTTTAAGGGTTTGGGAACCTAACTTACAAATTCCTCTATAATGGTAAAAAAATCAATGCATGCCTTTGAGTATCTAATGGCTAACATGGACACTAGAGAAGCAAATTTGTTAACTACTAGTTTTTTTTCCCAATGGGAATTATAATATAGGAGAGGTAAGGCTAAGTTGCACAATTGTAATTTGCAAACCTTTCCAAGGCCTTAGTTCTATTTTATTTCACTATTAAATTGAGACCTTGCGAACTCTAATTTAATAGTGTCCAATCATTTTGTCTAGATTAAACCCCTCATGAGGCCAATAAGGGAAGAAAACTATATTAATGGTGGACTTTAAACTAAATGGTTAAACACTACATTGAATTTAAGCAGGCTAAAATAAATGGTTGACTTTAAACTAAATAGTTTAATACTACATTGAATTTTAAACAGCTTAACAAAATATACTCTATCCAAAGCCTCCAATGAAATGATAATTTCACAAAATTCTAATCTAATCTTAAATTAGCTAAGACTAATTGGAAATTCTATTTATAAACTTATTCTCTTAAAAATAACTACAAAATTGCAAACTATATAGAAATCCTATTCCAAAATTTATTTTTTGTTAAAACTTACTCCAGTAAAAGAATCGTAAACTAAAGACTACAAGAGAGATATAAGAAAAAATTATTGTGATGCCATGAAATAACCAGATTAAAGATCATATATGAAATAGTACACAAGACATTTATTGATTAATGCATTGTTGTTCAGGATAAAGCACCCTTGTAACCTAGGGGTTGGGGTTACCAACTTACTTCTAACTTGCAGACAATCATATTTTTTCAAGGAATGGAAAGAGAATAGGAAGAAAATCTTGACTTACCCGTTTAAGGAAGGTTGATCCAAGATTATTCTTCTCTCGTTCCACTTCTCTCCAAAGTTTCTAGGGATGTACTTCTCCACCTACAAAGAGAAAATCCTTCAAGTAATATCTCATGCATATGCATATTAGAGGTTAGATGAAAAGTACTAATCAGCATATCCATTAAGCCAATATACATGAAATAAACTCAATACAAGATTGGAAGAAGAATTCTCTTTATTAACAAGCGGTGAATAAGATAAGAGTACAACCCAACTTTTGACACAAGGACTATTAGACTTTATCATTCAAGCTAGCATTATATTAGGATCTTTAACTGAGAGAATAAAAAGCACAGCAAACAAACACAAGAGACAATTAACACAATGTTTTTCCTTGGGGAAACCATAAATGGAGAAAACCCCACAACTTCCTTAGAGATAGAATCAGCACCAAAAGTAAAACCCCAAAACAGTAAGATGATCTCCCGACAGTAATAGCCTCTTTCTTTCTAGCCCCAGCAACTTCTTCTCTCTCAGCTATGTGCAACAACTGAGTGTGAGTGAGTGTGTGATAAATAGAGAGGCTCACTCTCTATTTATACTAATTCTCGACTTGACAATAACTCACTAGGGCCAATTTCTCTAGGAGAGTATAATAAACCTAGGGCCCCGAAACTGCGGGGACTTTAACCCTTGAACAATAGGAGGGTTACCCACAATGACTTGACATGACTTGTTTACATCATAGAACCTCCCGATAGGAACATTGGGGGCATGACATGACTTAATTACATTATAGATACTTCCTGGAATAAACATCGGGGTACAATACATGAAATATACAAGTGAATACATTCTGAAGTTACATATACATCAACACTCCCTCTTAACCAGGAAGGTATTCTCTTGACACAATTTTTCAGCACTGGTCTTCTTCTCTGGATCATCTCGTCATCTGCATCTTTAAGTCATCTTCATCTTGGATCTGGATCATCACTCGATCATGGATGATTTTAAGGAACCATACTTATTTAAAAGTGTATAAATGTTGGCGAATATTACCAATTCTTAAAACGCCAACTATAAAATGATTGGAAATAATTTTCAAAAAATATTTTAATTTCCAAGGATTTTATATTGTTTATATAATAATTTGGCAATTTTTAGGGTGAAAAATTTTTACCCCATCAAGATTGGGTGAAATAGGGCTTCAAAAAATGCAAAATGGCGAATATTTTTTGGGAGAAAAACATGGAAAAATAGCCCACTGGGATAAAATTCGCCCCTAAAATTATCCCTGCACTTGATCTGGATCATCATCACTGGATATGGATCATCACTCGATCTGGATCATCATGGGTACATCATCACTAGATTTGGATCATCACTTGAACTGGATCATCATTGCTGGATCTAGATCATCACTCGATCTGGATCATCACGGGGACATCATCACTGGATCTGTATCATCATTGGGTCATCATCATAGGTGCTATCTCATGATTCTTCTCGTCATAGGAAGTTCTACAAAGCCAACCCTTTTTCATTCTGGTTGTAGGCCTAGCCTCCTTATAGGTCTTCTTCAACGCTTATATCTGACCCTAAGTCAGAATGGCTAGCACCCACATCTGACCATGAGAGAAACACATCCAATGCCATGTCAGAAAGGCACAACACTTACATTCACCAGCATGATAGGACACAACTACTATCATCTGTGAAAAGGCATAACACTCACATCCACCAGCATGATAGGACACAACTACTATCATCTATGGAAAGGCATTGCACTTACATCTGACCTTGACTTTTCAGAAAGGCATAGCACTTACATTCACCAGCATGATAGGACACAACTACTATCATCTGTGAAAAGGCATAGCACTCACATCCACCAGCCTGGTAGGACACACCTACTACCATCTGTGGAAAGGCATTGCACTTACATCTGACATTGACTCGTTAGAAAGGCTCTCAATCCTAGACTGAGGGTTCCTATTAACTGACCAGGTGCCTCCATTCAGAGAATGGAAACAAGCCTTATATTTGATCAAGTGGGAACATATCCCTCAATCACATTAGAATGGCCCTGCACTTATATCTGATCATGTGAGACTACATCCCACAGTCATATCATAATGGCCCTCAGTCCTAAACTGAGTATTCCTGGTAACTGACCAAGTACCTCCATTCAGAGAATGGCAATAGCCCTTATATCTGATCATGTAGGAACCAATCCTACAGTCACATCAGAATGGCTCAGCACTCACATCTGACATGGAAGGAACCAATCCTCTCACCATGACAGAATGGCTCAGCCCTTAGATCTGACCATAGAAGGAACCAATCCTCTCACCATGTCAGAATGGCTCATGGACTCATCTCTTCCCCTTGGGGGAAACCTCGATCTGGAGAACACCAAGCTTCTCCCTGAAGTACTCAAGCTTCACTCTATCCAATGGCTTCATCAACACATCAGCTATTTGTTCATCCATCGCAACATACTGGAGCTTCACTGCTCCCCTCTGCACCATATCCTTGATATAGTGATACTTGATCTCGATATGCTTCGACTTGTCATGGAACAATGGGTTCTCTGACAACTTCACACAACTCTGGTTTTAGCAATATATACAAGTAGCATCCAACTGGAGATCAGATAAATTAGACAGTAGCTTCCTCAGCCATACTGCCTCACAACTAGCTGAACAAGCTGCGAAATACTCTGCTTCAGATATACTCAGTGCCACACAAGATTACTTCCTGCTAAACCAAGAGGTCACACCTGATCCCATACTGAAGCAACACCCTGAAGTGCTCTTCCTATCGATGGCACAGCCTGCCCAATCTGACTCAACATAACCCTCCAGGTTAATCTTCTGATTCGCCTCATACTTGATCCCATAATCAACTGTACCTCTCAGGTATCTCAGAATATGCTTTACAGGAATCAAGTGAACATGTCTTGGATTTGTCAAGAATTGGCTCAAGGTGTTCATAGCAAAGCAAATATCTGGTCTCATGTTCATCAAGTAAATCAGGGACCCAATCATCTACCGATACATCGTAGCATCAACCGAATCTGATGAAGCATCACTCAATAGCTTCAGGTTTGATGCCATAGGTGTGGTCATGGCCTTGATGTCCATCATCCCAAATCTCTTCAAGATATCTACCGTATAATTCCCTTGCCCCAGGGAAATTCCATCTGCATTCTGCCACACCTCCATGCCTAGAAAATAATGCATCATACCCAAGTCCTTCATTTCAAATTCAGTAGCAAGTTTCCTCTTTGTATTAGCAATCAACCCATCCATACCTGTTAAAAATAGATCATCTACATACAGTAGGAGTATCACTGGGTTGCCATATTCAACCTGGTAGTAAAGGTTGGAATCTACTTTATTTTTGGTAAAGCCCAAACTGGATAGAAACCTGTCAATTCTGTCGTACCATGTCTTGGGTGCCTGTTTCAAACCATACATGGCTTTCTTCAATATACACACATGAGACTCCCTGTCATGTGTCTCAAAACCGAGTGGCTACTCTACATACACTTCCTATTCTACTACACCATTCAAGAAAGCGGTCTTGACATCCATTTGGTGTATCTTCCATTTCATCACTGTAGCCAGAGAAAGTACTGATCTGATGGAAGTGTATCTGGCTACAGGTGCAAAGGTTTCTTCATAATCTATTCCTTCTTTCTATGAGAAGCCACGAGCCATGAATATTGCTTTATATTTCTCTATCCTGCCATCTACAGCATGCTTGATCTTGTAGATCCATTTGGAAGTTACAACAGGCTTCCCCTATAGTCTTGGGACAACATCCCAAACATCATTCTTCATGATCGATTGATACTCCTTGATCATATCCTTCCATTCTTTCCTTTATACTTCTTCTTCATAGTTGGAAGGTTCTTTATTGATAAAGTCACATAATAAAGCTACATACCCGGAGTAGGACCTGGTCCTCTTTCTTTCTCTGTGATTTTCTTATGGATCCCCATATCTTTCTGCACCTTGGATAGCTTCTTGTACCCAAGCAAGTTTCCTCTTGTGAGGATTTTTCTCCTAAGGTGGATTTACAGGTTCTTAAGGTTCTTCAAATTCTCGATCTTCTTCTTGATATTCTTCATTCATGGTTGGGTCATGAATTCTGGGTGTTTATGTTTCTTCAGGTTCTTCAGTAGGTCTCTTTCTAGATTTGTTGTAAGTTGAGTCTTCATCAAATGTTACATCCATGCTGATGTCGATCTTCTTGAATCCTAGGAAGTATATTCTGTAAGCATTCGAGATTTCAGAGTATCCCACAAATATACCCTTCTTTCCTGAAGGATCTAACTTTTTCCTCTTTTCTTTCGGAACGTGTATGTACACTGGACAGCCTAATATTCTGAGATGGATGACTTCTAGTTTCTTGTTGGAAAATACTTCTTCAGGTGTCTTGTTCTTAAGTACTCTGTGTGGAGTATGGTTCTGTACATACACCATTGTTCTGGAAGCTTATTCCCAAATATGCATGGGAAGATCTTGATCATGAAGCATATCCCTTGCAGCTTCCATGATCATTCTATTCTTCCTTTCTGCAACCCCATTCTGTGGATTATATGGAGTGGATAACTACTTCTTAATCCCTGAATCTTTGCATAACTCTTTGAATTCATTTGATGTGAATTCTCCACCATTATCTAATCAAAAGGTATTGATCTTATTTTTAGTGTGGTTCTCGATCAAGGCTTTGAATTCCTTGAACTTGCTGAAAACTTCATCTTTGTTCTTCATAAAATATATCCATGTCTTCCTAGAAAAATCATCAATAAAGGAAACATAGTATACATACCCGCTAAAAGAATTGGATGACATTGGACCGCATACATCGGAGTGAATGATTTCCAATATTCCTTTTGCCTTGCTCTCGCTACTTCGAAATTTTTTCTTTTTGTTCTTTCCTTTCGCACATCCTTTGCAGACTCCATCATGTTTTTCCTGAATTTCTGGAAGACCTTCAACAGCTTTCCTTGCAAGTGGTAGTGCTCTGTAATGCACATGTGCAAGCCTTCTATGCCGAAGTTCATTTGGCTCTACTGTGTCATGGACCAAATCTTGTTCTAGATGGCCCTTCAATTTGTATAGACCTCCCTCTTGTTCCCCAATCACTACTGCATCATTAGTAGTCTTTCCCTTTGCCCACATGATAACTTGGCCATCTATAAATGCAACTCTCATGCCTTTTGCATGTAATGCAGATATAGAGAGGAGGTTCTTCTTTAGTCCTGGTACAAACAATACATCTTGTATATTCATAGACTTTCCAGAGTCTATCTTATAGGAGGATTCCCCACTACCTTTTATTGGATACTAGTAGTCATCTCCAAGTTTCACCTTGTGGGGCGATTCATGTTCTGATAGTTTCACAAAGGACTCTTTGAATCCTGTCATATGTTTGGAAGCCCCGCTGTCTATAAGCCAATCATTGCTTCCATGTGTGATGTTTCCCATGAGAGCGAAAATCAAGACATATTCTTCATCACTTGAAGAATCATCACTTTCTTGTCTGATTCTCTTTGTGGAAGGTTCATCATCCTTTGCAGCATGAGCATGATGTCTTCTCTTGTTTTCCTTTCTCTTATTTTTTCTTTTAGGACAATCTTTTGCAAAGTGTCCTACTTCATCACATGTATAACATATGATTCTAGAGAAATCATTTCTAGAGTTATTTTTATGGAAATGCTTACCTCTGGAGTGATGAGAACTTATTTTTATTTTCTTGGAGTGAACTGTGAGAGCTTGATCTTCACTTCCCATATTTTCTTCTCGGGTTGCTATTCGAGCTTCTTCTTGAGAGAATTCTTCCCATAGTCTACTAAATTTGACTAGATTCTTTCTGGCACAAATCCCTTGAATAAAGGAGTCCCATGATCTAGGGAGACCATTCAAGGTGGTCATCACAATCTCTACATTCTCCACTTCTTCATCTACTGCTAGTTGTTCCTTGATTTGAGAGACCCTTGTTTACCTTGAGACGTCGCCTGAACAGATTGTCAAGAAAAAAATACCATTGAAGAGATCGCGGCCCAATTTGAAGCTATGGAGCAAGAAGCGAAGACGATCACCGAGGCAACAACATAGTTCTGGAAAAGTGTCATCCGAGATGACCAACTGGACCAGTTGACCAAGCAGGCATCGGAATGTGAAGACTAGTTGACGATGCTGAAGACATCGCTAGTAGAAATTCCTCTCATGGTTCAGATTACGCGCTCCGAAGAGTTGAAGGACCTACAGCAGAGAGCCTCCAAATCCCAAGAACGCCAACACAAGTGCAACACTCAGTTGGAGGAATTCCAAGAAATTGGCGGGCAACTAGCTGTCAAAGAAGTCATTGTACTACAGGTGGTATAGAAAGGCAGGCAGATGATGGATAGAAAGGCTAGGAGGGCACACCCACTGAAGCAGGACATGTTAAATTTTCAAGACGCAGCTGAACAGGTCCAGCTCTAAGTTCATGAGATCTTGCAGCAGTTCAAGGACTTCAAGACTAAGACGAAAGAGTACACCCTGTCTACCTAACGTGGCTCAAGGACGAGCGACAAGACTATGTTGGGGGGCTGTTAGTAGGGGGTTTTGGGTAAGTGATTTACGCATCACCATGGAGGTTGCGCAAGCTCAAGCGACACCGCGTAGGACTAAATCAGCGCAATAGGTGGAAGAATAACCGTTTTTGGAATTTCTTATGCAATTTTGTACCGATTAACCACATTTTGTGGATATAAGTCACTAGTTTGTTAGAATTTTGCTAGAAGTTAGTTAGAATTGGACCTTGGATGTAAACGCGTAAGCCTATATATAGAGTTAGAATTTCAATTGTATATCATCACAGATCATTGAGGTAGAAGATCAATCGATCAATCCATTTTTGTGATCTGATAACTATGTGTGATCTTGTCGCTTCATTTTGTTCTTGAGCAGTTTTGGCTCTGTCTGTGTCGACCAACTATTGAATCTTGGGTTGTGATCATTCTCCTGCTTTGGAGAAGTAATGTATGTTTTGGATCTTTTGTGCAGAAGTAATATGACATGATGGATGTTTCCCTACATTGATCTTGTCTCTTGTTTCTTTCTTGTCTTTATGTGATGTGATGTCAATGATGGATGTTACTAAATATGTTATATGAATGAATGACATTACTGCGATGGATAAGTGAATGATGCAATCTATCAGTTATGTTGATAAATTCTATGATGAATGCTGTGATACTAGTTAATTATTCCTGAAGAATCTGATGATTATGTTGTTGAGTCGATGATGCCTTGTCCTTCCTTCTTACTATCGAAAACTTGGTTCCGATAGCTCTCCCTCAAACATCTTGGGTGATACCTCATCCACTCTGTGGGTGTTTCTAGGCAAGGTGAAACCTTTCTGGGTCGATGCTCAGGGAGATCGTGCTAGTTGGGCATCGACATAGTGAGAACCCCTGTCGACGAGGATTTGTTGGTGGGTTTTTGCCAACAGAAAGAGGTACCTTATTTGAGCATTTTGAGAATAGAAAGTGAATAAATGTAGACATGCTCAGATGAATCAAGCATAGGGCCATCGGTAGCAGGAGGTCCCATGCCCCCTACCCCTGAAAATATCATTTGTAATATCTCCATAGTTGCTTATGTTTCTCTTTATGATTCCCATCATAACCCACCAAACCCTCCTCGCCTCCAACCAATGCAAAATATTTTGTGCCAACCGTCTGCTTGGACAGGTTATTTAGCGCCAACGAGCTGGCTGAGTAGTCATTTGTGGAATTGGAGGATGAAATCTCCATGGTTTTAGGAAAATCGACAATGAATTTCGTCAAACAGAGGTGGGTCAAGAGCTGCACTTTCATATAGTTTTTTTCTTAAATTATGTTTTCATATATTTGTTTTTTTTATTATTATAATTTATATATTTTGTTAATTTATTTTATTTTATATTTAGTTTAATAATTATTATAAAAATTGTTTAATTTATAAAATAGGGTTAATATAAAATATAATCAATTGGTGTCTTATATAAATATAATATTTGTTTTATTATTATATAATAATTGTTTTAATGTTATTTTTGTTATAGTAATATTTATAATAAACTTGGATCGAGGACGTTGGAGAAGAGTTGTGCACATTGTAAATCACGTGGGTGGTGACATCATATCCAAAATTTATGTGGACACCAATGTAGAAAGGAGGTTTACCTTGATAGTGATAAGGAGAATCCATCACCGCATTATACGTATCATATTATGCGAGGTCGGGCCTATAAAAGGAGGAATCAAAATATTTACCTGAAACTCTGAGATGGGGCCTCTACCTTTACTACATATGACTCTGAGCTGACTGGTTCTGGGTCAACACCCCAGTTTATATTTTATCCTTCGATAGGTTAAAATATTATTCTTGTTTCTTCAATCAGTTCAATTAATGGATCAACTGCTATGACGTTTAAAGGAACTGAGCCTGGTGAAGCAACGTCGACTAGTGCAGCTAGTTCAATGGTCACAGATCATGAAAGCTATATTGAAGTTAGAAAAACACCTCAGTATGGGATTGGGGAATCTCACATTGAAGGATCAAGAACTATCTATGATGCTTCTAGGTATCGATATAGTACTAGTTCTACATCCTAATTCGTAGCTGTAGGAACCTAATTTTTCTTTGGCGCTTAAAGGTTTGCTTCAATGGCTCAACAAGGATAAACAAGGTCAAGAGAAATTTCATGCAATTGTTTTCTTGGATCTCTAAATATTGACATGCATGGAACCATTACAGAAAAATGGTTTTCCAACATATATATCATCTAGGATTTGTGATCCCAATGTTATATCTGGAAAGTAATATGAACGTCTAAAGCACATCATCTACAATAATCCACAAAACCCTAATACTATCCCAACCACTTGAGAAAAACACTAGATATTCCCAAGCCCACAAGTTCCATTTTGGATTCAGAATTGTTAACCTACACATGGTTAGAGATAGAAGGTAGACAATTTATAAAAATTACTAAATTGTAACACTTCATTGTAACAATTGCAATTTTCCATGACATAATTAAAAAAAGACTAACATAAATGACCAATTCATATTCTTCTAGTTAGTCATTTTTTATTCTGTGACTAAATTGATCGTTTACATGAGTCATTTTTAACTCTATCACTTATTATCTAGTCATATTTGTTAACTCGTGTCTAAATTAGTTGTTAAATTTAGTCATTTATAATTGGGTCAATCAAAATTGCTCATATTTAGTAGTAAATCACTTGAAAAAACTATGGTGACTATATTTTTTAGTCACATAGTCACTAATTCCTCATTTTGTACTTGTGCATCCCTTCTTGGAGGGCCTTGACTTCCTCTTTTTTTGATTTCTGATCTTCTTTGTATTTTGACCATTGTTCTTTCAAAGATTTGCTCCTTCTTCTACATTTTTTAATTTCCTCAAGAGCACTCATGAGTTTAGCCTCTAAGTCCACCTCTCCTTCTACATCTAATTCATCATCTGAAGTTTGAGTTTCTATTCCCATTAATAGAATTTCTTCATTTTCACTTATCTCTTTATCTTCACTGTCTTCCATGGAATAGAAGTTTTTCTTCTTTTTATTAAATTTCTTCTTGTATATAGTTTTACTCTTTTGATCTTTAGTATGAATGCAAGGTTCTTCATTATCACTATCTTCTTGTTTTGGGTAAGGACAATTTGTGGAAAAATGTCCAATTCTTCTACAGTTAAAGCACTTTAGTGGTAGCTTTCCTTTGTACTTTCCAGTACCTTTCTCAAGTTTCTTGATGAAAAGAGATTCTTCATCATCTGAGTTCTTTGATTGATTCTTGAGTAAAGCTTCATATTTCTTTGACTGTTTTGTAGCTTTAAATGTTGTCTCTTTTCTTGATGGTCCATTATGTTCTGTACTCATCTCATAGGCAGTGAAGATCCCATGTATCTCATCCATTGTAAAAAGTTCAAGATCATCTCGATATTCTACAGTCACTAGTACAAAATGAGAGATAAGTGACCAAAAAAATAACTGAAATCTGCATATAAATGACCACTTTTGATTTGGCGATCACTAGTGGCTAATTTTTGGTCTCTTATCACACGACCAAAAAAGTAGTCATATTTAGTTTGGTCATTTAGAGCTTGTCTTTTGGTCGTTAATTTGGTCTTATATTTGGTCATTAATTTGGTCATATATTTGGTCATTAATTTGGTCATTAATTGTGACAATTAATGACCATAAGAAAAACTGTAAATGACCAAACTAAATATAACCACATTTTTTGTCGCATGATAAGAGACTGAAAATTAGCCACCAAAACTGTCATTCTGTTGTTTATATGTGAATTTTAGTCATTTTTTGTCGTTTATCTTCTCTTTTTTTGTGACTTATCTCTCATTTGTTGGTCACTAATTTAGTCATTTTTAGTCATTTTATATGCGAATTTTGGTCATTTTGTTTGGTTACTTATCTCTCATTTTTTTGTCATTAATTTATAATTTTTAATCGATATTACAATATCATTAGGGCATGAAGGAATCGAACCACCAACCTCCTGCTTGTAAAGCAGGTGCTCTTCCATTTAGCTAGCACCGTTTAAAATTTTGGGAACCTAACTTACAAATTCCTCTATAATGGTAAAAAAATCAATGCATGCCTTTGAGTATCTAATGGCTAACATGGACACTAGACAAGCAAATTTGTTAACTACTAGTTTTTTTTCCCAGTGGGAATTATAATATAGGAGAGGTAAGGCTAAGTTGCACAATTGTATTTTGCAAACCTTTCCAAGGCCTTAGTTCTATTTTATTTCACTATTAAACTGAGACCTTGCGAACTCTAATTTAATAGTGTCCAATCATTTCGTCTAGATTAAACCCCTCATGAGGCCAATAAGGGAAGAAAACTATATTAATGGTGGACTTTAAACTAAATGGTTGAACACTACATTGAACTTAAGCAGACTAAAATAAATGGTTGACTTTAAACTAAATAGTTTAATACTACATTGAATTTTAAATAGCTTAACAAAATATACTCTATCCAAAGCCTCCGATGAAATGATAATTTCACAAAATTCTAATCTAATCTTAAATTAGCTAAGACTAATTGGAAATTCTATTTATAAATTTATTCTCTTAAAAATAACTACAAAATTGCAAACTATATAGAAATCCTATTCCAAAATTTATTTTTTGTTAAAACTTACTCCAGTAAAAGAATTGTAAACTAAAGACTACAAGAGAGATATAAGAAAAAATTATTGTGATGCCATGAAGTAACCAAATTAAAGATCATATATGAAACAGTACACAAGACATTTGTTGATTAATGCATTGATGTTCAGGATAAAGCACCCTTGTAACCTAGGGGTTGGGGTTACCAACTTACTTCTAACTTACAGACAATCATCTTTTTACAAGGAATGGAAAGAGAATAGGAAGAAAATATTGACTTACCCATTTAACGAAGGTTGATCCAAGATTATTCTTCTCTCATTCCACTTATCTCCAAAGTTTCTAGGGATGTACTTCTCCACCTACAAAGAGAAAATCCTTCAAGTAATATATCATGCATATGCATATTAGAGGTTAGATGAAAAGCACTAATCAGCATATCCATTAAGCCAATATACATGAAATAAACTCAATACAAGATTGGAAGAAGAATTCTCTTTATTAACAAGCGGTGAATAAGATAAGAGTACAACCCAACTTCTGACACAAGGACTGTTAGATTTTATCATTCAAGCTAGCATTATATTAGGATCTTTGATTGAGAGAATAACAAGCACAGCAATCAAACACAAGAGACAATGAACACAATGTTTTTCCTCGGGGAAACCATAAATGGAGAAAACCCCACAACTTCCTTAGAGATAGAATCAGCACCAAAAGTAAAACCCCAAAACAGTAAGATGATCTCCCGACAGCAGTAGCCTCTTTCTTTCTAGCCCCAACAACTTCTTCTCTCTCAGCTATGTGCTACAACTAAGTGTGAGTGAGTGTGTGATAAATAGAGAGGCTTACTCTCTATTTATAGTAATTCTCGACTTGACAATAACTCACTAGGGCCGACTTCTCTAGGAGAGTATAATAAACCTAGGGCCCTGGAACTACGGGGACTTTAACCCTTGAATAATAGGAGGGTCACCCACAATGACTTGACATGACTTATTTACATCATAGAACCTCCCGATAGGAACATCGGGGGCATGACATGACTTAATTACATTACAGATACTTCCTGGAATAAACATCGGGGTACAATACATGAAATATACAAGTGAATACATTCTGAAGTTACATATACATCAACACTCCCTCTTAACCAGGAAGGGTTTCTCTTGACACAATTTGTCAGCACTGGTCTTCTTCTCTAGATCATCTCGTCATCTACATCTTCGAGTCATCTTCATCTTGGATCTGGATCATCACTCAATTAGGGATGATTTTAAGGAACCATACTTATTTAAAAGTGTATAAATGTTGGCGAATATTACCAATTCTTAAAACGCCAACTACAAAATGATTGGCAATAATTTTCAAAAAATATTTTAATTTCCAAGGATTTTATATCGTTTATATAATAATTTGGCGATTTTTAGGGTGAAAAATTTTTACCCCACTAAAATTGGGAGAAATAGGGCTTCCAAAAATGCAAAATGGCGAATTTTTTTGGGAGAAAAACATGGAAAAATATCCCACTGGGATAAAATTCGCCCCTAAAATTATCTCTGCACTCGATCTGGATCATCATCACTGGATCTGGATCATCACGGGTACATCATCACTGGATATGGATCATCACTTGATCTGGATCATCACTGCTAGATCTGGATCATCACGGGGACATCATCACTGGATCTGGATCATCACTGGATCTGTATCATCACTGGGTCATCATCATAGGTGCTATCTCATGATTCTTCTCGTCATAGGAAGTTCTACAGAGACAACCCTTTTTCATGCTGGTTGTAGGCCTAGCCTCCTTGTAGGTCTTCTTCAATGCTTTTATCTGACCCTAAGTCAGAATGGCTAGCACCCACATCTGACCATGAGAGAAACACATCCAATGCCATGTAAGAAAGGCACAACACTTACATTCACCAGCATGATAGGACACAACTACTATCATCTGTGAAAAGGCACATCACTCACATCCACCAGCATGATAGGACACAACTACTATCATCTATGGAAAGGCGTTGCACTTACATCTGACCTTGACTTGTCAGAAAGGCACAACACTTACATTCACCAGCATGATAGGACACAACTACTATCATCTGTGAAAAGGCACAGCACTCACATCCACCAGCCTAGTAGGGCACACCTACTACCATCTGTGGAAAGGCATTGCACTTACATCTGACATTGACTGGTTAGAAAGGCTCTCAGTCCCAGACTGAGGGTTCCTATTAACTGACCAGGTGCCTCCATTCAGAGAATGGAAACAACCCTTATATTTGATCAAGTGGGAACATATCCCTCAATCACATTAGAATGGCCCTGCACTTATATCTGATCATGTGAGACTACATCCCACAGTCATATCAGAATGGCCCTCAGTCCTAAACTGAGTATTCCTAGTAACTGACCAAGTACCTCCATTCAGAGAATGGCAATAGCCCTTATATCTGATCATGTAGGAACCAATCCTACAGTCACATCAGAATGGCTCAGCACTCACATCTGACATGGAAGGAACCAATCCTCTCACCATGACAGAATGGCTCAGCCCTTAGATCTGACCATGGAAGGAACCAATCCTCTCACCATGTCAGAATGGCTCATGGACTCATCTCTTCCCCTTGGGGGAAACCTCGATCTGGAGAACACCAAGCTTCTCCCTGAAGTACTCAAACTTCACTCTAGCCAATGTCTTCATCAACGCATCAGCTATTTGTTCGTCCATCGCAACATACTGGAGCTTCACTGCTCCCCTCTACACCATATCCTTGATATAGTGATACTTGATCTCGATGTGCTTTGACTTGTCATGGAACAATGGGTTCTCCGACAACTTGACACAACTCTGGTTGTAGCAATATATACAAGTAGCATCCAACTAGAGATCAGATAAATCAGACAATAGCTTCCTCAGCCATACTGCCTCACAACTAGAACAAGCTGCGAAATACTCTGCTTTTGATATACTCAGTGCCACACAAGATTACTTCCTGCTAAACCAAGATATCACACCTGATCCCATACTAAAGCAACACCCTAAAGTGCTCTTCCTATCGATGGCACTGCCTGCCCAATCTGACTCAACATAACCCTCCAGGTTAATCTTCTGATTCGCCTCATACTTGAGCCCATAATCAACTGTACCTCTCAGGTATCTCAAAATATGCTTTGCAGCAATCAAGTGAACATGTCTTGGATTTGTCAAGAATTGGCTCAAGGTGTTCACAGCAAAGCAAATATCTGGTCTCATGTTCGTCAGGTACATCAGGGACCCAATCATCTGCCGATAAATCGTAGCATCAACCGACTATGATGAAGCATCACTCAATAGCTTCAGGTTTGATGCCATAGGTGTGGTCATGGCCTTGCTATCCATCATCCTGAATCTCTTCAGGATCTCTACCGTATATTTCCCTTGCCCCAAGGAAATTCCATCTGCATTCTGCCACACCTCCATGCCTAGAAAATAATGCATCATACCCAAGTCCTTCATTTCAAATTCGGCAGCAAGTTTTCTCTTTGTATTAGCAATCAACCCATACATACCTGTTACAAACAAATCATCTACATACAGTAGGAGTATCACTGGGTTGCCATCTTCAACCTTGTAGTAAAGGTTGGAATCTGCTTAACTTTTGGTAAAGCCCAAACTGGATAGAAGCCTGTCAATTCTGTCATACCATGTCTTGGGTGCCTGTTTCAAACCGTACAGGGATTTCTTGAATATACACACATGAGACTCCCTGTCATGTGTCTCAAAACCGAGTGGATTCTCTACATACACTTCCTATTCTACTACACCATTCAAGAAAGCGGTCTTGACATCTGTTAAGTCAGTAATTTTTCCTCCATTTTCGGTTTATTTTCTCCAGTTTGGTTTGTTTTTCAATCTACCTCAGTTAAATTTTTGGTTTTAATTTTCATTTTTGGTCTCCTTAGAAGTTTTATTGCTGATTGAATAGGTTTTCAACACAATCTTTTTAGATTTTATTTGATTTTTGATGGTCTTTTTATGTTTTAAAAGGGGTAAAAGAAGGTCTTATATTCAAAGGTTGAGTTATTAATGTGTTGTGAGAGGAGCTATGCTTATCTCTTAACCTTAGCAATTCTCTAAACCTCCGACAATTTGACAAAAAGTTGCAAACTGCGCAAATTTGACTTAGTAATTATTCTTGTAGCGCTGGTGGAAATTTTAACAAAGACTGCGCTACAAAAATATCGCGCCTTTCTGTTTTTCCGATTTTAACGCAGATTTTCATCATGGGCTTCGTCTAGAAGTGATTGATTGGGTTTTGCAAGGTGTTTAACACGTGTGAATGCAGTTTAGACACGAATCCTAGCAGTTATCAGTCACGCAGCCAAAGCAAATTCATCATTTCTAAAAACGTGGAATCAGTTGAGAAGATCATCAAATCTCGGCTTAAACTGTCAAATGTTTCGTTCCACATGCATTTTTATAGGAAGGCGAGTTCGTGGAGGAGAATCAAAATGCTAAAAAACTAGATTATGTTCCTGTGAAGGAAGACAGCATTGGCAACGCTAGCAGAAAGTTAGGGCTTCTTAATTCTTTCATTTGCGGTTGAGGAGATGACCTGGACACATTTGTGCACCTAAGGAGAGACCGTTGCCACTTTAAAACAAAGCCTTAAGCCACGAAATTTAAGAAATTGGTATGTACCTTGCTACAAAACCCTTATAGCTCAAAATTTGGGTTTTTCTTGTTCCTCGGTGATTTGAAGAAATTGACTGTTCAAGATGATAAAATGGGATATAAAGTAACTTCTTCACCGCTGAAATAATCACCAGGAGCTGTGATAAAAAATTTGAAGAAACAGAGTAACAAAAAGGCTTCGAATTTAAAGCATTCAGCCTGTAAAATTTAGTGATTGTTTGAAGGAAGATAGTTTATAATTTGTTCTCCCATATATTCGAAGCTCTGGTGATGATGCATGGTGATTGTAAGGGGCTGATTGAATGGAGTTTTGTCTCTGACCTAATGCAAATATAAACCAGAAATTACAGAAGACAGCATTCAGAAAATTTATGGATTTAATGGTTATGCTCATTTTTCACACAGAGGCTGTTTTGTTGATTCATTCGAGTGGTTTGAAAACTGTGGAATTGTCATGATATGTGAAATCATTTGCTGGGAGAATCATGCTCGAATGACTACAGGACATGTAGGCTGTATGTACAGGATTTGGTGACAGTTTGTGGCTAGGATAAAGATTTTTCAAACACTGGTGTATTTGTTCCTTCTTTTCATGCTGACAGTCCAACTTGATTCGATGAGCTTATGGATGATGTTGTGTTTGAAAATATGAAGCAGTGGAAGATTTAGGGTTTGAGGTGAAGCTGTCTTGATGATTTTTGGATGCAGGGATTTAAGTGAAACATCAATATAAAATATCCATATTCATTGACTGTTTTCCATTGTATTTGAGCACTCTGGACATTGCAGTGCCATTTTGAAGGTTTCAAACCAGTTGGTCATAAAGATGGAGTTTATGTTTGAAGACACATCCTACTGTTTTTCCTAAACCCTAAAACCAGGAATTGGATTGGCTTATGTACTCAAACAGTTTGATATTCTGCCTGATGATGCAGTTTGGAAAATCAAGCAGAGCCTATTGTGCATATGACAGTTTTCAAGTATGTTTGATCTGATTCCACAGTGTATCTATCAATGAATCAAATTGTATGATGGAGACAGGGTAAAATTGACATTGCAGGCCTGTACAGGGGTATATAGCAGAGTGAGAAGGAGGTCAAACAACAGTAAACCAGTTTCAAAACATTTCTGAAACCTTGAGCCAGATCTGTTTCTATCTGCTGAAAGGAGAATATGGGAAAAAGTGGAAAGGTCAACAGGGCTGAGCCCACAGACCTAACTTGGGTTAAAAAACTTCCAGAATGTGCAGAATTGTTTCAGCAGGAAGGATGGT
>LPNX011005422.1:3918-25817 GCA_001517045.1 Pseudotsuga menziesii | reverse complement strand
GAGCAGGTAGCAAAACAGGTGAAGGATGACAGTCAACTCAAAGTGGTTTCAGATTACCCTAAAGCCAAATACTCATTGTTTGCAGGTGAAGATGTACAGCCTTGCTTGAAATCACCACCAGTAGCACATTCTGAGCAAGCTAGGACTGTTGATATAGAAGGAGCTGCTACTCATGAAGAGGAATTACAAGCTAAACCAAGGAGCCCTCTTACCATACTATCTGAAGATGAAGGTTATTTACTGGAAGATGAGCAACATATTTTTGAGACAGAGCCAAGTACAGAAGCATGTGGAGACTTTACTACCTCAAAGGTAAAATCAGACAAGTCTAAGAAAAAGAAAAGGAAGAAGGTAGCTTCATACAGAAGGTCGTATAAAAGGCCTCAAACCAGACCTACTAACAAGCTGAGATGGAACATGAAAAAGCTGCTTAACCCCAAACTAGAGTCCAAACAGGAAGCTGTGGTGATTAGTTCTTCCTCTAGTGAAAAGACAGAAATGGTTGAAAAGAACAGTAAAGGTAAAAGAAAGAGAGCTGTCAAGCCTTCCTCCTCTTCTAAACCTGCACAGACAAAGTTTAGGTCTGAATTAGTTGAAATAATTGCTGAAATTAAAGACAGACTTACCAAGCAGCAAGAAGAAGATACAGCAAAGGCAGATTCTTTTGGAGATCATAAATTGGATGAAGAGGATCAGGATATTCTCAAGCAAGCAGGATATTTAGTAGAACCAGTTGTTCATGATGTTTTTTCTGATCTTTTAATACAGGAGGACAATATATCAGAGATCCCAGATTTTGATGAGGAAAATGTACAGGAAAGCATTCAGAGATACAGGAAACACATGGAGCACGTGCAAGAAATGAATGATGGAGTATTCAAAGTTAATAAAGAGCTGGTAGAGAAATTGCAGGATATGCATAAGCATTTTTTGGATCTGTCAGAAGTTTCTAAAGAAGTCCTTAGCAGGAAAAGGGTTGCTGACAGGTACTGTGAAAAGCTGGAGAAGACTGTTGACCACTTGCAACAGGAAAATGAAGATTTGCAGAAAAGGTTAATTGACATGGAGAAAAAGGACAAAAGAGCTAAGAAAAGGATTCGAAGCCTAGATGGAATATCTCTCCTTGTAGAGGCATCAAAGAAGATCTAAATCAGTTATTAGTTAGTGGTCATTTGTGATAAACATTTTTTTTAAGAATTTGCTATTTTTAGCAAACCATGTAATTTTGTAAAAGTGACTTTTACTTTACCTATTTTAGTGACTCGATGGAGGTAGCTAACAAAAAACCTAACTGATTTTGATAGAGCTTTCTTATTTAAATGAGTTAGGAAGTCATTGTAAAGGTTCTACTTTTGGAGCATCAGGAAGTCTGCTAGTTGATTGTACTTTCAGGCTTATTCAGTGATAGGTACTGTACTCTTGTATACATTTACTGATGAAACTATGAATATATGACTCTTTCCCCTTTATTTGGTCTGTGTTGGCTTTGTTGTGAGCTTGTTTAGCTTCCTAATTGACAATTTCAGTGTTGGTTAATGTTATTTTCTGGTATTGCTTGTCCATTATGTGTGAATCTCAATACAGGTTTCTTATTGGATCTTTGTGATATATATGCATATTTATCAGTTATATGTGTATGATTTAGTTGTGCTTATTTGCTGAATGTATTCCCTGCATGCTTTTGAAGTTTATAACCACAAACACATAAACAAAACCCTAAACCCTAGTTTGAATTGAGTTTTTCTCTTGAGATTGTGTTGCCTTGTTCCCTTAGCCTTAGGAACAATTTCTGGCACAAACATCTTTGGCGCCGTTGCCGGGGACGAATCTGAAGCAAATATTCCCTGGGATACTTATCATTTTTCCTGGTTTGAGAGGTGGACTCGAACCAGCATCTTTAAAGGCTATTTTCACCAAATTTGGACACACTGGCTTCTAGAAGTATTGGTACCAGGAGCAGACCTACATCTCCCTTGCTACGGGGTGTGACAGACCCTCAAAAGATTATTAAAACAGCAAGAAAGCTCAGAAGGTCCCAATCTTTTCCAGCTGCTTGTGATCCTCACCAGTTGGGTGATTCTTTAGACCCAGCTAAAAACTCACCTTGGTTAAAACCTATCATTCCTGAAAATACTTTTCAAGTTTTTACCAATCCAGAAAACTTTTTGAGAGCTAAAACCACTTCTCCTGGAAAAATCCCACTCTTTCAGCTGAAAATAGGAAAGAATCCTTTCCAAGCAAGTACCAGTCAAGTTTCTTCCTCTTCAAAACCTCAAACTAAGCCTCAGTGCACAATGGCAGCCCAAAATCCACCTATGGATATGATGGACAGAATGATAGCTGCTAGGTATGCACCATTAGCATTACCCCAGCCTTTTCATGCCTTGCCTACTCATGATTATCAGAAATATATGCCCCGATTCAATGGACAAGGTGAAACAACTGCAGAAGAACATTGGGAATCCTTCCTGAGTTATGCAGACAATCAGAACATTGAAATTAAGGACGTATGGATGAGAGTATTTGTGCAGAGTTTAGATGGAGATGTGAGAAAATGGTTCAGGGAGCTGCCAGCCAACTCCATTACAATCATTGAAGAAATTCGTGACCTTTTCCTGAGGCAGTGGGGAGACACCAAGGACCACACTTATTATATCACTGAATTTGGTGCACTCAGAAGAAAGAAGAGGTTCTTCTTTAGTCTTGGTACAAACAATACATCTTGTATATTCATAGACTTTCCAGAGTCTCGCTTATAGGAAGATTCTCCAAGTTTCACCTTGTGGGGCGATTCATGTTCTGATAGTTTCACAAAGGACTCTTTGAATCCTGTCATATGTTTGGAAGCCCCGCTGTCTATAAGCCAATCATTGCTTCCATGTGTGATGTTTCCCATGAGAGCGAAAATCAATACATATTCTTCATCACTTTCTTGTCTGATTCTCTTTTTGGAAGTTTCATCATCCTTTACAGCATGATCATGATGTCTTCTCTTGTTTTCCTTTCTCTTATTTTTTCTTTTAGGACAATCTTTTGCAAAGTGTCCTACTTCATCACATGTATAAGATATGATTCTAGACAAATCATTTCTAGAGTTATTTTTATGGAAATGCTTACCTCTGGAGTGATGAGAACTTCTTTTTCTTTTCTTGGAGTGAACTATGAGAGCTTGATCTTCACTTCCCATCTTTTCTTCTTGAGTTGCTATCCGAGCTTCTTCTTGAGAGCATTCTTCCCATAGTCTACTAAATTTGACTAGATTCTTTCTGGCACAAATCCCTTGAATAAAGGAGTCCCATGATCTAGGGAGACCATTCAAGGTGGTCATCGCAATCTCTACATTCTCCACTTCTTCATCTACTGCTTCCAGGTGTTCCTTGATTTGAGAGACCCTTGTAAAGTAAGACTAGATGGTCTCTGCATTCTAGATCTTTACATTCTTCAGTTGGTTTCTCATAGTCATCTTTCAGTTTATGTTCTTCCATTCAAACAGTTTGGTCAGGGCATCAAACATAGCTTTAGGTGTCTTTAAGGAGGACACTTGTGTATGAGGTGATCCTTGATTGAATCAGCAATAATCCTCTTAGCCATGACCAATTTATTCTTGTGTAAGGCCTTAGCCTCATCTCCTTCTGGAACTAGAACCTCCTCATTGATATAGGAGTCCAACTCATTTTCTTCCAGGACCAGGGAGATCCTATACTTTTAGGCTCGAAAGTTATTAGCTACCACAAGATTTTCATCAAGCTTGGTATGATGAGACATCTTAACTAAGAACCTCAAATGGAAATACAAAATATTTATATCTTACCAGGTCAAGATGTCGGATCTGGATTTGGAGCTGAATTTCTACAGTGTTGGTTCAGGAGCAGATTAGGGTTTGACTTTCCCGGAGTTCTATCCAACCAAATGCTTTGATCTTGATCTCCAAACTTCGATTTTTAGGAAGAGATCAATCCAAGCCTCGGCTCCCTCAAAAATTCCACTTTTGTGTAAAGCCCTAATTTCCGACAATAGTGTTAGGTCTAAAACTGAAAAAACTCAGAATCAGATTCTGTTTCGATAGAAAGACGCGCCCTAGCGAGGAGAGTCATCCCAACCTTCTTTTGCTGAAAATATGTGGAGAGAGATCCAAAAAAATAGGAAGCCCTAGTTCCCGCAGCTGCATAGTGTCTTCTTCTCAGGTTAGCTCTGATACCATGTTATATTTTATCATTCAAGCTAGCATTGTATTAGTATCTTTAACTGAGAGAATAACAAGCACAACTATCAAACATAAGAGACAATGAACACAATGTTTTTCCTTGGGGAAACCATAAATGGAGAAAACCCCGCAACTTCCTCAGAGATAGAATCAGCACCAAAATTAAAACCCCAAAACAATAAGATGATCTCCCGACATCAGTAGACTCTTTCTTTCTAGCCCCAGCAACTTCTTCTCTCTCAGTTGTGCGCTACAACTGAGTGTGAGTGAGTGTGTGATAAATAGAGAGGCTCACTCTCTATTTATACTAATTCCCGAATTGACAATAACTCACTAGGGCCGACTTCTCTAGGAGAGTCTAATAACCCTAGGGCCCCAAAATTGTGGGGACTTTAACCCTTGAACAATAGGATGATTACCCACAATGATTTTACATGACTTGTTTACATCATAGAACCTCTTGATAGGAACATCGAGGGCATGACATGACTCAATTACATTATAGATACTTCCAGGAATAAACATCGAGGTACAATACATGAAATATACAAGTGAATACATTCCGAAGTTACATATACATCAACAAGGACTCCTCTGCAACCAAAGGACTCTGAGTTCTGCTGCTCCAAGACTCTGAAGATATACCACCAGCATAACTTTGCTCTCCAAAATTGATTGATTAGCCCCCACCCTAATGCCTCTAATTATACTTTGGTAAATAGAGTGGTTTCAAAGGTTGGGATGGTTGAGATGGTTGGGATAGTTATGGATTAGGCCCCAACTAATCTCATCTAATCTCAAATTATATTTTTTAATGTCGAATTAAGGTATACGCGGGTATTAGTATGGGAAACTCACGTATGACCAAGAATTTCTCAAAGGGAACTCGCGTATGCAAGTATACGCAGGTTGCAATGCAAATACTCGCATATGACACATGAGTTGCAATGCACATAGTCGCGTATGCAACCCAAAATCCATAATAAAAATATACAAGGCTGGTCTGAGGAAAATGCATCAAAGATCATGCCCATCTATAGTGTTTAGGCCACTTCAATCCAAATTGTCCTTTTGTATACCAACATGAGGAATGTCAGCACTCGAACAGAGAAGTGCCATTTTGGCTAATAACAGATTCCCCCTAATGTGTGAGGTCAGAGGGAAGTGATGGCCGAAATACATTATAATCATTATCTTGGAGAACTCAAAAGTCCAAGGAAGAAGAGGAAGTACCTGAAACAAATACATATCAAATGTCATATACAAAATCATATCTAAGGATTCCATGTTCAATATAATGGAACACTAGCTCCTTTACAATATTTCAGTACATGATATGATACGGGTGCTAGACCACATATATTACAAAGGTGAATCGAAGCCACAATATACAACCATGATGAGTCTTCAAAGATCTGGAAGCTGTGTAAGTGAACACAACACAATCTTGCGCAACTGAGGTTATAGATGTGAACCTAAGGTCTTCGTCAAAATCCAGAGGAACTAGCACAATCCAAGCCATGTGAATAGATGTGTCGAAGTCGAACATGGAAAGGATTCAATAGATTGTCAATCAATAGGTGACAATTGACAACTAAAGCAAAGGAATTCACTAATGATGAAAGTAAATCCTAGGGTACCATCGTCAAAACTCTAGGTCTTTGTCTTCAGGAAATGTTGATGAGAAACCATGTTGTGATGAGGAAGGCAATAGATCCTCCAACGGATCACAAGAGTGACTAGGAACTGGATAAAGGAAGGTAGACACAAGTGATATCAGATAGGATAATGACGGAACTAGGATAAAAAGCAGAAACAGGGATAGATCCTTGAACAGTGAGCACGACACAAAGATGACCCAAGGTAGCTTTTTAACTTTGCAGATAGAACAACCATACTTATCTGTCCTGTAGGAGACATGATCAGATTCCCTAGGCATAAATGACAAGTGGAGGAGTAAGAAACTCAAAGTGATAGTTGGACTGAAAGTGTACATTGAGACATGAGTATCAAAAAGTTTAGAGAGTGCTATGTTCAAGGAGGACAAGCTGCCACCGACTGTAACCCAAAGAGAAAACTTCTTCCTTATCTTTCTTGTTAAATTTTAACGAGTCCAGGAAAGTCAACTCAACTCTCTCTTCATTTTTGACAAGATTGAAGAGAAGAAGGAATAATGCTTGATAATGTCACTTATTCGTGGATTTTACGAGCCCGAACTAATACATTCTCACTTGGTGTTTTCATATTTACAGAGTCTGAAAACGCCAAAGAAGACTCCAGGGGGTTCCTTTTTCGTCCAATTTAGTCTCCTGAAACTGAAAAAGTATAAAACATATCTTCGAGGAACTCTCTTAAATTTCTAAGAAAAAAAGGTGAACCCTTTTTGTACTTAGTCAGAGAGGTCCAAAAAAGGTTAAATTACCACCTACCCAACGCTCCTTCAAGAGCATCTTATAGCTTGAGTTTTACGAGTGTGAAGGAAAGCAAGATCACTCGGAAATATCCATTTGAGTACGAGAAATGGGGCTTACAACAATAAAATTGATGTTTTTTTCTTGTTGTTTAACGAGCATGACAAACACATAAAGTACACTCAAAATATTTTTCATGTTTAGGTCCAGTGCACAAAAAAGAGAAAACTAAGCTCATTCTGGGTAGTCATTTTCTGTAATTTTAGTCCCTCGGGTCCGGAAAAGTGACAAACCTATGCCTGATAATACTCTTCTCAATTCCGTAGAAAAGAGAGTGATCCTTTCTCGTATTATTCCACATCGTCCGAGAAAGAGATAACCTACCACCAATGTGGATGTCCATTCACATATTCTTAACGAGCCTGAATGAGCAAGTTTACGCAGCAGTCAAGTCTATGTCGATGAGTTAGACCTAGGCCTAAAGAAACTCCATAAGGGTGGGGATCCTTATAAAGGGGATAGATTGTAAAAAGAGACAAAAAATGAGGCTCAATTTGGCGTGAAAAATATCTAAGAAGGCTCCCCGGAACCTACGACAAATGTGGAATGAGTACCAAAAGACAATAAATGTGTTCTAAGCTAGGGTACTCATGTTAGGAAATCCCTATCCACGGAAGAACAATGATATAGACAAGGTACTAATGGTTGAATACTATAGTCCGTGGTCAAAGTAGTGATCCTAGGGGTAAATCAGATTAAGTATAAATGCAAAAAATGCATATAAATGATCAAAAACCTACCCTATATGAGTGAAAAACAACTTTGAATATCCTTGGACCTGCTTCATTAGGTAAACATGACATGGCATTAGTTTGATTTTAATAAAAATTACAAACTATAGGTTAAAAAACACACTTTTGAAATAATTTCTATAAATAGTGCAAAAATAAAAATCAAATTCACCATTTGGCATTTTTACCCAATATAGACAAGTTTTACCTCTTCTTTCAATTGCTCGCTATGGTCAAACCGTTGGACGATTTTCAAAACCGCAAGTTCCAGGTAAATCTACTCTCCATGCTCTTTCATTTCATCCAAGTAAATTTTTGATTTTATAAAAAATTTGATCTTTTCAACCAATTTAAGGGCAGTCACGCTGTATACAAAGGTATGCTATGTAAACAGTCGCGTATACGTATTTTATACATGGCTTGCTCGAAAGCAACTCACGTATGATATGCGACATGTCTAAAGGATAGTCACGTATACTGCGCAATATATAACAATGCTATCTAGGGCCAAAATCAAAAGTTTTTACATGAATTTAATGTTTGATAATGGTCTTGTTAACAGGATGAAACATGGTGTTGGAGTGGAGGGAGAGGGAGCATGAAGACATGGACCAAGATGCTCTTCGAAGTTCCCCCACGGTGCCTGCATTGCGGAAAAGTGGGTTGCTTAAATTTTTTGTACCTCACCTATGCGATCCAATGTCCTCTTACTCGAGTTTTTCATAAACTGCTGGAATCATGATTTGGGTGCATTTGACTTACAAGGTGAGATTTTACAGATTGCACTTGAGGACATCTATTTCATATCTGGTTTGTCATGAGGGGGAGCTCCTGTCAACTTGGAAGGTACCGGTAGGTGCGGCGACCTTCTAAGTGTTCAGAACTATATTGACACTTACTGTCCGCCTGGTACTCAAACAAGCGGTACTTGCATCCCTAATGTTCATATTCGCAGCTTGCCATTACAAGTGTTGGTAAGCACAATAGTGAGGGTTGCAGGGTCATAATCACTTCATCTTGAAACTCGAAACCAAATGAGACTTGTGGTGGAATGTCTACAGGGAGATTTATATGACTGGTGCTCGGGAGTAATCCTGATAATGAAAAAACAACTCTCTGAATGCAAGAGAGGCCGACGGAAAAACTTTGGTTAGTCTAGCATATTGGTGGCCTTTTTCTTTGAGGGAGTGCCCGGTCTCAATCCCGTAGTACCTCTACCAGTTTCCTCTCCCCATCAGCCTAGACTGAGTAGGTGGGGAGAAATCTTCCTCCGCCATGGCGGTGGTGGATCGGTTCAAAGCGTGTACAATGATGACTTCTACCTATGGTGGGAGCGATAGTTACCAGCATTGGAGCAGTTTCCATATGCTGGGTTAGATTTCCGGGGTGACAATGACCTTGTCCTCCCTCCTGGAGGAGCATGGGGAGCGTCAGGTATTTTGGTTTTTCAAGTTTTTTAAATTTTTATGAATTTTAGTCATAAAGATATATACATATGTATAAGAGTTTTAATCCTTTAAATGTTTAAAAATGCAGACATTGGACTAGTTCTCCTTGTTGGGAATCCTCGTATGTATATGTGACCTATGGTAGGAGAAGATCATGGTCTGATTAGGGTTATTGAGGGGAAGCTGGCTAGGCTTACCCAAAGAGTACCCACTTTGCGTATTGAGCAGCTCCCTGCCGTTATGCAGGAGTTAGTGGTTGGTATCCCACCTATCTGGATACGCCTTATGAGAAGGGTAGACAGAGCAGTACTTGTTTACATAGAGGTTGTTGAGGCTGCTGCAGCTGAAGAGGCTGAAGAAGCCTGAGAGCAGGATTACCAGGATGCTCAGGGTGGTCAAGCTTAGACTTAGGAGCATTTTATGGATTACGATCCAGATTTGTATATTTTTTGTATATTATACAGTTATGACTGGATCTGAGGATCAAAATTGACCTATCTATATGGACAGACATTCACACACACACACACACACACACACACACACACACACATATATATATTGCCGGTTTATTTACATGTGTTTTTAAATGTGTCTGTTGTAAATTTTATGAAATATGTGTTAAATGCCAATCCAAGATATAATTCGCATATGCACCAGTTAATGAATTTTGATTTCTTGGAATATGATTAAATGTAATAAAATCAAAATTTCTTTCCAATAACCTAACTTGCATAAATTGACGTAGTAGAATAGGTTTTTGCACCTGATATGCTCGGTTGAGCTGGGAAACTACCAGTTGAGAGTCAAGCCTAACTTCCAGCTGGGTAATGCCTCATGACAAGGCATCCCATAACAGCTCAATGACGGCCCTGTACTCGGCCACATTATTGGTAGCAGGACCTAGACAAGCACCTCCAGAGGCAACTAGCTGTCCTGAGGGTGAGTAAATAACCCATGCGGCTGAACCAGGTTGCAAGTGTGGCAACTAACGCCATTTGCAAAACCTATGAACCACTTGGAAGACATCTGTAACAACCAACATATGATATAAGAACACAAACCGGTGAGCTATTATACATAAAGTTACATACAATAAAAATACAAGAAAGTGCTAAGCCTAAGCATAGTACTTTTTGAGGTAGAGCCCATTTCTAGGCTCAGGCAGCTTATTTCCCTCGAAATCAGTTAATTCATACGCCCCTTTATTCAAAAAATTTGACATGACATAAGGTCCTAACCACATAGACCTAAATTTCCTTGCCCCCAGGGGTTCTTTGTCTTGATCCCAAAGCAAGACAAGCTCCCCTTCCGAAAAAATCCTAGGTTTGATCGATTTATCGTACTAATTTTTTACCCTATTTTTATGAGCTTCGTTTGCTATCACCCTGTCTCTACGTTGTTCATCTAGATGTTCTAAATGTAACAACTGTTCTTCTAGCTCAGTCATATCAGGAAGCACATGAATAGCAATATTTAAATATGGGATTTCACATTCAACTAGGGTTACTGCTTCCACTCCGTGAATGAGTTGGAAAGGAGAAAACCCTGTGGTAGTTTTCACATTCATCCAATAAGCCCAAAGTGAAGGATACAGCATGATGTGCCAATTGGATGGGGCTGCATTAATAGTGCGCTTGAGAATAGTCTTCAAGGTTTTATTTACAGTCTCGACTTGACCATTCACTTGCGAGTAGAAAGAAGACGAATGTTCTTGTTTAAACCCTAGCATCGTGGTCAATTCAATCATCATGCTATTTTGGAAGTGACTGCCATGGTCAATGACAATATCTTTAGGAATACTGAAACATGCGATAATTTGGTTGAATACAAAAAAAGTTGTAGTTTTCCCGTCAGCTTTATAGGTGGGCATTTCCTCTGCCCACTACGTGAAGTAATCTACAGCGACAATGATGTATTTGTGCCCCCTAGCTGAGACTGGGTTGCACGTCATGTAATCTATCCCCCACTTCATGAAGGGGCCCACTAAGATGATAGGAAATAACGGAGTAGTATGTGACCACATATTTCTGGTGTAAAGCTGACAAGGATGACAGCACTTCATGGATTCCACACAATCTTTAAAGATTGTGGGCTAGAAATAACCGGCACGTAAGATATTTTGGGCCGTTTATAACCCAGATAAATGACCCCCACATGCTCCACTATGGGCATCATTTAGGACAGTCTCGGCCTCTTCGTGGATAAGACATCGATGCAAAACAAAATCTACCCCTTTGCGATATAAAGTATCTCCAATAATGAGGTAGTTTTTTGCATGTAAGCGTATTTTTCACTGTTCTTCCCGTGAAAAGGTTGCAGGGCACTTCATAGTCTGAAGATAGATAAGTATATCTCTGTACGAACGATCAGAGGTGGAAATCAAAAAGATGTGCTCATCTGGGAATTAGTCTTCTTCAATGGATAAATCTTCCTCAACTGGAAATTCTGCAATGAGCTCTGCAAAAACCAAGGATTTGGAGGATTTGGAGGATTGGAAATCCAAGTCAAACTCTTGGAGAATGACTATCCATTTGTTGAATTTTCCTCCAACTATCTGTCGGGACAAAACATATTGGAAAGGATTAACATCCTCCATTATCATCGTGGTCATCAGTCAGATGTAGTGACGCAACCTCTGAACAGCATACACAACTACTAATGCCAACTTCTCGACATGGGAATACCTAAGTTCAGGGCTAGCTAAAGCATGGCTAATATAGTAGATGACATGCTCTTGGATCTTGTCATCCTCCTGGACTATTACTACCCCTATGGTCGACTCAAATGTGGCCAGATACAATATAAAATCTTGAGAGTAATATGGCGGGTGCAGTAATGGTGCCGACAACAAAGCTTTCTTTAATGCCTCGAACGCAAGTTGTGTGATTTCATCCCATACAAATGGGGTGTCCTGCTTCAACAAGCACATGAAACCTGTAGTGATCTTGGCATAATTTACGATAAACCATCGAAGGAAGTTGGACTTCCCTTGCAGGATTTGAAGCTGCCTGATGGAAAGAGGAGGAGGAAAATTTACTATGGCCTCAACTTTCAAAGGATCCACCTGAATACCTTTGTTGGAAACAATGAACCCGAGCAGTCTACCTGACTCGACACAGAAAACTCACTTGTGGGGATTCAAGTGAATTTTGTAGTATCTACATCGTTCGAATATTAAACGCAAGTGATATGGATGATCAATCCTCTTACGAGAATGTGCTGGCAAATCATCAAGGTAGGGTTCGACAATGGACTTAATGTCATGAAAGGAAAAATTCATTGCCCTCTTAAAGGTAGCCCCTGAATTTTTCAATCCAAAAGGCATTTTCTTGTACGAAAATATACCCCAAATACAAATGCAAGTTGTTTTATGTTGGTCTTATGGTTTAATTTGAATTTGATTATACCTGGAGAAACCATTCATAAACGAAAAGACTTCACTCCTTGCGCAAGCATCAGTGATTTGATCTATGAATGGTGTGGGGTAGTTATCCTTAAGACAAGCTTTGTTTAGATCGCGAAAGTTAGTACAAACATGTATTTTCCCTTGCTTTTTGTCAACGGGAATGGGGTTGGATACCCATTCTATCAAATCTATTGGGTAAATGAAACCGAATTTCAGCAGTTTTTCAACTTCAGCCTTAATAGCTGCCGCTTACGTGGGTTGAAAGGTCTAAGTTTTTGTTGAACTGGTTTGGCATCAAGATATGTTCATATTTCATGTTCGACTATCGATGGATCTATGCCTGGCATCTCCTCATATGACCAGGAAAACACGTCCTAGAATTCCTTAAACAAGGCTGTATAAATAGTAATCTCCTTCAGAGAGCAGTTTGCACCAATATGTACATTTTCCACAATGTTTGGGTTTGCAGAGATGTTGATAGGAATAGTAACGGAAATTTTTTTCATATTCCCCTCGGCAATATTCCTTCCCTAGGTAAGAGATTAATGGGTGTATCAGCATCACCTGCCAGTCTCATATGGAACTCTTGATTTTCAATCCTGCTTAACTCTGGAAGAAAATAGGATCGATGATGAAGATCTTCGCAGATCTTATCTCATCCACACATAGCTTCCAGAATGGCTTCGTCATATGGCAAAACCATATCTACGAAATCTTCAGTATGCAAAGAGTTCTCTGCCCAAGTAGGCAGATAGGCTTCTTTCGGCTCCTCTGAGACTGTGAGAGGGACCGAAACAGGATCAACAGTGGTATGAATGATAGCTTGATAATCTACTGCCGCTACCAATATGGATACTTCAGGTTCATGGTGGGAAGGAAGAACCCAAGGATATGTTCTATCGACAACTGTTGCAATAGACTTCCCTACACTAGTAGAACCTAAATAATTAATCGGAGCTGGAAAATCGATTGTGCCCATTAATGATGCATACATTCCAGCCCCTAAGCTCTCTGAAGCAGGTTTAACCTGATCAATCAATGGCACAGTGGACTCATTAGTTTCCATGCGGACCTTTCAAGTAAAACTGAGTTGGTCTACAGTAACTAACTTCCCTTCGTGCGGAAACACTACTACCCGAAGAACTACCGATGAAATAGTAGACATGGCATAAGTCCAACTTCTCCCCAGGAGCAAGATATAATCCAATGGTGCATCAATCACCTCTACCTCAACAGACATTTCCTTCCCTGCCAACTTTATTTTTAAATATGGTAGGATACCATGTGGACAAAATGACCTTCCGTCGAAAGCAGTAAGTAGGGTGTTCAATGCAACTAGCTCTGGAGATCCAAGAACTTTCCAGCAAGACAAGGACATGACACGTGTGGAAGCGCCCCCATCAACAACTGCCCTTCCAATGGTTTTTCCACCATGGATGACATCTATCAATAAGGCCACATGATAAGGAAAGCGAATTTTGACATCAGACAAATTAAACTTCACCATGAGGCTCGATGAATCCATACTACCTAAGGTTGCTAAGAGTGCATCTCGCTGGGTGGGAAAAATCTGTAACACCTCTAAAGCCGACATCGCACAAGGGGTCTGGGATAAATATTCAACTACAGAGTAGTTGGCTACAGCCCTAGCATTAGGATCATGCAAATTTTTCTTAAAGATACCCTTCGGTATCTTGGGCATAGTTTCGGAAGGTTTTTCAATTGTGAGAGGGTAAGAAGTTTCACCTATAGACTTATGCTTCTCTAGAGCCTTAGTCTCATAGTTCTTGTTCCTAGTCTGGAGTAATGTCTGGGATTGAACCATGTTGATATAATTTGGGTCAGGAGCATTTGGGGTGCCCCCTGCTACATTTGAAGTTGAAGCAAAATTTCGTCCTTGGGGAAAAGGATCCTTCAGGACAGCTGGTTGTTGGCCTTTAAGTAGCTTCTGAGCTTGGTCTATAAGGGGACATTGATGAGTCAGGTGATCTTCCTGGCACAATTTACATGGAAATTTCACCTTCTTCTTCTCTTTTTTGCCCCCATATGCATTGTTTGTAGGTTTTGGCTTGTTTTGGTTTCCCTCACCTTTCTTCCCCTTTTTCTTTTTCCCACCGAGCTGCTGATTTCCCTTTTGAGAGGATTGCACAAAAACATTCACATTCTAGGGTGAGGGGGTAGCCTTTGCTACCTCTGCTGTAGAGTGTTTGATGGAAAACTCATGGAGTTGCTTAGCCTAAGATTCTACAGTGGGGGATTTCATTAAACCAACCACACCATCGGCATGGGGTCCAGGGTTAGATTTTTCGACACTATGGGTTGGTCTCGGTGCATCAGGGATGATTTCATACAGAATCCCAGACTGAGAATATATCAAATCTAACTGCTGGGCCCTGAGGATAGCCTCTTCCTCATTAGTTACTCCCGAAGTGGACACGTCCTTATATATATATGGAAATAAGGACTTAAGGAACCATTCTAGTAAAAACTTGAGAGGGATAGTGGCCTTAATGAGCCTCTTCTACCTTCTCCACTCTTAGATGTGATCCAAAATGTGAGTGGCTTTGTCCTACTGAAAGGTGGACAATACGTCTGTCCCGACATCATACCAGACAGGAAGTTGGAAATGGTTAAGGAACACATTGGCTAGGTCCCAAAAACTACCAAACGTAGCAGAGCGCAGTTAAATGTATCACTTTGTTGTGGCACTAGCAAGAGTTCTTTGGAACAATCTCAACCAAACGGTGTCATTGTTCAGTGAGTTGGAGGAGCACCACAAGTGGAAAGTGGTTATATGAGCCCCTACGTCCTCACCAACTTTTCCCTCGAATTTTGGGATATCCAAAGGTAGCTTGGTAGGTACAGGTGCCCAAGAGGCATCATGTCTCACCGGATCATTCATTAGCTTGGACAAATCTGGTAGATTCAAAGTTACCAGGAAATGAAGCTTGGGTCTAACCGGAGCATGAAAAGTACCAGCTTGGGAGGTAGAAGGACTTGCCCCCAGGTTCCCAAATGTGAAGGCGGGGTTTCCCCCTACTACCGGTTGCGAAGTAGTTGGATTGTTTTGGAAAGGGTTCCACCCATAAGCCAGTGGATTGTGTGGTTCAGTGTATGAGGTTCGAGCTGCCCCAGTTGAAACTGGAGTTTGGAAAATAGGAGCAGGTATCCCTCCGCTAAAAAGAAAGAAAGGAGAGCTCATAAAAGGAGCTGAAACTGGCGTTTGAAAACCTTGACCATAAGAGTTGGTGTTTCCAAACTGCACCCCTACATATGCAGATGTGGGACCTACATATGGAGTGGATGGGGAAATGTGCCCCCCATTCCAAGGAAAACCCTGGACAAATGAAGAGGATCCAACTAGACCACTCTGGGCAGTGTGTGCGAAAGAAGTTGAAACAAGAGGTACACTAGGGATTCCAGTGACCACCCCACCAGAAGTGCCTACTACATTTGTTGAAGCCGGTGGTCGAACCACCCGACTAGCTGGAGCTAAAGGAGTAGTAGGTATGTTTGCTCTAGGGGCACCTATCGGGGGAGGTGGTACCCCTTTAGTCGGAGCGGCTAAGGGGGAGGTAGAAGAAATTTCTCCTGCACTAGACATTAGTCTGCCCACAAGAACACCAATCACAGGTGAATTGAAAGGACGAACATGGACGATCACTGGATCATTTAAGTCAATAAGAGGTGAATTAAAGTTTCTCGCAAACTCATCAGCTTGCAAGTCTTCTATCTCTACTGGGGTTGTATTAACCTAGATTGTCCTAAGTTTTGGTTCACCCAAAACTTCACTAATTCCTACTGGTTCAAAAGAACCGTCTGTGTCTAATCCCCGCCTTTGAGGGGGCGATGCAGGCTCCATAGTAGTGAGCGGAGGAAGGTTTTGCAACCTTCTTGACCTTCTAAAAGGTTGGTCCTCCACGATTGAAAATTTGACTCTTCACAACCTGTTTGTGCCAGAAATTGTTCCTAAGGCTAGGGGAACAAGCCAACACAATCTCAAGAGTAAAACTCAATAAATAAAACAAAGTTTAGGGTTTTTGGTATGATTTAAGTGGTTGTAAGCTTCAAGAACAGTCAGGGAATACATTCAGAAGAAAAGTAACAACTAAATCATAAACATAAACTGATAAAGATGCATAACATATAATATAAGATCCAACAGAAAGACTAGGTTGAGGTTTATACATAAAGGATAAGCATTACTAGAAAATACACATTAACTAGCAATGAATTTATCATTTAAGAAGCAAAACAAACTCAATAACAAAGCCAACATAGACAGACCGAAGGGGAAAAAGTCATATATTTCATTATTTTATCAGCAAATGCTTATAAGAGCTACAGTACTTATCTCTGAACAAGTTTGCAGACAAAACAGTCTTGTACACCTCCTGATGCTCCCAAAAATCAGAACCCTAACAATGTCTTGCTAACTCATCTAAATAGGAACATTCTCCAAAAATCAGTTAGGTCTCACATCCTAACTGTCTCCATCGAATCACTAAGGTAAAGTAAAAAGTACTTTTTTACAAAATTACAAAATTGCTAAAAATAGCAAATCATTAACAAAAACTGTTTGTCAAACTGATTCATTAATTAAAGCATAACTGATTCAAAGCTCCTTCGTTGCTTCAGCAAGTAGGTCTAAACCATCTAGGTTTTGAGACCTCCTCTTTGCTCTTTTATGTTTCTTTTTCATATCAGCTATCTTTTTCTGAAGGTCTTCATTCTCCTATTGTAAACTTTCAACTGTCTTCTCTGGCTTTGTAGAGTACCTGTCAGTGGCTGTCTTCCTTTTTAGCACTTATTTAGACACTTCTGATACCTGTAGGAAATGATGATGGACATCTTGCAACTCCTCTATAAGCCCCTTGTTGACTTTAAACAAACTGTCATTAGTCTCTTGTAATTGTTTTACCTGTTGATTGTATTTCTGAACTCTTTCCTGCAAGCTTTCATCATCAAAACTAGGGTTTTCCAATACATTTGCATCCTGCATTAAAAGATCTGAGAAATCAACATGAACAATAGATTCTTCTATAATTCCTGCTTGCTTGAGTATAGCTTCATCTTCTTCCTCCCATTCCTGATCTTCAAGAGGACATGCTTTTGCTTTTTCTTCTTCTTGCTGTTTTAAAATTCTATCTTTTATTTCAAAAATTATTTCAGATAATTTAGAAGCATGTTGACTTGTTTCTTTTGCAGACTGAGAAGAAGAAGAAGGCTTGGCAATTAACTTTCCCTTGCTTTTGCTGCCCTGTTTAACAATTTATGCTTCTTCATTAGAGGAAGAATCAATCACAACAGCTTCTTGTTTGAAATTTAGCTTGGGATTAAGTAGCTTTTTCATATTCCACCTGAGTTTATTAGTTGGCCTAGTTTTAGGCCTTCTGTATGAAGCTACAGTCCTATTTTTCTTCTTCTTAGGTCTAGCTGATTTAACCTCTGAGGTGAGGAATTCTCCACATGCTTCAGCACTTAGCTCTGCTTCATCAACTGGCTGTTCATCCTCTAATAAATATCCTTCATCCTCAGACAAAATGGTGAGGCGGTTTGTTTGTTTAGTTTGCACTTCATCTTCAAGTACAGCAGGCTTCTCTTCATCAATAGTCTTGGTTTCTTGAGTATCTGCTGGTGGTGGCAATTGCAAACTAGGCTGCACTTTTTCTCCTGCAAACAATGAGTACCTGCTTTTAGGGCAATCTGAAGACATTTTGAACTGACTGACAACATTTACCTGCTCTGCTACCTTCTTAGCCTTAACATCATCATTATCTGCAGGTTTGGCTATGCGACCTAACTTTTTCATCATCACTTTTCCCTTATCAGTCTGCTTCTTAGGTTGCTGGTCTTCTTGCTGGGGATAAACATCTGACCAGAATAGAAAGAATTCCCATGTCCTACTCTCATGTTGCAACACAGTGGTGATGATCAACTTGATCAGACCATGATGAAATATTGACTGGGAGGAATGATCTTCATGTTGTTTTACCCTGTTGGACATCTTTTGCAAGCTCTTCAAAAAGAAGAAGGGCAGATTCATCTTGGAGACTCCTACCATGTGTTGGAGGAATCCAAAGTGATATTTATACACATAGCCATACCTGCCTTCACAAGTCACATAACTCTGTAGTATCCTAATGGGATCAATCCACTCTTTCCTGAAATTTTGAATAGGAATACCCTTGTTCCAATCAGGAGTCACATTAGGTAACAGGTACCTCTGAGGTTCAAAATCAAAAGGTAAATTTTTGAACCAATTCTCACCCTCATTACTGATTCCAGTTGCTTCTACAATTATTTCCACAGTCAATTTGAATTTTAGAGCATCCAGGATGACCATGTCTTCTTTCAGCCCCTGAGCAAACTTACAAGAGACTTGTGCATTGTAGCCATTGATCCTTCTGAAGAAATTGAGCCAACCTACTTGTTGAAATAATTCAGCATAGTCTGGGAGTTTATCAATCCATGCTAGGTCAGTGGGCTCAGCCCTATTGATTTTTCCACTTTTGCCACTCTTTCCCATCTTCTTCTTTCAGGAACTAGAAACAGTCTGACTTTAGGTTTCAAATAGGTTTTACAGACTGCTTTTCTGTTCTTTGAACTCCTTCACAATCTGCAATACACTCCTGGACAGGTCTGTTTATTTAAAAAATGAAGTAAAAACTTCCCAACAGGGGGTCAAATTCACCTGAACCAAGGCTTCAATGTTCCTTTATTACAACAATACAAACTAGGTCTGTATATAGGTAAACTGTGAGAGTTTCATGAAACAGTCATAAGGACACAATAACACTGCTCATTCTCCAAAAATGCACCATCAAACATAATGTCAAACTGTTTCAGACTATATGCCATCCAAGCTCCTCATTTTAGGGTTAAGGAAACAAGCACTATGATATGCATTCAGATATGATCTCTTCCTTTAGTACAAACTGATTCAAATCACAGAAAACATGACTCTGATTAATTTCAGTGTCCAGGCTGTTCAATGTAATTGAAGACTATCAGTGAATGTGGCTGTTCTATTTTCAATATTGTACTTCTATTTCTGAGTATCAACCAGCCTCGATCTTCAAACCCTAAAATTCTCACAGCTTCAGATTTTGCAAGAGTAACATCAACCACAGGCTTATTAGACCGACTGGAGACTGCCTGTATGAAAAGGGAGAAAAACACCACTGTCTGCAATATATTCACCTTAGCCAAAAGACTGTCGTCAAAAACCTGTATATAAAAGCCAACATGTTCTCCAAACAATTGATTTTACACATTATGACAATTATCAACAGTTTCACAAGTAAACTGAACACTTTCTGTGTAAAGGATGAGCATAATAAAACAATCTATAAGTCATCTCAATGTTGATTCCTGTAGATTCTAATTCAAATGAGCATTAAGTCTGAGAGAAATCCTTTTCAGTTAGCTCATTGTAGCCAATATGCATCAATATCAGAGTTTTTCTTTTAGTATATTGGAGAGCAAACATAAACAACCTTCCTTCAAACTGTCATCGGAATTCCAAAAACTGAATGCTTTAAACTTAAGGTTATTTTGATGCTCTGTTCAGTAAACTTCTTCAGAATAGCTCCAGGCAGTTATTTCTGTGGTGAACAGTTCATTTTGTAACCTATTCTATCCTCTGCAGCAACCAATTTCTCCAGAATAACCTTCAGTGAGAAAAACCCAATTTTTCCAATTATAGGGGTTTGTATTGAAATACCTACCAATTGTTCAACTGCCACGGCTTAAACCTTCGTTTTGGTCTGTCAACTGCCTCTCCTTGTGCGTACAGGTGTTTTCATATTATTACTTTGACTGCAGGTAAGTAGATTAAAAAGCCCTAATTTTCGATGGCTTTTATAACACTGTCTCTTCTCCACAGCAACACAATCCACCTTTTGAGCAGTTAACTTTACTTCACGAGCAGTCTTCTCCTCTGATAATGCATGTAAAAAGAGAATTATGCCAGCTTAGCTCGAGATTTACTGATATCTGTCCAACTGATTCCGCATTATAAGCAATGATGAGCCTGATTTGTTTTGAGACTGATAACCACCTGAAAACGTGCTGAAACTGCAGCCTACACGTGCTAAACCACTCATCCAATGCGATTATTCACTCACAAACTGAAATCATGATAGAAATTGATTTGAAAATCGAAAAAACAAAGGGCCGCGATATTCTTGTAGCGCGCCCTTTGTTAAATTTTTGTCCAGCACTACAAGAATATGTCCAGTGTTAAAATTTCGCTATTTTTCAACTTTATGCTAATTTGTAGGAGGTTTTAAAGCTGCTAGGGTGAAAATTAAGTCTAAGTACTCTCTAAATAAACATTAATGAATTAAAAATTTGATATAATGACCTTTCTTTAAACCCCTTTGAAATGCAAAGAACCAAAAAATCAAATAAACCTATAAAAAGTAAGTTCAAAAAGACCATGTAGTCATCCAAAGAGTTCCTAAAGGAAACTAACACTAATACCTAAAACCAAAACCTTAACTAAAATAAAATGAAAAAACAAACCAAAAATGGAGTAATTAAACCAAAAAATGAAGAAAAAATTACTGACTTAACATCTGGCTCCAGCTGCGGGATGAAGTCCTCCCTGTGAGGCTTCAAGAACCTGTAGACCAGTGCCTTTTGTCTTTTATTTACCTAACTGCAAACTTCCATTGGGCTATGGAGTCTTTATTCAACCTCACTCACACCGGTATGTACAATGAAGAGTGAAAATGATCTCATAAACTGTAGAAATGCTTGAGGAATCGCCCATTAACAGGGCTGGACAATTCCTCACCTTCCAAGGACTGCAAGATAAATGTATTATTTTCCAAAATTTTTGATATCAGAAAAGGGCCAAACCAAAGATTATCAAATTTGCCATGCTTACCCTTCTGTTCCTTTCTTGCATCCCATCTTAAAACCAACTCACCTTCTGAAAAAGTATGCTCTTTAATTTTTCTGTCAAACCTATTTTTTACCTTAGCTCTATACAGCTGAGCTTCTTTGTCCACCTTCTCTCTATGCTGCTGCAGCTCTATCATTTCAAAGATCCTCCTTTGCATATCATTTGATTCCTCTTGAAAATTCTGAAGGAATTTCATCACTGGAATTCCCAGCTGAACAGGAAACACCGCTTCTGTTCCATAAACCAGCTGAAAAGGAGAAGTGCCAATGGCCTGCTTAACAGTGATTCTATCTGCCCACAATGCATATTTCAGCATTGAATCCCAAGACCTTTTATTATGCTTCAGCAATTTCTTGATACTTTGAATGATATTCTTGTTAGATGATTCAGCCTGGCCATTTCCCTGAGGATAATAGGGAGTTGAGTGCTTCAGAATGATGCCATTTTTTTCACAGAAGGCCACCATTGCCTTGGATTTGAATGCCTTGGCATTATCAGTTATTAATCTCTGTGAATAGCCAAATCTACTCAGGATATTGTCTTCAATGAACTCCATAATCACCTTATCTGTAGCATTCCTTGTAGGAATGGCTTCCACCCATTTTGTGAAGAAATCTGTGGCAGTCAGAATCCAATGATGTTGTCCTGAAGATGTTGAATAGGGAAGGCCAATAGTATCCATCTCGTAAGATTTTATATGTTGTAGCTTTCCAATACTTATT
>LPNX011005404.1:4890-19381 GCA_001517045.1 Pseudotsuga menziesii | reverse complement strand
AACATGTTGCACCCAGGTTTGTGAGGCCTGAAGGAAAATCCAAACTAGAACGTAACAACTCATTTGGATCTGGATCAAGTGCTACTATGGTGTCTACCACTTTTTGCCACAGGCCCTGCTTTCTGACTCCATTTGGAGGAGGTATCAATCCACAGAAGCAATTAGGTGAGTCTTTTGAATTGACTCGACAGCCATGGAAAATAGATTTTTGAATATTGTATAACTAAAAAATATCATCCTTAGTTATCTGACCTGTTGCATTGATTTTCCTGCACAACCAACATCATAGGGATCAACAAAAAAATAAACCAAAAAAAAGGTTTCCAATGGAATTGTCATTAAATGATCTCTGTAGTGGAAACTTTAAAATTTAGATAAGAATGCCAACTTGACAAAAGAAGGCCAATTATATGAGTTATCTAAATAAGCACTTCATCCATGGCATTCAAAACTTTTATTGAAATATATTTTTTAAGCCATGGTATGACCTAAGCTAATAGACAAAAACTAGTACTGGAATCCAACCATACCATATGTGCAAAGCCACTAAATTTGTAACATCTGGAAAACTCCCAATTTAAAACTATCAATGCCAGGACATTTATTACATTTTAACACTTCACGGTTGAAGCAACTGAAGGCACAAAACTGTCTGCTCTTTCCATTATATGTCGAAAGCATTTTTTTAAAAATAGCCAAAGATGAAGTAGGAAGTAACCTACCTTAATGTTTCTGAGCGGCCATCCTAAATATTATTCAGTCGTTGTTTCTTGCTTTTTCCTCTTGCATTTGTCCCGCTCATTTTACTCCTATAAATGTTTGTACCACGTTCACTGAAATTTCATTCACTTTAATAGCATTTATACAATCTATCATTCAGATAATTATCAGAGGAATAACCAATGATAGCAAATTATAGTATTTGTTCTTTAATTATACCTGCATTAAAAAAATACACAAAAATCAGTCTATTAAAAAAGAAACAATGGAAAATGATAAGGATATAGAAATGCAATAGAAAACTTACAGAAAAGTCTATTTACTTGAAGTCGAGTTGATCCACAAATGTACTTCGAAGCTGGAAATCTCAGAATTCCTAATTCGGATCAAAGGGCTCTAATTAATGTGAAATTAGTTCAAAGTAAATAGATTACTGATTTTGTGGTAGACAATTGAAAACCTTTGACCATGTTTCTTTGTTGTTAATCCTCGTCTTTCTCAACAAAATTTAGTTAAGGTGATAGCCCCTGCAAAATATACAGGTATTTCGTTTTGAAAAACAAACAGAAATTGTTTTAAAAGCTCAAATGCCAATGCTTCAAAACACAGATTAAACTATGATAAATCACAGCTAAAAAGTTTATTTTGATCTCCATGCAAGAACGACCTAAGAAGCACCGCAAACATGCATATGATAAGGTGAATTACATAAGTAATGACTCACTTTTCACCTAGCACATATTACTAAAACTACCTTAACAAAATATAACAGTCTACAAGAAGTAGCAGTTACTTTTGAATCTTGATATATTTATTTATCCACTTTATACTAGCAATTCAAGACTACTTAGTACCATCATCAAAGAGAAAAGAATATTCCACAATAAGTAGCAGTATGTGCATCCACCTTCAACACCAATTACACAGCTGTACCAACAATATGCAAAATCGAAAGTCTCAAGCCAGCCTAAGCAAGAAACTCCCTGAACAAAATAAGAAAATGCTAGAAACTCCAATTAAGTACTTAACAGATACCAAACCTTTCAAATACCACTGTAATACTTATCATAACAGCTTTGGCAAACGATTCTCCCATCCTATTAGCTACACACAGTATTGCAAACATTCTTCGATCAAAACCCAAGAAAATGCTTGAACCGAACCCATATAGGAGATTGAACTAATTCCAATTTTATTAATGGTCGCTATGACACCTGCTAGCAAATAATTCTACTGTTGTGGCGACATTACCAGCCTTGGGAAAACAAAAAAGGTGAAAAAAAATTACAAGAATAAAATAAAATAAAGCTTGAATAAACTCCAATACTCGGCAATGAACACAACTGAAGCTTTTCCAAGGGGACAACCCCGCCTTCTATCGACATATCAAACAAAACAAAAAATTTCTTTTACAGCTTCTGTGTTCAAATTGCAGAACAAATAATAGCCTCGAGGAGTTTAAAGAAGGAAGAGGGGAACTGCAAGTAATGCAGGAACCCATGTTAAGACATTCAATTGGAATTCTTAGTTTGCTTTCTTAGGAGAGCAAACTGTTTTGAGAAAGTAGAAAACACTTAATTTTGCCCAGTCTATATTTGAAAATCATATCGTACTGAGAAAGTAGAAAACACTGTTTTGCCGACCGCAGGAAAGAGCAGTACTATATTTTTAAACCACTTGAGCTTATCCCCACTAAATTTAGGAAAAGCTAGAAGTTTACACCTGAACTGAAGCATTTAGTCTTCCCACTTCCAAGAAATTAGCTCTTGCTTACTGAAGCAATAGAATTGACTGCATACTTAAAATTGTTAGCTTTCTAATTTAGGCTTCTCAAGCTAAATTTAAGCAAAATTCTCTCCGTCAACACTGTTATGAAATCCAAGTTCACAAGTGAATAATATATGCGCGCATTATGTCTCTATCTTACATTACACTCACCTACAACACCCATACAAAGATTGACCCAAAATTATTTAGGCTTCTCAAGCTAAATTTAAGCAAAATTCTCTCCGTCAGCACTGTTATGCATGCATTATGTCTCTATCTTACATTACACTCGCCTACAATGCCCATAAAAAGATCGGCCCAAAATTACATAACAAATTTCAGATAGGTGGGGAAGCAAGAGAAATAAAAGGTCCTCGTACCTTCTTGGGGTTGCTGACTGAAGCCCGAGGATAAGAGCCTCATTTGGCCTTAAGCTTAGGGTGTCAAAGTAGCAAAAGGAAGAACAGCTGAACTCATATTTCCTGATATTTCACTAAATGTCCCTTGACTTCATCTTTTCCACCACAAGATACGTTCCCTGGCACAGATTCGTCAAATATTTATGTCAACTAACCCGATTATACCAGCGAAAGTCTCTACTATTCCACTAGAAACAGTAGAGCCCTCTGTTTTTCCAATTTCCAACACAGTCTTGCATGCCGATTTCCATTTACTTCATCCCCTTCTCAACAAAAAGATCCCTACAACAACAATGTCAAGGCTCTATCCCCGTTTCTTGCAATATACAAACACGCGACGTCCTAGAGCCGTTTGAGTTTTTTCTTAACGGCAGTGAGAGAGCACCGAGGCATCCCAAGCTGTATTTTTGTCACGACTATGTTTCCAGCTATGCATTCTATGAAAACCTCGTTACAGCTCAAGCGAATACCATTTTGTGCCCTCCTCCATGACAGATCCAGTGTCTGAAAACCCTAAAGCTCCAAACACGATAATCCAACAACTTAGCAAACACTGTCAACACAGTCTTTCATTTCAGAACTCCAGCAGACTATCGCTTTTATTCCTATCAACAAATCCACAGACGTTGTAGCTGCTGCAGCAATAGCAGCAGTAATGGTGGACTGAACTGTGCAAATTTCATTTAGCAAAATGATTTCGTGAAGGAAGATAGGTAGAAGGGGCTCAAAGAAAGAAAGAAGTAGCTGTACAGCAGCAGTAATGGTGGACTAGACTGTCAGGATTTTGGCAAAACGATTTCGTGGAGGAAGATAGGTAGAAGGGGCTCGAAGCAAGAAAGAAGCAGCTGTGCAACAGTAATGGCGGAATGAACTGTGCAAATTTCAAGGTTTTGGCAAAATGATTTCATGAAGGAAGATAGATAGAAGGGGCTCGAAGCAAGAAATAAGCAGTTTTGCACCTAACCTAATCAACAACGCAGATTATCAGAATCGTCAGACGAAAACATCGACGGACGAAAAAAAAACACGTTAATTTCGGGGAGTAGAGTCCCACTTGTTGAAATGCCTTACGGCGTAATTAACCATTTTTGTTTTACCAATTTGGTTCCGCGACTTTTGTGTTGACGTGTAGTTTTAATTCGAAGTGAGTGTAAGTGTCGGGGCCAGAGTTGGAATTTGACGGGCATTTGGACGTTTTCGAACATTTTTCCCGTCAAATAAGGGTAAAATTTAGGAAAAAACATTTGGTCAGACGGTTCAATAATTTTATAAAATGTTGTTTTGATGTTTAACATTTTTTCCAAAATGTCATTATATTTGTAATATAAGAATAGGTAGGAGGCTATGACTCTAGGAGTATCCATAATCTGACTATTTGAGTGGGGGTTGTCGGGCTGAGACTCCAAACTCCATTTCCCAGTGTCCACCTGGAATCATCCACGTGAACTCATAAATGTGATCAGTGAATGGTATAATGACATTTAATGCAAAATTATAGGGATTATATTGTCGATGAGATGTGTCGAGTTGTGGTGCGGATGGGAGTGGCACTTGCATGTTGCACACCGCACAATTCCAGAGTCTAGAATTTAGAGATTGGTAAGTCGCGACCCATAGCCACAGGCCTTCATTTTGAAAAATTGCAAGTATACTGGCCGTGGGGGTTCACAATTGTAGATTCACAACCAACGACAATGGGTTTTTAGGAAAGTTCACAGAGATTTTCCTGTAAGCACTGATATTCAAGATGGAGAACAATGGAAATATGTATCCCACCTTTCTTTTCACCGATCACGGGTTCTTCTTGGAAAGTGAATTCATATGTAGAGACTTCAGTGGATAAGAAAGAATCATCTCACCCAAGAGATTCCAAGATTCTCGGCAGAGTCATTTCACCATTGATAATGGGTTGCGGAATTTCTCTTGCTTGCCTTCCTACCGATAGGACCTAGGTGACTACTTCTTCCGAATAAGCATAGAATTGTGTTTGTATGCATGAACATCAGGGAAGTGTGCACACAGAAATATCCCTGGAATGTTTTACTAGAAAAAAAAGTCAGAATTGGTGTTTCATGGTTTAAGGAGCAACAAGCTCTTTCAATTATCGTTGATTCGCTATATATTGCTCAATTGCTATCCACTTTCCCATGATTCTTCCAAATGGTTTGAGAGTTTTGCCGTGAAGATCGTTTATGTGAGTTTTGGTTGAACAAGTCACAACGGATTGAAGTCTTGAATCTTAATGATCCCGTGGATAATCGAATTTCATCTCCGGCTATACAGATTCACAGGTCGCTGCCACCGGAGTGGAGAAAGAAGTGGATTAATACATTTGTCTTCTTGGTAAGATTACCCCATTTTTCACAATGTATTAGTAGTGATTTTATTGTGTTTTCAAGGAGCTAGGGTTTTTATTCTTTAATAAGCTAATTTTTTGCTCACCATTTCTATCATGTGAATGCCCCAGGTTTTAAGGTCGCAACTTGCAATGGGGTACAATGTTGCTAGCGCCAGTCTACAATTTGGGAGCGTGGAGGCTAGGACTCATAGAGGTAAGCAATGCATTATGCTACCATCGTCCTTGTTTTAGAATAGGATAATGGTTGACTACATAAGTGAGGATCCGTTTGAAGAAATTCCCTTTCTATAATAAGGAAGAAATAGTCAAGCACCTATTTTGGTTTTGTCCTTTCATAACTGTATTAGAGAGGGATGGTATCATGGTATTTCCTAACATCCTCTGTATTAACCTATCAAAGTGAGAACTCATTTCTATAGGCTATAATAAAAATTTGAAACGATGTGAAGGATAGAGCGTAGAACTATGAGTGAAATATTGAATGTAGAACTATGTGAAAGATCGAGCATAGAATTGTGTGTGAAGAGATTGAACACATAAGTGATAAAGGGACCTGTAATTGTGTGAATAGTTGGGCGACTGGGTCTATGCAAAAGGTCGAGTTGGAATAGACGTGGAACATAAAACGTTGAAGGGTTATTTTTTTCAATAAAAAGATGACGGGTTATTTTTTCAATAAAACGTTGTGTAACGGGCAAGATAAAAGTTCAAAATGTCAAAAAAAATTAGTTGGAAGGGCATATATGAAATGAAATTCCAATTTCGCCTGGTAATGAGTTTTTTTGTTTTATATTAAGAATTTTTCATTTAAATAATGAGTTTAGATACTAATTTTTTAATTTTAATTTTTTTGAAAATTATAATTAAATTATAAATTATTTAAAAATAATAATTATAAATTATTTAAAAAAATAAAATTATAAATTATTTTATAAAAAACATAAATTATAACTTATTTAAATAAAACAATAGTTTAGGCTTGAAAATTTAAAGATGAACAAACTTTAGAATAAAAATGTGTAATTTACAAAATTATAAATATTTAAATAAAATTTTCCATCCTTTTTCATATCATCAATAAATCATTTTTATGCCATGCTTAATTTTTAAATTTTATTTTTTCATATCATCAATAGATCATTTTTATGTCATGCTTAATTTTTAAATTTTATTTTTTAAAGAGATTAAAATAACCTTTTTCAAAGCATGTCCAAGGTTTCAACTTAATCTTATTGGGCCATCAATTATATATATGCTTCTTCATTTATTAGAAGGTTAAGAGGGTTATTCCAAGGAAAATACCCACTCTTATTATTCAAACTTAATCAATTTATAGGATGCATTCTTCCCAACTACCCAAATTACATTTAATAGACAATTAATTGAAATATACAAGGTTTACATATTTACAAGGTTTATCTATTTACAATTACTATAGGAAAGACATGAGTGGATCATACAAAGTTTAAAGTTTTGCAACTCAATTATACTTTTGCTTGTACCTTGTTTATACTTTTGCTTGTACCTTGTTTTTCTAGCTAAGTAGAGCTTAACCTTATTCAGACTCGTCACTACATTAACCCAATACTCGTCACTAACCAAACGGACAAAATCGTCCGAATTTTAGAATTCTTCATTAAATAAAACAAGAACATGGACAAAACATGCTTAAAATGTCGGCGATTTATTCAGAAGATCTTCCCTTCACTATAAGTCCCGATGGAGATCAAAGTCGAGCTCTCCGCCTGTTACAGAGTTTAAGTTTATCCAAGTCTTGAACGATGCGCTTCACCAGTGCTGCCTCATCTCTGCACAGATTGAAAATAATGTTAAAATATTATTTTCAGGGTTTTTAAGCAGAAACAGAAATATATATATATATAACAGAATAGAGCATATCAGGGAAGACTGATGAGAGTTGTGCCAAGCTAGCACCACGTTACTGTGGTCCGTTTGAAATTTTATCCAGAATTGGTCAAGTTGCATATCAGCTAGTGTTACCACCTAACTTGAAAGTGCATAATGTTTCTCATATTTCTGTTCTGAAAAAGTATGTTTATGATGCTACTCATGTGATTGATTGGAATGTTGTACAGGTGGAACCAGAAGGAGAAGTTCTGGTGGAACCAGACTGTATCCTCGGGAGGAGGGAAATTACTCTGCGGAACTGCACAATTGGACAGTTGAAGGTGCAATCGAAGCACCTTAGTCCTGAAGAAGCTACCTGGGAACTGGAAAGTAATATGCGGGAAGCATACCCGAATCTGTTCCAGGAGGTTGCAGAGGATGAAGAATAAGTAACATTGAGGACGATGTTACATTTTAAGGGGGTGTGTATGTCACATACCCCAATTTTGTAAAATAATGTTAATTGTTTTAATTATATTCCTGAGACATTATGTTAAATATTAATGCTAAGTAGGAACTAATGACTCAGCAGAGTCAATAGAAGTGGAATGTAATTCAGAATATTTTATTATTAATAAATAAATTGTGGAGACAACAGCATGGCAGAGCTGTTAAAAGATGTTACTAGTCAAACTAGTGGATGGAACTAGGTGGAGGGAAAAAGAAAAGTGGTAGCATCCTCAAACACTTCCTAAGTTGTAGGTGGCAACTTCCCTACAATTGGGGTCATGATCCCCCAAGAAAGTGCGATCAGAGCAGGTGGCTCATTAAATGAAAACTAACCCAAAACGACCTAGGCAATCTTTTAAAAGTACCCAATGAATAGAGCTAGGGCTGCTCAGATATTTTCCAGAGAAGAAACATTCAATTGGAATGCTATTCAGGAATTCATTGGGGAAAAAGGGAAAACAGTAAGGAAGTTGTTCTGAGAGGACTGCTGAAGTAACTTGGTTTATTACAGCTTGTTAGCTGGGAGAACTTACTGATAAGTTCTGGATTAATACTGAGTTTGAAGACTGGTATCTGACTATTGCTGCACCTAGTTCCAGCCATGGAGACTAGAGCAAGCTTGGGGGTCCTGAGGAGTCGATGTTTGACCACTCTCCAGGAATTGGTAGGGAGGAACGGCCTCCCATTGCAGTTGTTGTCCAAAGATCAAGCAGGTTCTGTCACTTAACTGTCTTGTTTAAATACTATGAATGGTTGAATGTTATGTTTGTAGTTTATGATATAATATTTAACTGGTTAGTGATGTAAATGTTTTAGTTTATCAGTAATGGAATCTGCTGATGAAAGATAAAGACCCACTGTGTTTTTCCACATCTGGGTTTTACCAGACCGTACTCCAACACAGGGGTAAATTTAAATAAGAATAGCATGATGAGATTGCAAAGTAGTAGTTTCTTTATCTATCTTTCAAAAAAGATATTTTATTGACAGTTGTATGAGTTCATGGTTAAAAACTACTTCCTTGTACTGTATTTGGCTTTCTGTAATTTTATATTCTAAAGAATAAATAGTAGATTTTACACTAGATTTATTTCTTGTTTTACCATACAGTTCCTTTCTTCCAGATTAGAATAACTTCACTACTATATGTCTAATAATAAACTGAAAATAGGAATAGTTATATAATGAGTAGATACTACTGTCAAACCAATCTGTTCTAGATTTTATGAATGTTTTGTGAGGTAGTCATTTCATTATTTTCCTTCTTTTTTTTGGGACTGAGCTTGAACAAGTTTCCAGAGTTGTTATTCTTTTTATTTAGAGTATGAACGAATGTTAATATTTGTGCTTGTAAATAGAGTTAACTAAATTCGTTATATATTTAAATAAATATCATAACTAAGAAAACAAATTAATTACAACAGAACATAGATAGTAAAGCATAAATTACACAAGAATCAAATAACCGGTACTATTTTCGATATACTTACAAAATAAACTAAGGATATTAATATAGAGGCTATAGAAATCACAGAGAGATAATATAGTCATTATAATAGTAATAAGGTACTTTATTTATGCAATATAGAAATATTATTACTATTAATATAAAGTAGTATTCTTATTACTGTAGGTATATTCCATAACTATTTATATTGTCTGAGCTACAAGTAAACTGACAGTTCTTAAATTTATTGTAAAAAGAAAGACATAAAAACCCTATATCATTAAAAGGGTATAAACTATACATCAATAATTACAAATTCTTATTAATAAGAAAGTCAAATTATAAAACAAATAGATAAACCCTAATAATAATATTATTTTAACAGTAAACAAGTCAAATGCAATTTTGTGCAGGAAGTAAACAACAGAAGTATAGGATGCTCTTATATCGAGCTTATTTACATACTATAAATATAACTAGTAACCCTAACATTGCAGAAACACATTTCAACTTAGTAGTAATTTAAAAGAAAAAGGAACAGAGTTATTTTCTTCACTGTCAAATGGGGTTAAACCCTATAAAACCCAATTTATACAAGTAAATCAACAAACGGTGGAGTTAACAGTATTTTACTCATGGCCGCATTAAAAATTAAACATAAGTAAGCTTTCAAATTTTCATTAATGTAAGCGAACAAGGAATGCAGAAAAAGGAAATCAGTATTTAATACTTATAATTAACTTAGGGTAAAAACCCTGTTCCTTCAGATTATACAAAAAGGAATGACTGTAAAAAAACCAGTTCTGTAATATTAACCCACGGCCGTATTAATAAATTACACATGAAGGCTTACAGCCTGTTCTTTACTTTAAACACAGTAATATTTACAAAATAAAATTTTACACTCACGGCCAAAGCCAAAGAGCCCTGCAATAGAGCTAGGGTCTTAACCAAACGGTGTTAAATAGCGAACAAACAACCAAAACAACCGAAAGCCATGAGGGTTTAACATGCCTCAATGACCAATCCCTCATTACCCCATAAGGGTTTACACAAGGTGGATGAGCCATGGAGAAACCAGGGCTTACCATGGCCCTTATCGCCGCAACCCCGTACTCCTTTATGTAGGCAGAGAAGAGAAGCAGGTCGTATCTACAAAACCAACATACGACTCGTTGTTAAATACATATTAAAAGCAAAGGAATGTATATACAATAAATTGGTATTATCTTTAAAAGGAAATGAATAATCCTTTTACCTTTGCAACAGAAATGTTTTAACAGCAATGCAGCGACCAGCACGAGCAAGGATTCTGCCCTTCAATTGCAAAAGAAATGGTGTTACAACACGCATGAATCACTGACAGCAGAGAACCCTGTAGTCGTCTAACTGATGGAGTAGGTCAAACCCTAAGCCGAGTTGTTACTCCTTCCAACAACTCACAGTAACAGTGAAAACTCAAACCTTAACACTATGAAAGGAGGAACCACTCTCGTTGGATAAACTGAAGGAGAATGGTAAGGACTGACACAGTCAAGGGCTCAAGTTTAAACAATGGAGGCAGTGAAAAAGAAAATAAGAGCATGAGTAATGCATGAGGATTAGAAGCACCACGAGACAGCCTTCACGTCGGTGCAATGGGGCAAGCTAACTAGGTATGGAGAAGCCATAGACAGTCGCAGCACTACACAGGTGACAGAGTGATGGAGCGGCCGGTTTTCTTCACAGAGGATGGACAAGAGCCCGAAGGCGAGGGAGGATAATGAGCTAGGTCTTGGAGAAGACTCTTTTAAAACCTGCAAATGCATGGCCCAAACGAAGCCACGTCGCCATGCAAATAATTTGCCACGGTGGGTTTCTTTTCAATAGTTTTGATGAGTTAATCATGAGGATCCAGTGTTGACAATCTTACGGCTGTCTCCAAGGTTATACCTTAGTCCCGGCCGAGTCAACCTATCATTGGACATTATAACCAGCATTATGTTAATACATAAACTTGTCATGGAACTTACCACCGATGCAAGGTTTAACAAATCTTTACAATATGTTATAATATATTATCACCCATATTATATTATCACCCATGCGATGCAATCAAGTGATAACCCTATGTTCATCCTGGTACAGCCAACAAGATGGTAAAGGACCTTGTAACATGTTATTGTATGTAATAAACCTTTGATTTAAGGAACACTATATCTAGAGTGCTAAGTGTAATAACTTTATCTTATATACAAACTTGCAATGTCTAAGGTAAATATTTTAAGAGTTATCTTTAGAGTAAGATTATGAACTTAAAATGTCATGGATTTGATTATGACCTGTTCATCTGGGGAAATGACTACTTTGTCATTGAACACATTACATTCTTAATAGAATAAGTTTGTAATACGAGTATAAGAGGGAAATATAATACATAAGGTTAAGAAAGAATATTATTTTTACAAGTATTCCACTGACACTTATATTAAAATTATAGAGTATACCAATGCTTGACTTTAAGGAGGTTGTAGATTCAACCATAGTAACTATTGTGTTTATAATGTTAGCCTTTATGGTCTTACCATAGGCATCTAAGTTTGATAAATGCATACAAGAGGAAATAGCAACTAAATATTTTGATGAATGCATCTTCTGAAATAATGTCCTTAACTTAGAATTTATCACATATAAAGGTGAAACCATTTAAGAGAAAGTTTATCAATGTAATGGTTAGACCTTGAAACTTTTATGTTATACATTCTTTTAATGATTAGAATAATAACTAGTTTAGAGTAGGTTATCCATCAGACCTAAGATAAGCTTTAGTATATTTTGAACCAGTGGTAATGTAAATAAGACCTAGTGCATCAGCATGAGTATATCCCTATTAGTGGATGGTTTGAATTTAGAAGTAGTAAGTTGTAAACCCCTTTATTTATACACTTTACGAAGTAAGAGTATTTGGGCTTTCTTAAACATAAACTTTTGATTTTTGTATTCTACTTGTAAACAATCTTATTTAAAGATATTTTGACACTAATAACTATGATAGATATCAAACAGTTCAGTAATCTTAAGAACTATAATTCTACCTCTACTAGAATGAAGAACAGATAATGGATTTACCTCAGTAAGCATTGATAGGTGCTTAGCTACTAATGTCTTACTGAAATTTGAATTGCAAACAAACTTGTACATAAAGAATTTAAAATTTTTTACTTGCAGCAACGATTCTTCTTACCTGTAATCTGTAAGGACATAAGAAAATTTCTGCATTAGCTCGAAAGCTAAGTAAGCCCAGTTTTTCATGACAGCCCCACCTTATGTTCGCAAAAAGAAACGAGTCAGTAAACTGAAAAGATTTGTTCTATCATTCTATACAAATAACAGATGAATTTTAATAATAAGCTGATAACCTTAAACTAATTAAATGATTAGTTAACTGCATTTATGTTAATATTATGTAAATTAAAAATTTTAATTTTTTTTCTAAAAATTTGGGGTTTTGACACAACTGCATCTATCTAGCCTGTCAACATAAGCAATACAAGTAATACCAGTAACTCATCAACGTCGTTGTTCTAAAACTGTATTCACATTCCTCATCATTCACTATCAAGTATTGAGACACGAGGAGTGCGTCCACTCCCTAGAGTGTGATCAATATTGAAAACCCTTTCATGACTCGACATCGGAAAAGTGTGCACTCTTTTTGGGTGTGTGCCATATAGACCCTGTTCATACTCAAGCAATCGGTCATAATGGATATTAAAGCAAAACATGTTCTGCATATGGAATTTAATAATTAAATGTGCATATTCTTAGCAAGGGTCACAGAACACTTATCCATTTGTCGTCGCAATATGTCGTTGTTAAGGAGGAATGGAGGCTCCTTCCCTGAGTCAACAGTCCCTCAGTTTTCCATCCCAACTCATTTTTACATTTCACATTCACACATGTCTTACCGACATAACCCATACCATCTCACTCATGTTATTACCAAACATGCAGTGCATATGAGACATTTTCAAAATGTCCAATGGCGTTTCACCCGAAACCCATTTCCAAGGGAAAACATTCCCATGAAGTTTGGCTTCTACAGGCCATCACACATGGTCGTCCTGTAGTGTGTATCCCTGACACATTCATCAAATAGCCAAACAGTCAATCATTACCTGATAATACAATCCAAATTGATTGTTCCATAACCAAGCAATGACATTAGCAATCAAATTTATTAGGAATTTGCAATTCTATCTACTACAGAAATTGACTTGCTCAGTGGGTTTCTTGTAAGCAACACTACTATGCTCATTACAATTTTATGCTTATTAAGATAATCATGAATACCCACTTACCATGTGTCCCTCCTGACACAATCTCATACAAGCCAAAAATGATTAGTAGTCATCAGCAATTCTTAAATCCGAAATTCGTAATTCAAATTTAACAATTCATTAAGCACGCAAACTATTTTCACAACCATGAGACTCTTCTCACAAAGTTTGGCTCTTTCATATGGTAGATTCTGGCATTGGTCAGGGTCTTACCTCTCACTTCCATGCTCGAAATAATCTACCTGAAACCTGAGCTTCAATCAACCAAACACAAGCTTATGCAAGCCAATAGTGACTAGTAGTCATCAGCAATTTCTTAAATCTAAAATTTACAACTCAAATTTTTAACAACCTATTATGCATACCATATGGTAGACTCTGGCATGGGTCAGGGTCTTACCTCTCACTGCCATGCTTGAAATAATCTAGCTGAAACATGAGCTTCAATCAACCAAACACTTGGTAATTCTGGATGCATATAACCCTTTCATTGCTACAACCATCACTGCAGCATTTTCAGAATTTATAAAATTCAAATACTCCCGGCTGTTAGTCACATCAATATTACCAAGACTCATTTACTTCATGCAATCATTATCATACTAGCATTTGCAAGGTATAGTCACATCATTCATGCAATTAAATGAAATGTTTAGATACTCCTTACTTCACAAGTGTATCATTTGTACCCCCTTGCTCTTCCATAGAGCATTTCTGGCAGCCAGTTGATCATGACTATCCTCTTTATGCACTTACTATCCTGCATTCATAACAGCCTTTGAAATGGATCCTGAATTGTCATCAATTCATCATTTCAGCCATTTGTTATTCATAATATCACATGCACTCATCTCAATGCACTCATGCAATGCATCACAACATTTGCACCTGTACTTATGCAATCAGTCACTCACACCCTTTATATGCACCCATTCAATGCATGACTACAAGATTCATAAAATCTTTTTAACGCATATCCATTCAATGCTTCCTTGCATTGATTCGGGAATACTATGCATTCAACATACCATGCATGGACTAACCATAACTACCTCATATAGGATGCATTACTACAATCAAGATCAGCATCACTTACTTTCCT
>LPNX011005397.1:0-29514 GCA_001517045.1 Pseudotsuga menziesii | reverse complement strand
TATATATATATATATCTGCGTTATATACTGGTTCACCTCCCCTCTTATTAGTATATATAAGAATTCCAACAATTCAGTGATGAGGAAAACAATTTATAGTCAATACATGGTATTGAGAGAATTTGAGAATACTTCCATGAATGAAGATGCAGGGAGAAATAATTAGAGAAGTTGGAATTTGAACTAAATAATGAGGAGTATGATTCATATGAGTCAACTTAATCAACTGAAGAGGTGGAACCTCATAATCTGATTATGAGAAGGTTTGCTTGAGTAAGGAAACAAACTAAAAGGTATTGTTCACCTGATTTCCATTTGTCTTTTATATTATTTTCCACTGATGATGATATTGAATCTATTAAGGAGTAGTCAACTTGACATGGGGTAGACTATGGAAGGAGGACATGTAGAAGAAATGAAATCCTTAGATAAGAATGGGACGTGGGACTTAGTCGAGCCACCTAATGGAAGGAAACCTACTGGTAGAAAATGGGTGTTTAAAAAGAAAATGAACACATCAGGTAAAGTTGAGAAGTACAAGGATTGATTGGTAGAAAAAGGATATTCCCAAGTCAAGGTAGTTGAATTTGGTTATATTTTCTCTCTTATTGCAAAAATGACTTGCATTAGATTACTAATGTCTCTAACTACACCATTTGATATTGAAATAGAACAAATGAAAGTAAATACAACCTCCCTACATTGGGACATGGAAGAATATTAAACAAATATTCATAAAACAATCTGAAGGTTTTATGATAAAGCATAGTAAGGAGCTAGTTTGAAAGATGAATAAATCCATTTACGGTTTGAAGCAATCACCTAGGATGTGGTACCAAAAGTTCAACACCTACATCCTTCGATTGGGATTTCTGAGAGGTAAACATGACCACTGTGTTTATTTCAAGCATAAAGGCGGTCATTTCATTTATGTAACATTGTATGTCAATGACATGTCACTAGTTGGAAAAAGCATTGATTCCATCAAGGAGGTGAAGATTCAATTATCCTTGAAATTGAACATGAAGGATCTTGGGGCTATTAAATTCATTTTGGGAATGGAGATTGAGAGAGAGAGATAGTAGTTAGAAAAATCTAGGTAAGCCAGAAGAAGTATATTGAAACAATGTTGAAGCATTTGAACACGCTGGACTATAAATCAGTCAAGGTTCCTATTCTTGTAGGGACAAGTATAATTTTTAAATAGTTTCTAACGACACAAGAAGAAACAAAGGACATTGCACATGTTCCCTATGCTAGTGCTATTGGTAGTCTCTTGTATGCAATGGTTTGCACTAAACCATATATTTGTCATGCAGTAGGAGTGTTGAGAAGTTATATGTCCACACCCAAGAAATACCATTAGGTTGTTTTCAAGAGAGTGTTCATGTATTTGCAAGGAACACTAGATTTTGCAATATGCTACCAACGGTGGCTTGAAATTGACATGGCATTAAATGTACATTGTTTTCTAAATGATGATTGGTTTTGATATCTTAATGAAAGGAGGTTGGATGGCATTTATGTGTTTCAACTGTCTAGTGGAGAAATTAGTTGGATAAGTAAGAGACAGACTGTAGTCTCACTATCAACCATAGAGGTTGAATACATTGCAACCACCCATGCAAGAAAATAAATGGTTTGGTTGTAGATATTATGTTCAGCAATTGGGTTTGAACAACAATATGTGAGGATAGATTGTGACAGTCAGAGTGAAATATTCCTAACAAAGGACATTTCTTATCATTCCAAGATAAAGCATATTGATGTACATTACCATTTCATGAGAGACATGGTGGAAAATAAGAAGGTGATGTTGGAAAAGGTAGACAATTTGAATAATATCGTAGACTCTTTGATCAAGTCTATGAGTATTGAGAATTTCTCTTTGTGTAGAGAGGTAATGGACATTAGTTCCCTGGTTTTGTAAACTAAAAGTTAGAATATCATGTTTATGCAAAGAATACAACAAGTGGGAAAATGTTGGGATGCTACATTCCTTGCAGTTGAAACTCAAACGATTAAGGTATAGTAAGTTTACTAGCTAGTCGAGGTTGATCGACTTGAGTCATGGTCAACTAGTGGTTGACTACAACTAGATGGAGTCATAGTATATTAGTGGTTGATATAGTCAACTTGATTGTAATAGAAAGCCCAATATTTACGAAATTTCAACCCATCATCTTAGGCCTCTATTCAGGTATCACTCATTAGGGATTTTGAATGTTGTAAATACCTATAAATATGGTATGATGTAAGATTGTATTAAGTGATTGAGCAATGCTTGATGCATGAGACTCGGTTGAGAGTTGTTTATCATTGATCAAGATATTGATTATTTGGTAAAGAATAAAAAAACAATTTAGATTATTTCCTATGCGTGGAGTATTCTAGTTACTGTATCTCCAAATTTTGCGCGGGAAAGAAAATTAAAAAGCTCCAAACTTGCGTCGAAGGATTAGATAAAAAAATCATTCCATTCTCCCTCCAGTGTTAGAGATCAAGATTTCAAAATTTTGGCAGCGATTCAATTGGAATGGGAGGATTCAGAGATCACTCCGGCAATGCTGGAAAAAGAACAAAAGGATCAATCTAATTCTTTCTGAGCGTTTAGGTAGGAAGAAGAATTCTGGTGACTGAAATCTTGAAGTTTATGGTTGAAATTGGGAGATAGAAACACCTCTTTTTTGCATAAACAATATCAATCCAGACTCTCCCACAACCACATTTTAGAAATATCCTCTTCATTTAGTGAATCCTTTAAAGGAATCTCTCAAATCAAACAAGCGGCTAAAGTCCATTTTCAGAGCCTGTTCAAAGAGGATGGAGATATTGATTTTGAATTAACCTCTGTATTTCTTTCCAACGTCCCTATTTTGGTGAGTGAGGAGGAAAATGGGGAGCTAATGTATCCCTTTACTGAGGAAGAGATCATTGATGTTATATGGTCTATGGAGCCAGATAAATCTCCTGGCCTTGATGGCTTCTCCTTCCACTTTTATAGAGTATGATGGAATGTAATCAGAAAATATCTTCTCAGGATGGTCAAAGCTTTTAGTATAAAGCCAAAGTTGGTGGAAGTACCAACTCCACCTTCCTTTCTTTAATTCCCAAAGAAATTAAACCTTCTACCTTTGGCCGAATCAGACCTATTTCTCTTTGTAATGCTTCATATAAAATCTTATCTAAACTCTTAGCTAACATGCTCAAATCTCTTCTTGGAAAACTGATCTCTTCTCTTCAAGGTGGATTTGTAAAATGGCATCACATTCTGGGCAATGTGATTCAAGTTCAGGAATCCATTCACTCCAAATTTCATAGAAATGAGAAGGGCATGTTAATAAAACTTGACATGGCAAATGCTTTTGACAGGGTAAAGCTTTTCTTCCTTTACAAAGTTCTTAACTCTTTTGGTTTCAGTTCTGCATTTATAAATTTGATCAAAGCTTGTACTAATAAACCTTGTATAGTACCACTAGTAAATGGCAGACCAACAAACATTTTTCAAGATTCCAGGGGTCTCGGTCAGGGCTGTCTGCTATCGCCATTTCTTTATATTCTAATGGAACATTCTCTAAGTATAAAGTTAAGTGCATGTAAAAAATTCGGGATTATTCTGGGCATCAAGTCAGCTAGTGGAGTAGATTCCATCAACCATGCCCTCTTTGCAGATGATACGTTGCTTTCGGGAGGGGCCTCGTTGAGGTTGGAAAGAATATTTAAAGAAATTATGCAAATTTTTTGTATCATCTCAGGGGATCTAATCAACAATCGAAGAGTGCTGTGTATGGTTGGAATTTAGATCCCTCAACTATTGCAAATATTTCTCAAACTTTAGGCCTTGACAAATTTGTCACTTGGGATAAGGTCAAGTACTTGGGTCTTCCTATAAATTTGGGCCAAAAAATCCTTCTCTTTGGCTGGAAATTATTAGCAAGTTAAAAGCTAAGATTGCCTCATGGGGTGGTCATTAGCTAACTACGGTAGGGAATCTTGTTTTAATCATGTCAACTCTCTCAACTCTTCCAATTTATCAATCCTCTCTCCTTCTCGCTCCAAAATCGATTGTGGATTAGATATCCAAGCTGATAAGAGACTTCCTCTGGCAAGGCGATAAAGGAAATCAGAACCGTTTGCATTTGGTTAATTGGGATACTGTTAAGAGACTAGTTCTTGAAGGTGGTCTGCATATCAGAGATACGAGATTGGTAAACCTTTCCATGGGAGGTACGCTATTGTGGCAACTTTTCTCTAACAAAAAACATCTTGTTAGTCATATTTTTTAGAAAAAATACCTTAAAGGAGGAACTCTATAGAATTTGCAGATGTCTAACACTCCTAAAGGCATTATAATCTGGAATCTATGCAAAAAAGGGTTAGAATTCTTTTCCAAGCAGTTATATTGTATAGCTGGAAACAATAAAAAATTTTATGGGATGACTCAATAAAAGGTAAAACTCCTTTTAACTCTAATTCTTCCATCATTGAGGTAAAAGACTAGATGACAAACAAAGGCCTTCTACATTTTTCAGATATCTTTGTGTGGGACTGTAAAGGGAATTGGGCAGTGTGGATGTCCCTTGAATTTCCAGAATGTGGTTATCATTTGCTAAACTCTCAGTTCAAAACACTGTTAATAAAATTGAATGGCTTGGCACTGATCCACTCTTCTTGTAGGGATGAGTGGGGCTACGACTATGCAGGAGTTTATACAATAGCTTCAGGATACTAGTCTATTCAATCCATTTTGAAATATTCCCACAACGCTAAATTCTGGAAATCAGTGTGGCAAACTCCCAGTATTCTTAAAGTTATTTTGTTTTCTTGGATTCTCATGCATCAGAGGGCTCTAACAGGTGAAAAGTTTCTAAAATGAGGTTTTTTTGGACCTTTTAGATGTTGCTTCTGTAAACATGCTGTTGAAACTTCATATCACATATTTGTTGGCTGTGATTTTACCTAGAAATCTTGGGTGCATATTTTGATTGGGATGCCAGTAACAACTCCTTCAATTAGTGATCCTGTAAATCTTTTTGCTAATTGGTAGCTCAGGTACCCAAGAATTTCTTGCATAATTTATGCATGGAGAAAAATATGGCAAGCCATCCCAAAATTCTTTTGGTCGAAAATTTGGCTAGCAAGAAATGATATGATTTTCAATAACAAAGCCACAAAACTAGAACTTGTAGCAATTAAAGCTAAGGAAATGCTTTTAGAAGTTGTGGGAAAAATTCATCTTGACCCTAATAAAAACAAAGTGGAGAACAAGTGGCTTGGCTTGATACAGATGGATAAAATTCAGCTGAGTATTAGAAGGCTTCTTATCATTCCATTTTGGCAGGTAAGACGTTCGAAAAAAGATTTCTCAGATTGGTGGAAAAGTAAGAATAAAGATTCAATCTTTTTTGATGGTGCGTTAAAAGGAAATCCCGAGAATACTGGAGCAGGTGGATTGATCTTCTATCTGGGAGGAAGGATTCAAAATATGTTTAGTTGGGGTATAGGTCAACTCTCAAATAATCAAGTAGAATTATATGCTCTTCTTAAATCCTGTCAACTCACCAAAGAAGCTAGGAATAACAACCTTCAAATATTTGGAGATTCAGAAATCATTATAAAATCTTTAAATTTTTCTACAAAGTTCTCTAATCTCAATTTGAACATGACTATGCAAAGGCTGCACTTCATCTTGATAGATTGTGTATCAGTCTCCTCTTTTCACATTCTTCGTGAATTGAACAAGTCGACATACCTTAAAGTAAATCAGGCCTGTCTTCTCCCTCAAGTAATCCTAAGTTTGAATGACAAACCTAGTTTGATGCATCAAATCCCATAACTCAGAAATGAGAAGTTGTGGAGAATAAGAATTGTATATTTCTGAAAAGATGTAATTGGGCGAAGGCCCTTCATAATTCTTTATCAATAAAAAAAATATGTATATTCGTTTTAGTGAAAAAATCAATTTAGATTAAAGTTTTGTTGGTTTTATCGATCAAGGGTCTCCAAGGTAAAATCGTTATGTGCTGTGATTGTATGTCATTGTTTACCTAGATGCATTTTTGACTTATATAGGTTATGGGCCTAATAAGAGGAAGCATACCAAGCATTGTTGAATCAAACACCTATTGAATTCCCACTATGTCTTGAGTCACCGATTACAAATGTCTACAATAACATTGGTTATTAGCATGTTGGTAATGAAGGTAATGTAATAGAGGTTGGTATGGATGATTTCTTTTGGGATATGAGTGTCATGGAGGAATGTTGTTACATGCATTCCAATTAGATGAGATAGGGGATGATGCTCATATCTTCGATACATTCTTAGAAATACAGAAATCTACTTCCACCACTCCTCTCTTTGGACACATGTTAAATTATACCCAACTAAGGACAACAATGTTACTGTACAACTTGAAAGCAATGTATGGTATGCTAGATGTGTGTTTCTCAATGCTTTTTAGGAAATTAACCATTTAGTCCCCTATACTGTGAGGAACATTGTAACACAACCAACATTGGAAATGCTTGATTTTATGCACGTTTGATGACGGTATACATTTGTATTTCCCACTAATTACAGGTTACTGAAAGATAAGTTACTTTCAAGTGATAATGTATTACCCAATAGCTACGAAGAGGCAAAGAAAATCTTTAAAATATTGGGTGTTACATACATATCATATCTTTATTTTCCAAATGATTGTATTTTATATAGAGTCAAATATGCAGATAAAGAAATATGTCTAGAATGGGGGCATACCATGGAAAATAAATAAGAAATAGGGGTAAAGTACATAGTCACCCTCAGAAGATATTGAGGCATCTGCTTATAATCCCAAGGAGTATAATTCTCTTTGTTTCAAAGAATTAGTCATGTTGCAATGGTGGCATTCCTCACATAGAAATGAACCAAGAGTTATGCAAATCCCAACATATTCAATAGTGATGAAGCATATAGAGGATATATGGCTCGATAAATTCAAGGATGAGGTATGGATCCTTCAATTATGTATAACCATGAATGGAGTTAACTTGTATTCCCTCTAAAACACCAACTATTTTTTTTGGCCAATAGTTGTGATCGATAACAATACCGCCAATGGTTGTTCATGAAGAATGGACATATTATGTTGGCTCTTTTAGTCCCTTGTCGGAGACAAGTTAAGAATATGAATGTATACCAACAATCATTAATAAATTAATTTTAGTTATAAAAAATGATATATGTATATGATTTATCAAGACCCATCCTAATGAAGACGCATTTTACATTGTGTGTCATATGTGGTAAACCACACATGATTATCCAAGATCAAAAGTTTTCTCTACTAAGCATGTTGATTAATTATTCATAGCAATATTATTTTGCATAGTTAATTTGGTGCAACTTTATTTTTTAATGCTAATGTGCTTTGTATACAATAACAACACAGGTCTTGTAACAAGAGGATGTTATGGATGTAAATGTTGTGGATCTTTTATAAATTCTAAATGGTCCAACCACTTACAAAAGATGGTTTACCATAGCTCAAGGATATTCCTCCTAAAAGACCACCCTTATATAAGAACAACATATGATTTCAATGGTAAACCATAGAGAATTTTATGACCTAAAACAATGACATCGAATGACAAGATTAGAGCATATGAAAGAGAAGGAGAAGGGATTTTCACAATCATTCAATTTAAATGGGGAACATATGTTCACTGATCCTGAATTTTTCAACACATATGATGAAAAAATGCCCATAGGAATGAAAAATAAAGATATATTTTATGAGTGTCTATATTGGGAGCATATTAAGGTTGTCCACTTACTATATGTATGTTGGGAATGTTATATTATTTGCATTGAAATCGATTGGAAAAGTCGATAATCGATTGGAGTTGAAGGTGACATATGGTGGAAGTATGGTTGGATGACCAATTAGAATAGTTAAATGGTCAAAGGAAAACAATTGGTCAATGGGGATTTGAAGGAATGACCAAATATCAATGGACAATTGACCAAAGTTGACCTAGTTAAGTTATCTTTAACAAAATAATTGCAAGTGGTTAGGAAGTTATGGATCCTCATTAATGAGTAGTTGGTTGTATTGCATCTATAAATAGGATGTAATGGCTATGCAAGTATGGAATGAGATGATGTAATTAAGTGTGATTTATGGTCTGAAAAATCATGGTTGTATACACATGTTATGAGTGTTTGATAAATATATGAGTGGTAAGTTCACGAGGTTGCTGGTTTTCCCCAGGAGAGGGGTTTCTAGGGTAATTTATATGTGTTGTGTTCCATTATTTTATGTCTAATTTTGTTTAATTGTATGAATCAGTTTACAAACCTATTGTAATCAGTATTAGAACCAATACTTAGTATCATAGCTATATTTGGTTGTAGGGGAACACTTCTGTTGTTGAGGGTTTGGCTTGGTCCTAGATCTGGTGAATACTTGTTGAAGTGGGATATTTCCAGAAACATTGGTTTATAGTTAGAATGGATAACAAATTGAGTATAGAAATTGAAAATTTTAATGAGAAAAAATTTGAGCTTTGGAAGCTTAAAATGGAATATCTCGTGGCTCGATAACAATGGGTTCTAGTTGACCTGGGAATGACTCCGGCTAGTGCGTCGAAGGAAGTTTGGAAAAATATCGATAGGAAGGAAATGAGTACAATCCAACTTTGTTTAGTAGATTATATATTGTGGAATGTCTCAAAAGAAGAAATTGGAAAGAATCTATGACAAAAGTTGGGGAACTTGTACCAGCTGAAATATCTAGTTAACAAGTTGATTCTTCAAACGAAGTTATATATTTCAAGGATGGGTGAAGGTGAATCAGTTACAAATAACTTGAATGCATTCAAAATTATGATAAATAAATTTTTTTCCATAGATATTAAAATCACTGAGGAGAAAAAATCTATCAATTTGTTGTCTTCTTTCCTATAACATGTTCATGGATATTGGAAGCAATAATATAAAATTAAATATTCATGATGTGGTTTCATCTCTGTTTTTAGAAACAAATGTGATTAAATAACATGGAATGTTTGACCCATGAATCCTTCAGAGTAATAGGTTAATTGATAGATAGAGTGAAAGGCTAAACCTTCGGTAGAAATTCAAATTTGAGGGGTATATATAATACCCGATCCCCTAGTAAAAAATATGCTAGCGATGTGGTAAAGTCGGGAATTCTAGATGAAACTGTAAGTTTACCAAATTCAAGAAAGGAAAAAGGGTCTAAAGAAATCCAGTCAACTGAAGGTAATTCTTTGCAAGAAGAGACAGGAAATGTGTATTTGTCCTCCACAAGTACACAATTGAATAATGACTCTTGGTTGATGGAATTTGGTGCAACATATCATAAAACACCTCACAAAGAATGGTTTCATGATTATGAGAAGTTTGATAGTGGTGATGTCCTACGGGAAGATGAATCACTAAACATGATATTTGAATGAAGTAAATTTCAACTAAAACCAAAAGATGGAAGAATAGGAAACTTCTAGGAGTATTGCATATCCTAGGTTTGGCTCAAAACTTGATCTCAATTAGTAAGATGGGGAATGTAGTAGTGTAGTATGTATTTGAGAAAGATAAATGCAAGATGGTGCAATGAGAAATGGTACTTATGAGAGGAGCTCAGTCTGGAACCTTGTACAATATATTTGGAAGGACAAACAACAATGAATGTGCTAATGTAATATGTCCTAAGTCTGACAGAGTATCTTCTTGTCTAGTTGACTCGAACATGTTGTGGCATTAGAGGATGGGATGTGAGGAAAGTCTTCGTGATATGCATAGTAAAGGTATGGTTGAAGTTTTACTTGAATGTTATGTAGAAGACAAATTTTGTGAACATTGTATTTATGGTAAACCGAATTGTGTAAGGTTCTCATATGGTGCTACTAGGGCTAAGGAAACATTGGAGTTAATACACAGTGATGTGTTTGAACCTATGTCAGCCCCTTCACTAGGAGGATATTAATATTATGTTTCTTTTGGAGATGATTTCTTTGGAATGACATGGCTACATTTTTTGAGGAAGAAATTTGAGATTTTTGAGAAGTTTCGAGAGTTTAAATCTCTCATGGAGAATCAAATTGGTAAAAAGATCAAGGTGTTGAGAACTGACAACAAAGGAGAATTATGTGGAAACGCATTTGACCATTTCTTTAGAAATCATGTTATAGCTCAACAAAACAAAACTCCTTACATGCCTCAATAGAACAAAGCTGCTGAAAGATTGAAAAACAATGCTGATGGAGAAAGCGAGGTGCATGCTTAGTGGTGCAACATGCACACACAAATTATGGGTAGAGGAAATAGAGATGACATGTTACCTAGTGAATAGGTTGTCATCGATGGCTCTGGTTAAGAGGAATCCATATGAGGCATGGGCTATATTAGTCCTTGAGATGTGCTAGGGTGAGTTTAATACATGCCAAGACATGACGAGGCTCAATTTTTAAATATTTAGAGATATATCTGTATTAAATGAGATATGAATTTTGGATTTTCTTATATCTCTATGCATGTAAGAAATCATGAACTATCTTGGATGCATGCATTTATTTCAAAGGGATCTTATGACATTTATACAACAATATATATCTATATGAAGGTAAAAGTTAGCCGATGGAACAAATTGGAGGTGTAAGAGGTGTCTACAGGACAAATCTCTTACATTTAATGGAAGCAAAACTTACTAAGATTTTAAGGAAAAGAATCCAACAATTTAATACAATATGTAAATTTTTCATGAGATTTTATGAAAAAAATGGAAACAAGATGTACACATGACAAGAATAAAAGAGAACTTCAACTACTATTGAATAATATGGACATGATAAAAATAAAACAGAGGTCAAAACAATGAAATATCCTATCTCAATTTCAATGTTCAACCATACATTTACATCGTTGTTACAAATATACTTGAATTTGTTCCTCAATATTTATTATCTTTTCAAGAAATATTTACATAGAAATGGGTTAGATATGGAAACAATTGGAGGATGACACAATTACAGAGAAAAAACATATATGTTACACTCCAAAATATTTACCTCAGAAAAGTACTTACATATAAGATAATGCACTTGAATCAGTAATTATAGAGGCCCTCTAAAAAATTCCAGCTTTGATTACTGAGCTCGAGTAGTTTTTTATAGATTCAAAAAATTGTAACTGCTTTCTGTTGATCCCAACTAAATTCTAACAACTTATAAATCTATAACTTTCAATTTAATTTCATAATTGCTTAAACAATCCTTTTCTTCATTTATTTCTTCTCACTCGACCCTTTTTTGGCTCCTTACCTTCCCACACTTTCATCGATTCAAGAGTTTGAACTAGTCATCCCCTAACCATATTTAATTGCTTCCTAAGGTGTGTTATATAATTTCCTTTTTGCTGCAAGAGAGAGTTGGAATGGGAAACCTATGATGGATCTACCCCCAAAGCTATAATTTTACTTTCCAACTCTTTAATAGTGTCCTGCTTTGCTTTGATAATAACTCTTTCTGCCTTTAACAAATGTTCAAACTTGTGTAGTGTTGTAATCAATCTCCTTTAAGTAGTAGCAGGTTGTACTACCTCCTTACACATTATGTCACTAGTTTGTCTGTAGAAATATACTTTATATCTAGTTTTCCAAACTACTTGAAGTATACTTCATACTCGTTCGACCTCCAGTCACTGAATGTCAAAGGCATAGGTTCTTTAGGATCCAAAACTGACATGTTTAGAGTGTAATTGCGATGGTATTCCATAGTCAATAGTATTTTCTATGATGCTCTCACATTCTTTCTGATATGTTTATCTAAGTCCATACTTTTCTCTTATATTCAAATACCTATTATGCAAATTTTATTTTACTAGTACTGGGCCTATAGAAGGTGAGGATAGTAAAGGTTGAGGAAACAAAAATTCAATGGATGGATAGTGAGTGGATGTGATTGGTGACACATCCTTTTTAACTAGTGATTGTTCCATAAAATCATTCAATTCTCTTCATATCTAATCATTCCCATGTTTCTCTACCAATGCTTACTCTTCCCCTTCTCTTTCTTCTATTATGACCTTTTTAGTTTGGGATCCTTGCTCAGACCCATCAATCTCCATATCTATTTGGATCTCTTTAGCTCCTATATTTTTCCCTATATTTGAACCTATGACATCCTTCCCTTATGTACTATTCACAACTGCAATAAATTGCTCCTAACTCTCCATATTTGCAATTCTTTCCCACTCAAGCTTGGGAGCATAATTGTGGGGGGAGTTTTTATTTGATATCCTCAGCTAGGATATAATTTGGTGGGGATCATAAGACCCATTCTCTGAATTTTCCCATCTTGATTTTCTCCAGGAACTCTTCCATATATTGTAGGGCATTTAATCCTTTAACTATAAAAAGTCCCTAGCTCTTTGGGTAACAAGAAGATTCTTTTGTGCTTGAATTGTATGAAATGCATATGGTCATAAATGAACCTTTTCCTTATGTATTCCATGGAAAACATCCATGGTGTGAGGAAGACCAGTAGCTTGTATGTATCTTCTTCAAAACCATATATCCTCAAAATAGTGTAATCCTCATAGAGGAACTAGTCTCATACCCTTACATCAAGACTTAAATGTAGGAGTTTTTTATTCTCTTGGAATATTCTCGATGGTGAGGAATCATGCATTAGGGTGTCAGTGATGGCCATGAACTTGTTTTCAAACTAAAGGAATTAGGATTTCTAGGTTTCCTTAGGATCATGTCACCCTCTCATAGATAGGTATTTTATTTCTATATTCATCTCTGATCTTCACATTCAAGCTTTTATAATGCCCATAGTTATGGTAGAGGAACATACAAAACATGTAGTAGGCATATTTGAATTGATCCACAATATGGAGCTATTCCAATTGGGTATGAATTGCTTGGGCTAGGTAACTGCAGAGGTCAAAATCTGGGGGCATAAATATAGAGGTAAGTTTTAAGCAACATAGGAACCCTAAAATGGTGTCATCCACAATGGAACCACTATCATACCCTAAAAAGGTGAAAATTAGGGATATTCCTTTTTTGGAATTGTCAATGAAGACCACTATTTCACAAGGGGAAGGAGAGGCAGGGATTGTAATCCCCCTTTCTAGGTGTTGATATAAAAAAATGGCTTCTTTCAAGAAGCTTGAATGACTGGTAAGATGTGGCCAGGTTTTGTTCATGGAGGGATTGTAAGGATAGATGATCATGGAAGCACAACATTTTTTGGATAGGCTCCATGTTTATAATGCAAAGGGTGTTGTAATATGAGGAAAGGATTGTCCACTTGTAGGAAGAATATCAAATGGAGCACTAGGTGACACATTTAGGGAAATGTACAACGTAGGGATAGATGGATCAGGCCAAATTTGTCTTCTGGGGGCGATATGGGTCTTGGACAACAACGACATCAAATTGATCCTATCAGATTATGTTGTTTAGTTTAGAGACAAAAAATACAATGTCAAACATGTTGGTGTCATGGTCATATATATGTTCATATATTGAAAACCTAGGTTTTAACATCTTGAATTTGTATGAAGAAGCCATTGTAGGTGAATTGGAGGAGATTGGAGGGAATTGACAATGGTGGCAGGTTTCTACGAAAGGTAAAAACCCTTTTAAAACTTATACCCAGGTGAAACAAAACAAATGATTTGGTACAAGAATTACCCAAGAAGTAAAAATCAGTCATTGTGCTAACACTTCTGTGTATAGGTGCTGACTTGATTGGTCTACTGGGTGCAAGTTGTTTTCACTTCTTTTAGGATGGAGATAACAATAACATAAAATTTTGAATTTTCCTTCTTTTAACTGTTAAATCATATTCATATTTAAATAACTGGAGACATTTCACTCGGCATGCTTAGATGATGTAACATGGTGTTAGTGGACCCCACCTGACATGTGTTGGCTTCTGGTTGGTTGATGTGGATGCTAGTTTGTTCCATTTTATGCATGGAAGCATTTCTTGTCATTTTCCTTGCTCAGGTGGAAACCACTATGGTTTTTTATGGGTGATAATGATTCAAAAGAACGGTGGTATTGGAGAGGGGTATTTTGAGCCTTTATCAATCAAAATCGTTCATGTGTCCTTGAAAATTTTAGGCCAACAACTCCTTGGGGTAGTTTTAAAGATTGTGCATATTCCTGATGTGATTTCATTAGTATTCATTGACCTACGAGCTCTCCTTTGATCTACTTGTTCACTTTCTTTAACATCCTCATACCTCATCGATGCCCTAGTCCTCTCCGTCATCGATATCTTGGATACCCTCATGATACGCTCGGTCAGTCTTTAGCACCGGGTCACCACCCTTCGTATTATGTTTCTTTTATTTTTGTGTTCCTGGTCACTTTACCTTTAGCATATGGTTCCCATACTGCAGTCACCGCATTATACTTTCTCTTATTGTTTTTAGTGCACTTTTGAAATATGAACTTTTATGGCAAGCTATTGAGGTATAGAGACATAGATTTTCATCATTTTGAAACTTTTTTGTGGCTTATCCACCCTGAAACATTTGCAGTGATAACATTGGGACCATTGGGGACAACTTTTTGTTTTACAAATATCTGAGAACAAAAAAGTTAGTGCCTTGTGTATTGGGTCGTGGAGTCATATTCTTTTGTGCATTTTTCACATATTGAGCAACCTTTTAGTCTTACACAGTATTTACAACATGGAAATGTAAAAATTGGAAATTCTTTAGTAAACTGGAAAGGAAATAAAATAATTTTTTTTTAATGCTGCTAATCTACTATGTACATAGTTGTAGGATCCTGTTAGATTTTAAATACATAAAGAAATGTTTGAGGATCCTTCCATTATTTCACCATCCAGTTACTCAAGAATGTAGGTATTGTTTCCTTGGATAGTTGATAAATGATAAGGTCCTACCCATAGATTGTAAATCTTTCCATGTTTTCCTTTGTCTTCCCTATTGGAATCTATTGTAATCTCACAAATCACAGAGGGTTACCAATAATACACATTGAATCGTACAGACACAATAGACACAAGAGACAAGAACATAGAGATAGACTAACAGATTATATTATATCATGAGGGTCCATACAAACAAAGAACTGGACCAAGTTCTCAACTGGCTCAAAAACCTAATATATATGATTTACAAATAGTTACATATAACTACTTGTTGGTTCGGTCAATTGACACGACCTTATGTAGCCGACCTAATCTCTTAATCAGTCGGCTATTCGACTAGTCGGCTCACCAACTAGCTCCTCCAACATCTCCCCCATGAACAAAATCTTTCTTCATCCCGAAGAAATAGGGGAGGTACTCAAAATTTGTACTGTTTGAGATAGTTACTTTATTGTTTGTTTTCATGGGCTATGTAGTCGGATGGTTGGTCATTTTTGTATGCATACTTCAATGATTGCTTCTGCAGTAATGACCAGTTGATGTTGAAATTCTGTCCAACTTTGTAGTACTTTCTGGATGTCGATGGTCAATGTTGTGATGCTTGATAAGGCCAACATATTCTCTCGGATGGAAAGGTTTGCTATACTTTCCATGTTAGGTCCCAAGAATTGATCTTTTTCTTCTGCTGTTTCTAGTAATATTTTCATCTGCGGGCAGATGGTATCTAGTTTATCCAAGATTGGGAGTGCTTGCTGTACCTACTGGTGTGCTTGTCTTTCTAGTCTTTGTAGTTTGGCCGTCTCCAGTACGATTTGATCTTGTGTCTGGTTTCTCAGTGCTTCTTTGGTGCCTTTTTTTCTTTCCAATGCTTAAATCTATTCTCGAGTCTGTCGGGTCTGCTGAAATAAATGTTTGTAATAAGTAGGCCAGTCACAGAGTACCTCTTCTATAATGACAGATTCTTCTAAGTGGTCTTGTAGCACTTTGTAAGCTTCTACGAATGCTGTGTACTGTTGCATTAATAATTTGGATGTCTCTTCTTTTTTATCTTCTTTTGTGTTTTGTATGTGTACTTGTAGGGTCACCACCACACTCTCAAATAGTTGATATGATTTTTCTAGTGGTTTGTCGGTGTCGGCCTTTAGAGGTCTTAGTATTACTGTTTGAACTAATTTTCTGCATTTTGATAAGAACTTGGCTTGTTCATTCTTATTGTTGTTGAGCTCCTTGCGTCTGATCTGGCTTCTTGTTTTTTCCTCAGTAGCCAGAGTTTCTAAGAGTTGTCCTAACTCTTTGTCTCTTAGCTTTGTTGTGTCGACTGCAGTAGCCGATCCAAGTTGGCTAATGTGGACCATTATCGACTGTGATTCTTTATGGCATTCCTTCTTCTTTCTGTCTCTTTTTCTCTTGTGTTTATGCTATTCTATCTATTGTTGTACCTGTGCATCTGCAAGTGGTGGATTCTCTTGTGGTTGGTTTTCTAGTTGCTGATCTACAACGGTCGGTGTAACTTCTAGTTGACTTTCTTGGGTGGGGTATATAGCTGGATGTGTATTTGGATGATTTGGTACAGATGGTTCAGGGTTTGTTAGAGGTTCTAGATTGGGAAGTGGTGGTGGAGATGGTGAATGGTCGAGTGTAATTGGTGTAGTGGGGATATTGTCAGATAATAATGGATTGTCAACTTCTGGTGGTGATTCGTCAAGGTCATCAAAGAACAAGTTGTCGATTAACTTATTGATGGCTTCCATGTTAGCCTGATTATCTTCTTCCATACCTTTGATTGGTTCATTGGCTAGTGGTGGCTGGGGGTTATCTGAGGGTATAATTGATGTGGTGCAACTTGCAGAAATTTCAGAAGAGGTGTCAAGATTTCTTACAAAAGTCCACTTAATGGTTGCTATAGTTCTTAGTTTTTGTGGTATTTGGGTAAGTTACTGTGCTAGGAGTTGGTGTGTTGTGCTAGATTCGACTAGGGAGCACTTGGTAGAAATTTTCTGGGCTGAAGTAAACAGTTCTAGAAGTTTTTCAATGAATGCTCGGAAGTCGCCATCCTGGTCGAACCTCTCTTTTAGGGTTTTTGGCATAGCAATTTTGCAAATTTTGACTAGGATTATGGTGGGTATTTGTGTGGTGTCTTTCTGTGTCATATGGGTTGGAGATGGGGGTGGAGGTGTAGACACTAGGTTGACAATGTTTTCATCAATTGAAGGTGTTGTAGTTTTTACCTTTTTCGGTCTCCCCTGCTTTGCTCCTGACTTGACGAAGCGTCTGAACTGCATCTCGATTGGAACATTGTTCTCTACATTGTCTTCTATGATGTCGACTACCATAACTACTAGTTCATCTTCATATTCTGATTCTGAGAGGATAAGCTTGCGCTTCCCCTTCCCTTTTGCCTGAGTTGCCTTTTTTCTTATGGTTGCTATTTCCCTTGCTAGTTTTCTAATTTTGTCTTTGATTATAGTGTATTCTAGGTTTTCATAGTCAATGTCTTCCTTTAGTCCATCTCATTCCTCTTGTTGGTGAACCAGACTTATGTTTTTCTTCACTGATTTGGCCACCTGATGCTCAATCGGTGTACTTCCCCTTTGGGTCGGTGGTGGTAAAGTTGTTATTTGTAGTTTGTTGGTGTCCTCTACGGGTGTCTCTTCCAACACAAAGGTGCTGATATATAGTCAGAGTTCATAGTCCTCTTTGTTCTCCTGGTTAGTCAGTCGTTCTTCAATTGGTAGGTTTACTTCTTTAGCCTTTGGTGGTATTGATAATTTTGTATTTGATTATTGAGCTAGGTCTCAGAAAATCTCTTCGACTATTGGGTAATAGTCGAGATGTTTTGATTTTGCCTTTTATCCCTGCATATACTAGACTGTTGTGTGGTCTAGATCGAGTTGAATATGAGCTATTTTTGACAGACTTCTTCAGATGTTCTGAGGCACCCTCCATTTGGTCGTTTGGATTTTCAGGTTTTGGAACCAGTTTTCCAGCATTACTTTACCATTTGCTAATTCTTTCAATGTTCCATTCTACGTAAATGGCTTGAACCTCCACATGTGGAATTTGTGTGGTTCTTGGAACTGTTTGTCCCCTATTGGGCACAAGTGGTGCATCACTATCCAGACTATCAGAGATGGGAACCTTATAATTTCGGCTGACTCCTGACACTTCTCACATATAGATTTGATCATGTTGGTGACATATTGAGCCCATCTGTACACTTTTCCTGTTTCTTCTATTGTTTCTACCGCTTCTAACATATCTAGCTTCAAGTCACTCCCTCGTCCTGTAGGGGTGAGCCCTGTTGCTATGATTTTGGCTACGATTTGTGGCATCTGGGCTTGTATTTGACTGATCATTAGCCCTTTTGAATCATTTCCTGATGGTGTTCCATTTAGTCATTCTACGAGTCCTTCTTTTATGCCGATAGGGACAGGGTCACCTTGGTTTGAGAGACTAATAATATTGTATATGACTTCGCTAGAGATTTCTAATGGCCTATCGAAGTAAATTTTTTTGTTGTGGTATCAGCTTATAATGAATTTTACCACGGTTTCTTTGGTTCCTCCAAAAATTTCCATGAATGGTGTGTTCATGTAGTTCATAATGGAGCTGTGGTTTATCTGCTCTGCTTTTGGTTTTTGTTTCTTGTCGACATAAGCCCATTGCTTAATTTCGGCCCAAGTTTTCGCCCATGAGGTTTCTTGTACCTTGGCATTCTTGATATTTCTTAACCTTTTCATCAATGGGGTTTTAGCGGATTGCAGTTCTTTTGTTTTTGCAGCTGCGACTCTAGTTTGCTTTGGGGCCATCTCGTCAGTCTCTTGGTCGAATTTTATTACAGGTTCAAATTTATGACTCCTGAATTGTTCTATCTCTTCAAAATACGGTAAATTATCTTTTTTTGGCCCAATATTTATAGGTGGAGTAGGTGACATTTCTGTCGATGGATGTATTAATGGTGAAAGTGATGGTCCAGCACTTTCTCTGGAGTTTGTGTTAATTATGTTTTAATTTTGGTGCTGCTTCTGACCATACTCATGAAGGCGTGATTTGAATTTTGGGGTCATTGGTCGATGTTGATCATGCGAATGGTCGATGGTGGTATGTCGATGGGTTTGGTGTCGGTTGTCGAAGCGTTGGTTATTATATCCTTCAAAGTTTCCTGTCATCCTGGGTTATGGGTGTTGGTTCTGTTTTAGGATTTTTCTTAGATCTTATAGTTTTTTTCTGACAGTTATGGTCGTTATATTTATGTATTTTTTTTTAAATTGTTTTAATTTTTGTACCATTTTAGTCGGGCACCATTAAGAAGTTTCTGAAATATTATGCCTTATAATGTCCTTAGTCGGACTGATCTGTTGGCATGAATCTCTTTGACAATGTAAGGTCCCATCCATTATGTATGGAAATTTTTGGGTTTTCCTTTTACTCGACTGTTGTATAGTAAGGCGAGGTCCCCTACCGACATATTTTTTTTTTTATATTGTGATCATGCCAATCCTTCTACTGTTATTTTTGGATTTCTTGATGTTGCAAAGCAAGCAATTAGTGTTCTTCAAGCTTGCTTAATTTCATTATTCAGTCCTTTCTACCTTATTCGACATTGACATGTAAAATATCTACTATGATAGGTGTTTGTTGTCGAAAATGTAGTGGAACAACTGCTTCTTGGCCATAGACTAGTCAGAATGGTGTTTGGTCGGTCGAATGCTTGTATGTTGTTCTGTAAGCCCATAGTACTACAGGTATCTTTTCGTCCCAATCATCATTGTCGATGTTGTAGATTTTTGTTAGGCCCCTTGTTAATGTTTTGTTGAATGCCTCGATTGCTCCATTCGACTGAGGGTGATAAGTTGTACTACGTCCGTGGTCAATTTTGAACTGGTCTGTTAGTGCTTTGATGGTTTTTTTAATAAAGTGTGAACCTTGGTCACCGATTAGGGTTATTGGGCATCCAAATCAGGTAATTATATTTTTGTAGATAAATTTAGCAGCTATCTCACTAGAACATGAGTTGACAGGTTCTACTTTCACCCACTTGGTTACATATTCTACTGTGGTTATTATGTATCTTGCACCTGTTCTTTTTGTTGGTGTCGGGAATGGTCCTATGAAGTTGATGGCCCAAATTTCAAATGTCAAAATTGGGTTTACTGATATCAAGGGAATTTCTATACTAGGCAGAGGTCGACCTAGTTGTTGACATTTGTCGCATTGGCTAACAAACTTTTTTAACAATATTTGTATAGTGTCGGCCACCATAGCCCTGACTGTTGGATTTTCTTGGCAGTTGTATCTACTTGAAAATGTCCTCCCGTCGGTCCATAGTGTGCTTCATACATGATATTATCTCTTTCGTGTTATAATACGCATCGTCTGAGGATGTCATCTAGGCAAATTTTATATAAAAATCCATTTATGAGGCTATATGGTGTATCTTTCATAGCTAAGATTTGTTTCTTTTTCGTGCTCATGCCCTTTGGTGTTTGACCACTTTCTAAGAATTGAGCTATTTCCACTAATTTTGCTGGGACTGCTTTTATTCGAAATAAGTGTGCATCAAGTAGGTCATCTTCGACTCCTGTCGGCTCCTCTCCTGTGTCGATTTGCGACAAGTGGTCAGGTCCAACATTTAATTTCCTGGTCTAACAACGACTTCAAATTTGAATTCTTGGAATAGTAGTAGCCATCAACAAATTCTCCCATTGTGTAAGGGTTTGTTTACAAGGTATTTTAATGCTTGGTGGTTGGTATAAAAGATGAAAGGGTTGGCTAGTAGGTAATGTCGATACTTCTGTAGTGCAAAAAGCCTTCATAATGCTTCTCTCTCTGTTGTCAAATAGTTTCTTTCTGCCTTATTTAGTTTTCTACTGCTGTAAATTATGGGGTAATCCATTCCGTCGTCCCCTGGTTGTGTTTAGATCGCTCCTATTGCTAGGCCTGATGTGTCGATGTGTACGTGAAATTTGATCGACCAATTTGGGAACCTTAGAATGGGTGCCTCGACTAGCTTCCTTTTTAGTGTTTCAAATGATATGTTACATTCATCTGTCTAGTCGAACTCTTGATCTTCTCTTAATAGTTCTTCCAATGGATAGGTCATATCTGAATAGTATCTCATAATTTTCCTGTAATATCCTATATGACCAAGTAGTACCATGACTTGTTTTGGGTTCACTAGTGGTTTTAAGTCGAGGATAATTTTTATTTTTGCAAAGTTGAGCTTGATTCCTTCTTTGCATACAATGTGTCCTAATAGTATCCCTAGAGGAGTTAGGAATATGCATTTCCTTATGTTCAGAGATAGTTGGATTTGTCAGCATCATTCCAAGATGAGCCTTAGCCATTTGCAGTGATCTTTTAGCATAGAGTATATTGTCCAATCATCGAAATATACTGCCATTGTTTCGTAGATATATTCTTCAAATGTTTTAACCACAATTCTCGAAAATACTGCAGGTGCATTTTAGACCAAAAGGCATAACTCTGTAGGCAAATGAGTTGAATTCACATACAAATGTTGTTTTTTTCTATTCTTCTTTGGCTACTGGTACTTGGTTGTAACCTGAGAATCCCTTTGTAAATGAGTAGCATTCATGTCCTGCGACTTCATTTAGGATTTCATTTGCATAGGGTGTTGGGAATGGGTCTGTTAAGGTGACTTTGTTTAATTCTTTGAAGTCGACACAGATCCTTAGCTTTGTCGGGTCATGTTTCTTTAGTTGTAAAGCCATTGGAATTTCCCATTCTGATTGGTCAATAGGGTAGATAATTCTTGCTGCAAGTATATTATCAATCTCTTTATTGACTATCTCTTTATATTTATGAGCTAATTTATATGGCCTCTTCTTTACAGGTTTGGCAACAAGTTTAATGTCGATCTTCATTTCTCCCATTTCATGGACTAGACCTTTGAGATCTTTGTAGTCTCTAGCGAATACATCTTGGAATTCTTTTAGTAATTTTACTATTTTGGTTGTTTGTTCTTCACTCCAGTAATCGCCAATTTTTTCCATTTTTGGTCGATCATTGTTTGATATGTCAAATTTTTTAGTTTTCACTTTGGCATCTAACCATTTTGGTGCTTTGGATTCATTGATTGGTCGGCTCCCTTATTTGAATTGTGAAAATGTAGCAGGAAAGTCTGCTGCAGTCATTTAGTCAGTATCTTCTTTTTCAGCTGTCTAGACTTTAAGTACTGTGCGAATTGGTTTTGTTGTTTCTGAATGGTATGATTTCCATTGAAAGATTTTCCCTTCCATATTTTCATTTTCCATTTGTAGTCTTGTTGACTATGGTATTGTCTTGGTTTGTATGTATTTACATGTTATTTTCGGTTGATCATAATTTTGTGTTAGGGTTTTTTTCCCGGTCGGTTCTATAAATGCTTTGATTTGTTTTGTAGTTTCAACTAACTTTTCATTTTGTGGTATAAAGTTGAAGTCTTTGATGAAGTTCTCTCTAAGTTCCTTCCATTGAAATGTTTCACCCCATGCTTCTTCCATTTTGTACCATTTTTTGGTAAGTCATATAGTGTCAATGGAAACAAGTGTGGCCATGCACGTTCGTCTTTATACCCAAGTCTTTTCCACTCTTTTTTGCATGTTCTTATGTGTTCTTCTGGGTCCTTCCCTTCGATGAAAATAGGTATTTGTGCTTGTTTGGTTAGCCACTTTCCTCCGAATATTTCTACAAAGTAAGTCAAAGCTATTATCCATGTCTGTAATCTTGATTGATGGGTATTCCACCATCTAGTAGCTTGTCCTGTGAAGGTTTCTACTAGGATTTGTAGTCAGCCATGTTCACCAATGTTTTTAGATACTTGTTATATATCCATAACTGGTAATTCTCTTTCTTTGTATCTTGGGATTTGTTTGATACTTACATTTGTTGGTTTTAAGGTTGGGTATTCCCTGCTTTATTTTTCGAATATTTTTGGGACCATGGAAACTAAGAAACATTGTTGGAATGGTTTCTTCTGCACTGTTTGAATGGTCCAACAAGCTCTTGCTTGTGTCTCGTAGTTTTCGACTTCCCAATAATATAATTCCTCGTTTGAGTTGTATCCTACTGAATCTTTATTACCTAAGTGAAGCTCGCCATAAACATTGGGTTCTGTGTAGTCTTCATTATTTTGTATTTGATATAATTGTCAAATGTCGACTTTGTCATCAATAGGTTCTATCCAAGGTTCTCCTTGGGATGGATGGATAGGTACTATGATATTCTTTCCATTCCCTTTAAGTTTTATCCTTTCTTTATCTAAAAATATTGATGCTTTCATTTTTCTTCCCCATGGTCAGCCTATTAAAGCTGGGAAGGAGTTGGATCCTTCCTCAGGGTCAATAATTTCAAAGTCGACTTTGGTCGATATTCCTTTTATTGTCGTATTGACATTTCTCCAAACTCCGATAGGTTCGATCAGACCTTGGTCGACTAATTTGAGGTATATTCTTGACTCATATAGTCGAGGTCTAACCAATTGTTCCCAAGTTTCATGATTCATAATATTTACTTGTGCGCTGAAGTCAAGTACAACTTGTCGAACATGGTATCCTTCAATTTCTAGGTCGATAAGTGGGTCGGCATCACTTTTGTCCTTTTAGTTTAAACTGCATATGTTTTTTGTTTGTTTTTCTGTATTATTATTATGCTTCATATTATATAATAATTCGATGAATTGAGATATCGCTTTATCATCTTGCACTAAACGTATTAATTCTTTAACTGTGCTTTGTCGACTATTATCAGCTTATTCTTGTCTAGCAAATTATTTAAATATATTTGTTGCATCATTATACAATTTTTGTTTGTTTAGCTAGGTTAGGATGATCATTCTTTTATTTTATTTTACTTATGCGTGGATTATCACTCCCAATTTTTGTCCCTTGTCGGGTTACTATATGCATATTCTTTGTATTGATTACATCATGTTTTTGAATGCACGACAAGACATTAACGTTTTTCTTTTTATTGATTTTATCAAGCATAGTAGGGAAATCCTCTAATGAGTGATCACTGACTCCACAGCTAGTACAAAATTTTAAATCATTTCTATCCTTGTATGGGCAGTCTGCATATCGATGACCTTGTTTATAGCATGTAAAACACTGGATGGGTCGATGTGGTGGATTTTCATGATTCCTAGAGAATCGACCTCGACCTCCATATCCTCCACGACGGTTGTCGAACTGGTGCTCATATCGACGTCCTTCATATCTTTGATTATTTGGTTTGTTTTGATCATTGCTTCGTTGGTTGTTATCGTTGTTCTACACAACTGCGTTTTTCTGGTATACTGCTTGGTAGTTTCGTCGGTTCTTTAAGTTTAAGTGGCAGTCAGCTGTTGTGTGAATTTTTACTTCACAGATTACACACCAAGATGCTTTGCCACTTTTCATGTTATACGAGCAATCTTTTTTTGTGTGTTCTCCATGTTCTTGGCAGATGTCACATGAGCACTTTATCTGAACAAATCAAATGTCCTGTCGACTTATGTCTTGTCAACAGTTATCTTTAGCGTGTTTGGCTGTTGAGCACTTTATGCACCAGACATCCTGATTCTTGAGTTTCATCTCTTTCAATGATTTCTACATGAATTCTAGCCATTCTTCAGTCTAGTATCCATGGGATATGCTTGGAAATATTTGTCCATCTACACTTGTAGAGCTTTGGTAAGTGCATCTTCATACGTTTTAAACGTCTCCAAGGTTATGTGCTACCAAATTTTTTGTGATAGACCTACAAGGAACCACTAAATTAATAGTTGTTCATCAATTACATAATCCAGTTGGATGAGGAGGTCTTTCCAACATTTTTCATATTCTCGGATAGACTCTATTGGCTTTTGAGACGTTGTTTTCAAAATTTTAGCTACCAAATGTTTTACGTCTGGAGTTTTAAAGAAAGACAAGAATTGTGCTTTAATTTCTGCTTTGGATGCTTGGGGAGTTCTCTTGATATAGGTCATGTACCACGTTAGTGCTCTTTTCCTCAAGGCACCGACGAACTGTGCCATCTGTCGATCTTCAGCTATAACCTGATTTTCCTCCCATGTTGACTCATAGATGAACCAATGCCATCTAGGATCTTCATCACCCTTTTATAGAGGGATATCTGCTGATCTGTGACCCATGTCGAAATCATTGTCATTATCTCCTCTAGGAGGTGGCGGTGGTGGGGGTAGTGGGATGTTTTTTTTGTCTCATTATGAAAAGCTATTGTCAATGGAACTCTTGTTCTTGTCGGTCATTTTGTTTGTCATTTATTCTTCGACAAGAAGTCGGTTCAGGTCGACTTCTCCTATCGACGTCCAACTACATTTAGTTGTCTACAGGTCCGACTATTATGTGCTTTCCAAAGCTGTGTTTGGCAGGGGGGTTGCTCCTTCATGTGTCGGGTAAAGTAAGTGGATAATTTGGTTGGAAGAGTAGGCCTGAAGTGTGACCCATTTTCCTTCCTCTGGTCAACGGATCACTAGATGATTATCATCATTTACCTCGTCATCTAGTCGGCTCCATATACCAAACTCACCAGCTCTTAGTCTTAGGTCTTCTTCGACAATGGCTTGTATCTTGGTACTTGGATTCATTGGAGATAGAGGTATTATATCCTGGGGAACTTCTATTTGGAGAGCTTCATGCTGCTCTATCCACAAGTCTTTTTCCATGGGTGATTCTTCTTCATCCATTCCTTCTTCCTGCCGGTCATGACTCGACTCTGGCGGATTTATTTCCTGGTCTGTCACCCTAGTATTCATTCCTCTTTGCAGTGCTATAGACCATTCTCTTCTTTATTCCCTTCTTTTCAGCCTCTTCTCTTTCTCTACTTTTTGTAAATCCGCCATACCTTTTTGTGTCACTCTTCGTTCGATTTCCTTTTTAGGTTTACTTTTCATTGCTGGTGATGGCATCTCTTTTTAGTCGACTAGAATCCTCTTCACTTTACCTTGACATATGACCAGCTACCCCCCCATAGCCTACCCGACGCTTTAGAAAGCTCAGATAGTTTTGTTTACTTGCTTAGGAAGTACTCCCACTCCCTTTCAGCAATGAATTTTTCCCACTTTTCTGTTTCTCCGCCCAGTTAGAATTTGGTGGCGGTTCGTGCAGTGACGGACGAGGTTCTACAATATGACCCACTCCTTTTTCTATCAGGAATTTGAATAGTAGGGTCAGTAGGGAGCACAAGTACTGCTCGGTATGGTCTGTATAGAATTTTTTCTGAACGGTTTCTATCGAAGTTCTTTCTTCTATGGCTTGCTCCTCACAGAATTCGTCTGTGATATTTTCAAACCACTCTGATAGGTTTGTTCGTCCCCCTCGAATCAATTTTTCTAGCAGCTCTTGGTCCTTATTTGCTTCCAGACTTTTCATCCAGAATTTTTTTCAAAATCTGGGGTACCGATTATACAAACTTCTCATGAGTTTCAATGAATAATTTCTCCTTCACCTGAGCAGTGGTTAATCTGTTTCTCCTCGCATAATTCTGCAAATAATTTGCTATCTTATGCTCCCACCAGTTCTTAATCTCCTATTATGATATCATCTGCTTATAGTAATCTTAGATATGTACTACCAACAATGAAACCAATGTTGTAATCTCACAAATCACAGAGGGTTACCAATAATACACATTGAATTGTACAGACATAACAGACACAAGAGACAAGAACATAGAGATAGACTAACAAATTATATCATATCATGAGGGTCCATATAAACATAGAATTGAACCAAGTTCTCAACTGGATCAACAACCTAATATATATGATTTACAAAAAATTACATATAACTACTTGTCAGTTTGGTTAACCGACACGACCTTATGCAGCTGACCTGATCTCCTAATCAGTCGGATGTTTGACTAGTCAACTCATTGACTAGCTCCTCCAATAGAATCACACATTAAAATTAAATCCCCTATTTGGAAATCCCTTTGTATTGATTTTTTTGTCAAAATTCTCTTTCATTCTCTTTTTCTGCTCCTGCAACTTTCGATTGACTTGTTCTCTATCTTGTTGTATCTCCATAATTTCATAAATCCTTCTGACCATATAATTTTTCTTTTCCACCTTATTTTTAAATAGCTTCATCATGGGAAACTTGAATTGGATTTGGAAGTTTTCTTCTTTCCCATATGCTAGTTGAAAAGGGGAGGTTCCAATGGACCTATTTATAGTTATTCTATCAGCCCACAATGCATACCTTAGATTTACATCCCGTGCCTTTTTGTTTTCTGATAAAATCTTCTTTATTATCCTTAGTAGGATTTTTTTAGAAGACTCTGCTAATCCATTTCCCTATGGGTAGTATGGGGTGGAATGTCCTACATCAATATTGTATGTTCTCCATAATTCTACTATTTTGATTGATATGAAAGCCTGTGCATCATCAAAAATCATATCTACATGGAACCCAAACCTTGACAAGATGTTTTCTTCCAAAAACTTAATGATCAGTATGTCATTAACTTGTTGATCTTGTTGGGATTGCTTCTACCCACTTGATGAAGCAATAAGTGGTTGTTAGAATGCACTTATGTTGGCGACTGGAGTGGGGATCCATTTCTCCAATAATATGTAGTTCCCACTGCTGGAGAGGAGATGATGTATTTACGATATTTAAAAACAAGGGCTTCAAATTTTGTTTCCTTACAAACAATTGACATTCAATACATGGCCTCTTCATGTGGTTAGTTTCATAAAACAAATTTTGCCAATAATATCTTGCTCTAATAATTTTATAGGTTATTTCCCTCCAAGCATGATGTCCTCCACATATTCCCTTGAGGAATTCTATGATCATTCCTTGTTTATTCTTCAATCACAAAATTCAACAATATACCCAAAGGATACCTCCAAAAGAGGTACTCATCCACTATGCAATACTTAACAGCTAGTAGCTTCAAATATATAGCTTGGGATTTACTTAGGTGACTTGGACATTCAAGATGTATCAAGTAGAAATAAATATCTTTGTACCATTGGTACTTTCTGAATTTAGGATTTACTTTCATGATCTTTTCATGAGGATCCTCTTTTCCTTTCACCCTTTCTTCCTTTGTCAGTTCAACCACCAAATTCAATTCTAATGCCTCAAATTGGATTCAACCAATAAATTTTCCAGTCCTTGTCCTTTTACTATTTTGGTAGGTTTTATTTCTAGATTATAATATTGTATCTTGGATCCACTTCCCTCTTCTACCTTCACTATTTGTTTGGCTGAGAATGTGTTTCACTGTACCGTGTGGCACATAAGCAATCACATGGGAGTGTAGCACATAGAACCTGGAAGACTTCAAAGCTTAACCATGGAATATGCCTATTTTTACATTAAAATATATTTCAATTCTGTATCTCTCAAAGCCTTATTAGAAAAATATATGGGTTTCTCATGTCCTTCTTGGTTCTTTTGCAAAATTGTAGTAGTCTTTGTTGAAGGGCGCATCCATGGTGTTGGGTTACACCTTTTGGCAAGTCACTTTTAGTAAAAACCCAAAAATGTACCTCATTCGAGCATTTTTTAAACCCTCGATTGAGGGTTTAACAGGCACTCGATCAAGGTTTTCTTAAACCCTCGATCGAGGTGTTAAAACCTTGATCGAGGGTTTATCAAAACATCGATCTAGGTTTTAAGAAAACCTTGATCTATGTTTTAAGACCTCGATCTAGGTTTTAAGACCTCGATCTAGGTTTTAAGAAAACCTCAATCTAGGTTTTAATAAATTGATCTAGGTTTTAATAAAACCTTGATCGAGGTTTTAAGACCTCGATTGAGGTCCTTGTGCAAAAAAATTATAAAAAGAGGTTTTAACAGTAGCTCGATCGAGGGTTTATTAGACCCTCGAACGAGGGTCTAATAAATCCTTGATCGAGCTACTATTAAAACCTCGGTTGAGGGATTTGAATACCTTGATCAAGCTACATAGCTCGATCAAGTTCCTGAAAAACAGATAATTAGCCTTCTTATAGGAAAATCAATATTTCTCTGTGTCTTCTAGTGGTGTAAACCCTGCCATTCATGGCACATAACTGAGCAAAGTTTATACTGATAGATTCATCACTGAATCCTCTATCCATTGAGGTATCATGCATGCATTTTGGAATTCATATGTTTTTTTTTAATTCGTTCTAAAAATTACACTTAGAAAACCCGACAACAACTTCGAAGCAACTCAAAGAAAAATCCGTAGGGTAAAAAATACAAATCCAAAAATTTCTTAAAAATGCACAACCCACACAACAACATGTCCTCTTCAAAAGGGTATCTTTGGTTTTTCAATTTTAGAAAACAATGAAAAAAAGATAGGATGGGCACATGTGTATAAAATGATGCTGAAATAAGATGTGGTCACTTTCGAAAATTAATAAATAATTGTATATTGCAAAATAAATTAACAAAAAAATATGCAGACCACGGTGCATTTTGTGTAGATCATGCTCATATATATATATATATATATATGTGTGTGTGTGTGCGTATATGTATATATGTATATATATCTATATATATATATATGTATGTATATATGTATACACACACACACACACACACACACACACACACACACACACACACACACATA
>LPNX011005378.1:5935-135987 GCA_001517045.1 Pseudotsuga menziesii | reverse complement strand
CTTTCATGAACACCAATTTGCATGCACCAACTAGGGTTGACAAGGTATGAGATGGAACTAGGGTTTAGTGAGAAATTTGCAAGTTAGGAGAGGGAACTACAAACACATGGCCATGCACAAATCAGAAACCAACTAGGATTTCATGAACACCACTTTGCATGCTATCACTAGGGTTGACAAATAATGCGATGGAACTAGGGTTTACTTCAACCAATTTAGGGTTTGTAGGGTATGATGTATGTTAGTATGGTATGATGTTAGTATCATAGGGTATTGTAGGGTATGATATGGTATATATTACACATGCATGCATGACTTAGTGTTATGATACATATTGTTAGTATGTTTTGTTATGGTATGTTATTGTATGTTAGTATGGTACGATGTTAGTGTCATAGGGTAATGTAGGGTATGTTATTGTGTGTTAGTATGGTATGATGTTAGTATCATAGGGTATTGTATGGTATTAGATGGTATATTACACATGCATGCATGACTTAGTGTTATGATGTTAGTGTATGGTATATTACAATGGTATGGTATGTTAGTATGGTATGATGTTAGTGTCATAGGGTATTGTAGGGTATGATATGGTATATATTACACATCCATGCATGACATAGTTTTATGGTTTTTAGTGTATGTAATTTAGTTATTGTATGGTATGCTTATGATGTTAAAAAGTTGAGGATAGCCATAATGTTAAAAAGTTGATGAGTCATAAATCATTCCTTTAAGTATTGGAAATTCATAAGTTAGCTCACATGTGAACCACACATATCATTATATCACATAGGTGAACCACACATATCAAGTTCCAAGATCAATTCAACCATATATGAATAAATTTGAACCTTGCTTTATATTATATATATATATAGAAATAATGTTACAAAAATTTTCATGCCACATGGCCATAATACAAAATAGTGGATCAAAAATTACATCTGTGTGTACATATGAACAAAAAGTTACATATATGTATGCCCCCTATACATTTATTCTAGTTATCCCCCCTTTGGCTGCCACTGCCAGTGTCTTTGGAGAAGTCTAGCTTTCTTTTTCAACTGCTCACCGGTGATCCCCATCGCTGAACAAGAGGGATAGGTCGCATCAGTGGAGATTGCAGAAAAACCAAAATTTGTAAGTTAATTTACCAAAATTTAAAAATTCTATGTACATTTTTTCAAATTCCAAAACGAAAATAACATTTTTACTTACTATACATGAGTAAGTAATGGTGGGTCCTGGTGCCTCATTAACAATGACCCTGATTGGGTGCTCTTCAAGCACCACTTGCTCACTATCAAGTTGCATAAAAAATATATATATGCCAATGTCAACAAATATACATGTACCTTGGAGGGGAAGAGGTGGGTCGCCAATTTGGGTCTCTTCAAGCACCAAATCAGAGAAAGCGATACATAAACATACCTACTGGCTCGTCAAAGGTGGGCCACCGATTTGGTGCTCTTCACGCACCTGTGCCTCACTAGGGGCCTACATAAAGTAACATATATGTCAATTTCAGATAAAATAGTGAATCAGATACATATATACTACATGGATGGAAAATGATGTTACCAAAGAAATTGAAACATACATACCTGGCTGCATGGGGACTTCACTTAGTGAACATCTCACATAGCACGTACGATCATGGGATATTAAATAATACCCTTAATTTATAGAGATATTGACCCAAAATCTTTTTGTTGAAACCTCCTCCCCGCCCATTTTTATACCTCAATACTTATAAACCACCCTACCCACCACCACCTTAAACCCCTCATCCCCCCAATACCTGCAATATATTGGTTCAATTTTTAATAATTTTAAAACCCACAATATGAACTAACGTGATAGGATATTGGTCAACAAGTGAAGACCCCATGCCTGGCTGGGAGGAAGAGGTGGGTTGACAACAACCTCGCTTTGGTGCTCTTCAAGAAACACTTTCACAATAGGTTCCTGCATAAAGTAACATATGTGAAAGCAATACAAGTAAAATTATTTTTCCAAAGATAGAGAAACATAATTAAAATCATATTTCAAATAATACCTATGTCCGGGAATCTACCTCTACATGAGAGGGAATAGGCTGAGATACAATATACTCATCCTGATCACCCTGCATAAAACATGTTGTATCAAAATTAGGATGTATTGAATGTTACAATCTATACTATAAATATGTAAATAAAGTTGACAAATTAACAAGTATAGTTCTTACCCCTATTGGTGAAGAACCAAACCCATATGCAATATTGACAGCCGCATCAATGTTCTCAACATTGATCGGTGGACTATGTGACTGTGGTGTGCCATGGGACACCAACTATATATTTGTTCACATAATTTGTTAGATAATTAAACAGAAATAAATTGTGACACAATTGAAACTTTTGATATGAAACAAAATATAATATGAAAATAATGAGTTTTACTTACAAAGCTAAGTAATCCATCATCTCGGAAGTCTGAAGCAGGGCCATAGCATATGCCTCCACACAATGTGCAAGGGTGTAGAGTAACATGACGCTCTGAATGCTCTACATCTCCTATGTGATCTGTAGATGGGCCTGCCTTAGAAGTTCCAGCCCCTTCGTCTACATTACCTTGGACATTAGTCCCATGCTGAAGCAATGTATCTGCCAAGTAAAATAATGCCTCCTATGTATTTTCAATCATAGGACCTGCAGGAGGATATAGCCGAGGGTATTTTGGTGTGCGTGGAGGGCATGGCACACGGTTAGGATCCATCCTGGCACCTTCCCTATCTTGGGGAATCCCTTCACCAACACCCTGGAAGCCTAAGAGATCGAAGTAGTTAACATGTTTCCCTAGGATGAATTCTGCATACAACTTCCTAAGGAAATAAAATGGGATGTACTTATTCCCATGAGGGTATTCATCAAAGACCATATACAAATGATCCATCCAATTGGCCTTTATATAGTTATCCATTCCACGTTAGTTAATTTCAATATAACAAATCAAATAATTGGAGGAAGTATCCCAATTATATTTATATGATAAATATTTAGGATTAGACTACTATGATTTATCATTAAAATTAGAAATATTATAGCTCCACGGTACATCATTAATTGTCTTTCACACACGTTCTTAATTGTGTCTGAGAAGTTGAATCTCTAACCTTGGGATAAAGAGCCACATGCGTTAAAAATTTGAAATATTTTTATTTTTGGATTGTATGTGAAATGAAACAAATAGTTCAATTGTAGAGAATCTTAGTTATATAGTGATGTAGAGGGTTGGAACCCTGCCCTATTATAAATATTTACATTCTAAGGACACACAAAAACAATAATGTAGATTATATTTTTTCTTTCAAAATTGAGACAATATGGTCATTTGTATAGACAATATGATTTATAATACACATTATTATTTTTTTTATCTCAATTAGAAAGAGTAATTTAAGACTGTAGCTTAGAAATAATAATCAAGAGAATACACACATTCAAAGTTGAAACAATTTAAGAAAATATTGTCTTAAACTTCCCCTTTAAACTCCTCTCTAAATATATATCCTAATAATGTCATAGATGACATACATCCTAATAATGTCCTCAACAATATGGTTTACTCTTTCTGTCTTCTCATCTGTCTACGGGTGATAAGCAGTGCTAAAGTTCAACTGTGTTTCTAATCCAGTGAATAAAGATCTCCAAAAGTTTCCTGTAAACTTCGCATCTATATCCGAGATAATTTCCTTTGGTATCCCATGCAATCTAAATATCTCCTTCAAGAAGATATCGGCAATGTTTACTACCTTGTAGGTCGACTTTAGTGGAATGAAGTGTGTTGTTTTTTACAATTTGTCAATTACTACAAAGATAGAATCATTTCACTAGTAGAAAATGAGAAATTAATGACTAAAAAAATGACTAAAATAAGGCTATAAACGACTATTTTTGAGTAGGTGACTAATAGTAGCAAATTTCCACTATCTTATAGCTAGTCATATTTCACTAGTCATTAATAGCTTGACTTAGTAGTCATTGATTTAGTCATTGATTTAGTCATTGATAGACAATGATTTAGTCATTGATAGACAATGATTTAGTCCTTTATAGTCAATGATTTAGCCATTGATTTAGTCGTTGTTTTAGTCATTGATAGTTAATGATTTAGTCATTGATTTAGTCATGGATTTAGTCATTGAGTTAGTCATTGATTTAGTCATTGATTTAGTCACTGATTGCAACCATTAATGACCAAATATATGACTAAATAAACTACTAAACATTAACATATTAATGACTAAGCTAAATACGACTAAGATATGGTAAATTAGCTACTAATAGTCGTATATATGTGAATTTAGTTGTTTTTGTAGTCACGAATTTATGATAGGGCATGGAGGAATCGAACCACCAACCTCCTGCCTATAATTAGGTAGGCGCTCTACCATTTATCTAGCACCCTTTAAGAAGTTGTTATTGTTTGACAATGATAATATTCAAACAAATTTATGATAGATATCAATCTACAAACTACATAATTATTACTATTACAACTTACTAGTAACTAGTATTTATGATAAACTAATTCCTGAGAGCTATGTACAATTTTCCCTATAACTAAAGATAATAAAAATACTACAAATACTCTTACCAAAGAGATTTAGTGATGAGTACCTCTTCCCATTATTCATCACTATCATTCTCATAGTCCAAAGAAGAGTCCTTCCTGAAAGGATTTCGAAGCCCAATGCCATCACTGCATCAAAAACAAAGAGTCAGAAACAAAACTTTCCCTCTTTTCTACTGCAATATTAAGAATCCATGAGCTTCAAGTTGTTTTAGATGTTCCTCATCATGGGATATCAAAATTAAAACACAACATGTTGCTTTGATAATTAATAAACTGAAAATTATGCAAAGTATATTCACCTTTTCTTTGAGAAGGTTCCATAATAAGGAGGTCTATGGTTGTGATCAAACTACAAAAGGTTTCTTCTCTTATTGTGAAGCCTATTTTAGCTTTAATACAAGTGATAAACATTCTAAGTGCCAGGCAGATTCAGAAACTTATTTCTAATGGAGACTCGACGATTATCATTTTCAAAATTAGAGACTTGACTCCCTATGCACTGTAATGTCTTGCAAAAATGATCTCTAGACCTAGAATTGAAAGAATTGAAAGTATTTTGACTTGGGGAATTGCAAGTATTGCAAGTATTTAGCATTGAATCATTTACTGTTTCAAAGGTACCATTTTGTATGGAGGAGTTATGCTTTGTGAATCATTATTCCTTGGCTATAAGGGCACCTAATAGTGGATTCAATAATTAAAGAGTCATGTTGCAAATATAAAGAGAAATACCCTGCTCCTACAACATTGCGTCTTTAGAGAAACCTTTAAAGGGTTGTATATTTGGCTTCTAGGTAATGATACGAGTTATTTGAAAGGCAGGACAACTGATTAAACATGAATTAAACTTGAAAAACTTGCAAACTATTAGGTATAACAAAATATATATCAGCTCTGTGTTGAGATGTACAGGATCTTAAACAGCTTCCATGATGATTGGACAACAGTTCACAGAGAGAAATAACCATTGATAAGAACTGAACTTTCCTTAGAATGTATGGTCAACTAAAATAAGACTACACTAAAATTTAGATTCTAGTAATCTTTTGAGATTCACTAAACCTATGGAAAACGTTGGAGAGACTGGTATTCTATAGTGTTCTTATAATGCACAGTTGCATAAAGGAATATTCTTATCAATATTTGTGACTTTCAAAATGAAGGAATTTACTTGACCATGAAATGCACATTTATGATGAAGCAAGGGATAGAGAAAATCATGATGAGGTTCATATTCCCCATTTGAACTGCCTAGAAGAAACCATTTCTTCGTAAGGGTAATAAAGCATGTCTCCATCCTACTTGAGTGGAATGTGAAAGTGCCCTGCGCTGATTATCTGATTATGAATTAGTTTTAAGTTCCAATTCCCTTGAGGCCCTATGGCATGTTTACGCCTTCCACTCTGACTCCCCACATGGGATGCATTGCTTCTTCAATGGAATATAAGAGCCTCACTAAGACCTGGGTCTCGTATTTTGGTGTGGAGTTATATTTACAAGTACAAAGTTCATGAAGAATTGTTCAAAACCTACCTTTAGTACAACATTACAACATAGGGTATGTTTCTGCGGGAGGATAGAGGCAGGGCAGATCAGACGGTAAGAGTAAGAGAGGGTCTGACCTAGCTAGTTTTCCAACATATGTGAAAAAAGTACTCTAATATTTGCATATGGATTTGCAATGAGTTTCTACTAGAAACTTGACCCGAAAACCCATAGACAATTTACTCTTTCTCTGCTTTCATATTCGAATATAAAATATTTGGTAAACTACTTTATGCCTTACCATAAATTATGGAGATGGTCTTAGTTATCAGAGTCCCATATTAAGGCTAATTGTTACTGTATATCTAGTTATGAAATTTATTGCAAAGTCTATTCATATCAATATTGAGTAAATAATGTCCGCATTTCAGTCAAAGTGGAGCAATACCATGCTTTAATGAACATCACTGCAAAAGTGGTCCAGCAGGTAAAAGCTAAGCAGACCCATCAACAGTTGCCAAGAGAAAATGCATTTTCTGCACATTGATTGTACTTGGTGGTATTGATCTCCCACAGATTGAAAGAATTTCTTTATAAACCTAAAAAAATCAAACAAATTCTCAAATCAAAAAGCATGAAGCCAAAAGAAAAGGAAAGCGCACTTTCCTTCCATACACAAACTAATGAACTAACCACAATCAATGTCTTAAAATATTTTAATTTAAAAATTGAGAATTTGAACCAGTCAAACCATCCAATTGAACTGGTCGAACATTTCACAATCTAGTTAAGAGTCTCCAAGGGAGGTACCAGTCGACTTAGCAAATTCTGGTTCCGGTTGAGTCAGTTTGTAAAACAATTTGAAATGATAGCTAGGACAGTAAGGAACTGAAAGATTTACAGCCATAAAAATCCAGAGAATTGCAATTAATAGTTGATGTATATTCAGCATAGTTATAATAGAATCGTCCATAGCTCCACAGCTGGGGAAATAGGGGGGAAATGCACAACATTACACCCCCCTCCCAAACACCAAATTAAATCATTCTTGGGATTTTCAAGCTCCAACACCAATGGATGTAGAATCCCACCTCACTCTGTCAAAAACATAATGACAACGATGATACTCAAAGAAAAGCTGATAGGTCCATACTATGTAAATCACATCAAAGAAGCACACTGATAGGAGCAAAAGCCATCACAAAGGATTCAAGATAAGATAGATAAGATAATTTTAAGATAAAATCAATATAATAAGATAATTTTATTGATGTTCCCTAATGTCTGAAATAAGTAGGTCAATGGGGCTCAAAAATACAATCCAGTAGTTGCACACAGTGGGAGTACCAAAGTAACTCCTACAACAAAAATGTAAAAGACAAAATAGAATAAGCTAAACCATTGAATCAAAAAAGTAACCACAACCATAGACCTAGAAGCAACATGACAAAGAACTACATATCATCATAAGTAGGTTCAGAATGAGATGGTTAATATGAATCGCAACAACCACATTGTAAATAGAGGTGGAAATAAAAGAGGAGGAATATAAAGATGTCCCTACTGTACCATCAACCACAGAAAAGGAGCCAATACACAGTCTGTTGATGTCCTCAAATGAGATTCCAAGGCTGAGAGGACCTCACTCTGAAACCTTAGGAGGGAGATGGTAACAATATACCAAGACTCTCCTATCACTCAAGGTTGTTGAACATATAAATCACAACGTGACTAGCATAGGGTTGAACATCAATTCCAAATTGGTGAATGGGTTTAGTTGCACTTACCGAAGGGACAAATAAAAGGAAAATTTATGAAGCTGAAACCAACAAGGTATGGACCTTTTTGTATTGTAGAACAAAGAGGTAAAAGCACATTCAACTTGGATTTGCCACCTTACCTTGGGCTAGTGTTTAATGTGGACAGACTTTAGTTATTTCAGTAGAAGGGGACCCTTCCATGAAAGTGGGGAAATGATGAAGAAACGATTCTCAACTTGGAAAGTACGAAGAAAGATAATTTAATTTCTTTGGGTATATTTAGATTCTGAAGTTCAGAGTGAAATGAGAGATACTGACAAAAATATTTCCAAAGGAACAGTTACTCCTATATACTGATAATGGCATGGAGCTAAACGTTAAAAATTAAAATAATTTACTGAACACTTAATATCCTTGCAACTGGTGCAGAGTAACCTTAACATTTATTAGGTTGTTTTACTGTAGGGAATCCTAGCACCCAAGGTGGAGGAAAACTTGGTTATCTTGACAACCTTGAAAAGGATGTCAAGGAAGCAACAATAGCAGGGTTATATGTGCCATGCATGACAAGAAAGTTTTTTAACAAAGATGAAAAAGAGACTGAGAAAGACGAGTTCAAGGTCAAGACTTCAGAGATTGGTCTTGACTCTGTTTCATCTACAATTGAAGAGTGTGTGCTCTCACAGGGTGGTGTGTTCCCAGGCGATAGTGAAGAGTCTTCCAACGAGTGTGATATTGCTTTGGTACAGTATTCATGCCAATTTAAGGATGGTCAAGTTGGGGCAGAAAGACTTGAAACAAAAAAATCAACCTTTAGGATGCTTAAGATGCAAGGATGCAGAGATTGAATCCAAAATATTTTAAGATAGAATCCAAAAATGTCGCAGTATGTCCCAAAGTCATGGTATATCTACAGTTAGAGTTAATTCAGTAAATATTTTCTCTGAAGGGAGCAGGAAATATCCTGCTATTTTGCCTAATTCTGAACATGAGAAACCTTTGAATGCTAGGCAACCTAATGAAATATCTCATGTGCGATTGCAAAATTTGTATCCACTATCAAGCTCACATTAATTATGTGGATATGGTGTTATCATTCCATGGTTATCTTTGAATTGGATGCATTGTTTCATTGAATTATAAACCTGGATTTCCTTGTCATTCCTCTTAATTGTTTCCAGTCTTGTTTTGTGCAGAACCATGCCTTGATAGACTTAACTGAATGTAGAAAATGTCAACCTGAATATCCTATTTGGACCAAGACCTTCCAAAATGAGGTAACAACTTTTTTTTCACTTATTCCTCTTATTCCATTAGATTTCTTGTCCCTAGATGTTCTACTGTTTCAACATATTGGAAATTAGAATTCCATTCTGCTTCATACTCAGAAGAATCGGTTGAAATTATGGCATAGAAAAATTACATAAACTATATTTCTGTTTGCATAAATAAACATCTTCAATTAGAATTCCATTCTACTTCATACTCGGAAGGATAGGTTGTTTTGGTGAGGGTTTAGCCCAAAGGGATGAGAATGTACATTTTGCAAGCATGTGAAGCAACTGATGATGTGAGGATACCCTTTAAACTTGATCGAAGGTATGAGTGCTGCAATGCCAAAATGGGAATGGGAAGAAGTCAATATCAGGCCATTTGCTAGCCATACATCTGCATCCTATCCTCAAAAGAACCTTCTAAGATATACTAACTTGATCCAGATATTAAGCCTTCAGGTGCTCTGACAAAGAAGTCTCCCATCAGCAGCTTTGACTTGCAGCTGATTCCCATATTTGCCTCAGACACTCTAGCAATTGCTGGGTTCAAGCTTTAGGAAGTTCTATAACCAACATGAGTTGCTGATTAGAGCATTTTGTGTCAGGGTAGGTGAAGCACTACTCTCTGCAGTGCATCCGATAAGGTGAATGTAACCAGTTGACACTGGGGGTATGAACAAAATTATGTGAAACCCCACAGAAAAGTTTAGTAATGCCTAAAACACAAATTTAGTTGTGGTAATTGTGATAATGATGTGAAAAGAGAAATATAATTAAAAATAAGAGGAAGTAGTCATACAGCCCACAAGTCTCTAGCTTGAACAACTGCATTAGAGGGAAGGCCAATGTCAGACCATTTGGCAGTTATAGATGCTTGTGAACCACTTCTATTCCATAGGATTACTGCAACTCTGCAGTTGGAAAGTGGCCCAACCCAAACTTGCAGTCATTTATATGTTCAAATTTATATAGAAAGAAAATAGGTCAGACTTACAAAACATAGATTGAAAATAGAATGCACAAGAGACAGCATACAAACATTGAAATTGTAAATACAATACAAAGGGTATGAAATTACAGAATTTGTATATTGAATTAATATTCAGAGAAACTAAATATTTAACCTACAAAATAATTCATACCTCAATGGCCCCCTGCCGGCTGACTTTCTTTCCTTGAACTCCTAGTGGATCTGAACAAATCCAATAGAATTCATAGATGTCAATTAACAAAGTTAACCTTGAAACATATACATCAAAACCCTTCTTGCAAATTTATAAATATGACCTTGGTTGAAGCTGAAAGATGGCACGACAGATGGCTGAGGCATTAGAAGATTACCTGAAGAGCCCTTTTCGTTGATGCTGAAAGAAGAGATGCCCACCATTTATAAAATCCATTACAAGATAAAGTTTATATTTTGTCTGAACACATTACAACAAACAAAGTGTAATCAGAAATAGTGAATCCTTACAACATAATCAGATTACAACAGAGGTTTTGTTCAATTTTTAGAATGATATATGCCTATGAAATAAACACAGAATGTATGGAGAGAATAATGAATGCAATTCATTAATAAGGTGCCGTAGCAAGTACATATCTGGGAGCTTGTGATAGGGCTACCCACATTTACACAAATACCACTCCCCTGTGGATCTCATATAGTTGATCACCTTGAATCTGCAAATACAGGCTTTAACCAATGACCCCAAACGAAAATTATTTTACTGAACAATCCCAACCAACAATAATATTTCGACCTTGACAGAGTGTAATTCTGAAAAAATATTAAATCAATCCGCTTTGAACCTATCCATTCAACTTGAATAGAACAATTAGGAGAATCATTACTCAAATTTTATGAAAACAGGGATGTGGCATAGTTACAAGCGTATACTTTTAAGAAGACGGAGGTCCTACGTCAGACATATCAGAATAGCATCCAGTGTAACAAGGAGAACTAAGAATTAGACTGTGTGAAATCGATATACAAAAATATATGGTACAGTTTACTATTTAGTGGCCCCATATCATTGGCAAGTAGAAAGGCCTAATGGTGTATAGAGAAGAAAGAATGGCAAATAGATTTTGCCTCTTGCAAGGACTACAGATCTAGTGCGGAACCCATTAGTGCAGTTACGCAAATAGTAAACACAATGGTACCAATCTTTGTAGCATATAGTTTTTGCTTGTTCCTATGTGTACACTGTACTCCATTCAAAGAAGACATTATTAATTTTGGAGATGCCCCTTATGGAAACTCGAATATAACGAATGTTTCACAATATAGCACTGTGTCTTATAGTTGTGATGATTATGATGAGTTTAAGGCCCCTATTGAAGTTTCAGAATTAGTATTGTGACTAAAACCACAATGTTATTTCATATTCAACTTTCCTACATGCTTGTCTAAAAGTGTTCTTTGAAAATTTTGAGGAAACAAGAAAATAGAGAGCAAAAGGAAAACCCTACCCAAATGGCTCTGTCATTCCCAATATACAGTCTCACTCTCATCCCTGGGTAAATAATGCCTAAAAGTGATCTTGGAGATGCACTAGGGCCACTGGTTGTCAAGTTTCACCAGTTTCTTCTTTACAGGTTGGAACCTATCAAAACTAGAGTAATAACCTAAACCGATCTATCCTGATTCCTCTCCAATAGCTCAGATATATTTGAATTGCAAATTGTAGATCTAAATTGCAAACTCCATTGAAGAAATTACAACTGTTGGGCCATACACGAATAAGGGACACATTCTACAGATGGATAATGGAAGATGAGGGTAGTAAAAGAGACAACTAATATGCAGTTTTGCACTACTAAAATGGAATTTAAAATTTAAATTGTAGGAAAATAATTATCATAACTAAGATTCAGAGAGATGGAAAATGGCACCTGGAAGGAGTATCTTGTTAAATTTTCATATGCTTCACTAAGACATCAGTATTTCATTTCATTGTCATGACAAAAGCATATAAACAAGATCACTGAAAGATAGACAAGCACAACCATAAAAAAGGAACACAAATATTTATCCTGGGAAAACCCTAAAGGGAAAAACCCAGCAAAAGATTCCTCAATATAGATGCCCCAAAAATATAAAAGATAAAACCAACAAGGAGATCAAATCCTGATCCTCCTCCTTCTCCAGCTACTTCTCTTCTTCACTAATGTGCTACACAAGTGAGAGTGTTTGTGTCTCAAATGAGGAGCACTAAACCTCTATTTATATTCATCCGTTCACTTAAGTTAACTCATTTGACATGTAGGCTCGAGTTAAATCATGTAGGCTCAAGTAACCACACTAGGGTGTTGATGACCCACCTTTACAATTAGAGGGGACTACCTCATGACTCTTATTAGTTCTTTTGATTAGGAGCATTGGGGTATAATGTAATACAAGTGGTTCTCCTGGTAAGACCATCAGGGACCACAAAAATATATATATAGAATATTCTTCGAAGTTACAATATTTCAACACTCCCCCTTAACGAGAAGGGTATTCTACAGCAACATCAACAACAACAAGAGTAGAGATAGGGGACATCATCAAAATCAGCAGGGTAACACATATATAAATCATTGGAATCTTTTCAACATCATGTAGTCTTCATCTTCAATCTTCAGTCTTCATCATCAGCAACATCTTCAGTCTTTGATCAACAACATCTTCAGCATTTTGATCTTTTAATTAGCAACGACATCTTCAGCACTTGGACCTTTCGATCGGCAACATCTTCAGCACTTTGACTATTCGATCAGCAACAACATCTTCATCATTTTGACCTTTCAATCAGCAACATCTTCAGCAATTTGACTATTCGATCAGCAACAACATCTTCATCATTTTGACCTTTCAATCAGCAACATCTTCAGCACTTTGCCCTTTCGATCAGCAGCAACATCATCATCATCATATTCTGATCTGTCGATCATAATCATCATCACATTCTGATCTTTTGATCAGAAACATCATCATCATACTCTAATATTTCGATTAGAAACATCATCATCATACTCTGATCTTTCGATCAGAAACATCATCAACATACTTTGATCTTTTGATCAGAAACATCATCATCATACTCTAATATTTCGATCAGAAACATCATAATCATAGTGCATCATCGTCATACTCTGATCTTTAGATCAGTACGTCATCATCATCATACTTTGATCTTTCGATCAGTATGTCATCATCATCATACTCTAATCTTTCGATCAGTATGTCATCATCATCATACTCTGATCTTTCGATCAATACATCATCATCATACTCTGATCTTTCGATCAGTACGTCATCATACTCTGATCTTTCGATCAGTACGTCATCATCATCATACTCTGATATTTAAATAAGTACGGCATCATCATCATCAGCAACAACCTGCAATCCACAACTCAAAGACAAAAAGTCTTTGGATCATTTTTGGACTTAAAGTCCAGGGATGATACAATCCCACCACATTCTCGACAACCGAAGTTACCGGATTGATTACGGGATAATCAATCCCTATCACTTTAGGACTAAGTCCAAGGACGATGCAATCCTACCACATTCTCGAGGACCGGAGCGACTGGATTGATTACAGGAGAATCAGTCCCTATCACTTTAGGACTATGTCCAAGGATGATGCAATCCTACCACATTCTTGAGGACCGAAGCCACCAGATTGATTACGGGAGAATCAGTCCCTATCACTTTAGGACTATGTCCAAGGATGATGCAATCCTACCACATTCTCGAGGACCGAAGCCACCGGATTGATTACAGGAGAATCAATCCCTATCACTTTAGGACTATGTCCAAGGATGATGCAATCCTACCACATTCTCGAGGACCGAAGCCACCGGATTGATTACGGGAGAATCAGTCCCTATCAATTTAGGATGATTTCCAAGGATGATGCAATCCTACCACATTCTCGAGGACCGAGGTCACTAGATCTATTATGGACAGATGTCCCAAGATGATACAATCCCTCTTCATTCTCGAAGACCGAGGTCTCCAGATCACTTTAGGGAAAGTTCCCAGGGATGATAAAATCCCACCACATTCTCGAGGACCGAGGTCACTGGATCTATTATGGACAGATGTCCCAGGATGATACAATCCCTCTTCATTCTCGAAGACCGAGGTCTTCGTATCACTTTAGGGCAAGTTCCCAGGGATGATACAATCCCACCACGTTCTCAAGGACCGAGGTCACCAGATCTATTGTGGAAAGATTTCTCGGGATGATACAGTCCCTCTTCATTCTCGAGGACCGAGGTCTCTGAATCACTTTAAGGTAAATGTCCTGGGATGATACAATCCCACTACAACATCACTACTCCCCCTTTCGAGGAAGGTCTTTTCAAACAACACCAAGCTTGTCTCGAAAGTGTTCGAACTCTACTCGAGGCAGAGGCTTAGTCAGTACATTGTCATCCAAACCATCATCATCTACATCTTTAGTATCTAAATACCGATCTATCACCATCTGTATCTCCAGTATGTGAATACTAAAAGCATCATCATCTATATATTCAGTATAGAAATACTAAAGGCATCATCATCTCTATATTTAGTATAGAAATACGGAATCACCATCATCTATAGCTACAGTATGTAAATACTGAAATATCATCTATATCTTCGGTATGGGAATACTGAAATCATCATCATCTATATCTTCAGTATGGGAATACTGAAACATCATCATCTCTATATTCAGTATAGAAATACTGAATCACCATCATATGCATCTACAGTATCATCATCTGCATCTTATTTTGTATGTAGAAATACCGGATTTCTATGTGTTACGTCGGAACACAGGGTTCTTTGTCAACACAACTCTGGTTATCACACAGAATCATTGTAGCATCCATATTCAGGTCAAAGAGACATAATATCAGCTTCTGAATCCATATGGATTCACAACTTAGTAGAGCAATCTACTATGTATTCTGCTTTAACCGTACTAAGAGAAACACTGGACTGTTTCCTGCTAAACCATGAACTCATAGAAGACCTCAAACAAAAGCATCTACCTGATGTGCTTTTCCTATCTGAGATACTTCCAGCCCAATCTGCATCTATGTAGTGATACAATCTATACTCATGGCTACCATCATAGTATAGACCAAAGTCTATAGTCCCTTTCAGATATCTCATCACATGTTTTGTAGCTACTAGGTGAACCCGTCTTGGTTGAACAAGATATTGACTTAAGTTGTTCATAGAAAAACAAATGTTTGGTCTGGTATTTGTTAAGTACATCAATGACCCAATGATCTGTCTGTAGTGAGTCACATCCACTAACTCTAATGATTCATGAGCTAACAGCTTCAGGGTGGAGTCCATGGGTGTGGCCATGACTTTGCATTCCAACATATTGAATCTCTTCAATATCTCTATACTTTCCCTGGTTGAGAAATATTCCTTCTGAACTTTGCCATACTCCCAGACTTAGGAAATAATGCATTAACCCAAGGTCTTTCATCTCAAATTGTTCTGCTAGTTTCTTCTTGATTTCCATGATCTGTTTCTCATTCCCTGTCAAGAATAAGTCATCCACATATAGTAATAGAATGACAGGTTCATCTTCTACAACCTTGTAGGAAATGTTAGGATCGACTTTACTCTTGGCAAAGCCCATGGTCACCAGGAAACTATCTATTCTTCCACACCAAGATCTGGGAGCTTGCTTCAGTCCATAGAGGGCCTTCTTCAACTTGCATACTTGATTCCATTTGTATTCAACTTCAAATCCTCGTGACTATTCGATGTAAAAATCTTCCTCAATCATACCATTAAGGAAGGCTTGTCTTTACTTCATCATGGAAGAAACTACCATGATAGTTTTGAAGGAAGTGTACCTTGCTTCTTGGAGTAAGTGTCTATTCAGAATTAATTCCCTCTTTCTGATAGAAACCTCTAGCCACAAGTCTTACCTTACTTCTATCAGCAACATATCTTATCTTGCAAATCCATTTGGAAGATACCACATTATTGCTTTCTGGTTTGAGTACTATATCCCAAACATCATTCTAGTATCATAACATCTTCTATGAGTTTGTCTTCTCAGGTCATCAACATATCCTAGTCTTCTGCATTCAACATTGAAGGTTGGAACCCACTTTACTCTTGGTAAAGTCTCGATCCATCATGAAGCTATCCATCATGTCATACCATGTTGAACTCAAATATAATTTTATGTAGTCACTCCCCCTGAAGTGGAGTATCATCTTCCCTCTTCATTCTGTACAGGTGGTTCTATGCTTGATATATACTGGTCAATAGAGTATGTCATGTCATAGTCTATTCTTTCTGAGGAAATTCATGAACCTTGCTTTGTACACTTTTTCTTGTAGATCCATATGGAAGACACTACGTACTTCTCTTTATGTCTCGAAATCATATCATATACATCATTCCCCATGATCAACTGTTATTTTATTTTTTTATCATAGCTTCTTTCATAGCATTATTTTCTTCATCTTGAGTTATCTCTTGTACCCATGGTGGTCTTCATCCTTCAAGGTGGATCTACCGCTTTCTGAAGCTCTTTCTTCCGTCATGGTGTCTCTGACCTTGGGAGCTTCAGATTCATGTTTATTGGAGTGAATCTTGAATTGTCATCACTTGTTCTTCGGAACAAGTCTCATCCTCCTTTTCTTGTAGGAGGTTGTACATGACCTTTCATACAAGTCAAATGCACCAGTTGCATGGTTAGAACTATTTCATAAAACATATGCATAACGAAAAATTCTTATGCATCATGCAACTATTTAGTCAATACAACATTCATCAATATCTCACATAAACTTTCTAGATGCCTTCCATCTATACGATGACATTATTGAGATTGTGCACTAATCAATATGTTAGCAAAGAGGTTTGATAAGTAGCAATGGAGAGTTGTATAGCACCATGAGCTACTTACCCATTGCATGCATATTAGTAGTATACAGTCATTAATGCAAACAATCTATCATGCATAACACATCAACTGAATATAATCAAATGTATGACAAAACAATATCATGAAATGACAATTGAATACTTATCTTTTATTTGTTTTGTGGGAAGAATTCATCTTGATCATTCTTCTTTATCATCTTCTTCATTCATGAAATCATCATTTCTTATCCAAATGACAAGAATTGAGTTCTTCATATTCCTCATCGCTTGAGGGATCTTCTTTGAATGGTGAGAGCTTGATCTTCAATTGCTCCCATCTTCTTCTTCTCTTATTATCAGTTGAGCTGAAAGCAATTACTTCCTTCTGGCATACATTCTTTGCATGAATCCCATGATCCTGGAAGGCCATTCAAGGTGGCTATCACCACTTCTACATTCTCCACTTCTTCTTCTACTGCTTCAAGTTTGTTCTGCATTCTGGATCTTCACATTCTTCAACTGTTTTCTCAAAGCCATCTTCTGATTTAAGTTCTTATCTTCAAATATCTTGATAAAGGAATCAAACATCTTCGGTGTCTTTAGGGAAGACACTTGTGGTACAAGTTGATCCGTGATTGAATCAACAATTATCTTCTTGGCCTTGATCAAGTTCTTCTTGTGTAAGGCTTTGAGCCTCATCTTCGTATGGAACTGGAACCTCTCTACTTATGTAGGTGTCCAATTCATTTTCTTTAAAGAGATCAAATACTTCCATTCTTGGAAGTTGTCAACTTTACCAAGATTATCATCAAGCTGATGTGATATATCACTTTGAAATGAGAACCTCAAATGCAAATAGCAAAAGGTTAGATCTTACCGATTTGAGGTGTCCGTCCTGCTTCCAGAGCTAGTTGATTTAGGGTTTGTCAAAGAAACCCTAATTTTCAAAACTTGGAATATTTAAGACCTGATTGGATAGAAAGATAGATATATTCAAATGGAGCTATATAATGTACTCCTTTTCTAAAAACAGTGGAGGGAAGATCCTGGAACAGGAAGCCCTAGTTTTCGAATTTCTTTTGCAGAACTGCCTGTCACTGTTTCTGTGATATATCCGACATTACTGCTCCTATGTGTCTGAAATTTAGTACTGAGGTTACCTCACATGTCCTAGATCCAAAACCATAGTTTTCATTAGAATTTATTTCACCAATTGGGATTTATGATCCTTTTCCCACGGTGACCTGTTACAGGACTGTTCAGAATAGCGAAGTTGTATGGACTGCCACGTGTCACTGTTTCATATTCTGGTTCTGAAATTAGGACCACAGAAATTAAATTCCATGATATTTTTGAAACATCTTCAGGAATTCAATTTGGGCCTCTCTATCCCAAGCTATAGCAATGTTCCCCAGGTGTCCTGTTTAGGAATGAATTCTGGAAGAGGCTAGAACCCTAACTTGGAGGGATCCTATATCCAAAAGTATAATGCATATAAGGATGAATTTTGGACACAGTCTACATCAGGATTTTATATTTTTCCTCTCAAATTTTTCGCTCTTGAACATTATCCAATAGAGGGATATAGCGAATTTACCAAAACTTAGCATTTTTAGTATTTAGGGTTTTTCTAGCTCGGGGTCAAACTAGGGTTTGAATTTCCCGGAGTTTCACCCAACCAAGAAAATTGATCCAGGTCTCTAGACTTTGATTTTGATGAGGAGAGAAATCCTATGTTGGGCTCACTCAAAAATTCTTCTTCTACAAGAAGCCCTAATTTCCCACCGAAAACTAAAAATGCTTGGAATCGAATTCCACTTCGATAGAAAGATGAGCCCTTCAATGAAGAGTTGGCCTAGCCTTCTTTTGCTGATCATTTGTGGAGAGAGAACAAAAAATTGAGAATCCCTAGATTCTATAGCTGCACAATTTCTTCTTTTCAGGGTGGCTCTGATACCATGTTAAATTTTCATATGCTTAGCTAAGACATCAGTATTCCATTTCATTTTCATGACAAAAGCATATAAACCAGATCACTGAAAGATAGACAAGCACAACCATAAAAAATGAACACAAAGATTTATCCTGGGAAAACCTTGAAGGGAAAAACGTAGCAAAAGATTCCTCAATATAGATGCCCCAAAAAGATAAAAGATAAAACCACCAAGGAGATCAAAGCCTGATCCTCCTCCTTCTCCAACTACTTCTCTTCTCCACTAATGCGCTACACAAGTGAGAGTGTTTGTGTCTCAAATGAGGAGCACTACACCTCTATTTATATTCATCCATTCACTTAAGTTAACTCGTTTGACATGTAGGATCGAGTTAAATCATATAGGCTCAAGTTACACATGTAGGCTCAAGTAACCACACTCGAGTGCTGATGACCCACCTTTACAATTAGAGGGGACTACCTCTTGACTCTTATTAGTTCTTTCGATTAGGAGCATCGGGGTACAATGTAATACAAGTGGTTCTCCTTGTAGGACCATTGGGGACCACAAAAAGATACATATAGAATATTCTTCGAAGTTACAATATTTCAACATATCTGAGCTGAACAATAAACGGATGCACAATCCTTGTCAGAATGTCCCTTTCATCTTTTGTGTATTCAGCATGATTCTTTTCCATAATTTTTTCTTTCCTCATAACTTTCATAGCATAAATCTCTGGTGTTCCATTTATTTTTACCTGGAACACCTTGCCAAATGCACCTTGTCCAACCACCTTAAGTAGCTCAAAATCATCAACCCTAATTTTTTGAGTGACCTTGACTTGGCAGGACTCAGGTTCTTTTGAGCTTCCCGATGAAAAAAGAAATAATATGTTGTCAGGTGCAACTTGAGATCCTACATCAACACTGTCAAGTTTTTCCAATATATTCCCTTCCCCACCTTGCTCTTTGTTATTCAAAGCAAGCTTTCTCAGATGCCCTTCAGGATTGAGTTCAAGAGACGGGCCAACTAAGGAGTGAGACCGCCTATTAATGGTTTGAGGATCCTTCAGGGAAAGAATCCCTTGGAAATTCTGTGTTGAATCCACAGCAGGACCAAATATATCTGAAAATTTAATATCCTCATATCCCAATTGCCCATTGGATTGGAATCCAATGGGAGTCTTAAAATGAAAGACTTGCTCTTGTCAAATGTGAGAACACCAGACAGCCCTGCAGAAACCATTGCTATGGATACACCGCAGGAGGCACTCTAAGAACAGACTTGAGCAAATGGGAACTAGCATACACCAATGCAAACTCAGGAATTCATGGGAAAAGGTAGGTCAATATCAAAAAACAGAACTTTTCCTTCTTTCCCTTGATACAGGAAAGACCATATACTACAGTGCAGCTTGAATTCATGCAGGACACTTCGAATTAAACCTGCATCACAGCCAAATCAAGCAGTTCAGTTTCAAATTAAAAACTACAAAAGAACAAGATAAATAACATCAGATCATTTCTTTCAAGAAAAACTCCATGGAGAAACCCCTGGGCACTTCTTCTTATTTGCGAATAGTCAGAACATCATATCATTTCTTTCAAGAAAAACTTCATGGCAAAACCCCTAGGCACTTCTTCTTATTCTTATTTGTGGATAGTCCCCTAACACCCTCTATATTATACATATAAATTTTATTAGTAATGGACAAATATAGGGTCAGGCAAGGAGCGAGAACAAGAATTGGAAGAGAAACAGGAAATGATCCCCCGTGTCAGGTTTCTAGTCACATAGCACACAAGCGATGAAGCAAAAAGAGTTTAGTCATAAAATTACCTTCCAATGGTTTTGACTTTAAATGATGCTTTGATATGTACAGGTTCTGTAAGGTTTTCTGCTCCAGCGAAGCAATATCTGAGGAATTGCCATTGATGGGTAGAGCCTCTGTAATAATTGAAGAATGAGAAGTAGTTGTATTTGAAATATTTCCCCCTATAGATGAAATCCTGTTGTTCAGATTAGAGGAACCAGAGATACTACATGCCACATTGTTTCTCAGAACCCTTAGACCAACGTTATCGGGTTTTGCAGTGTGTCTTGGAATAGAGGATTTTGCAGGACCCTTTTGAATTTTAGAGTATCTTATGCCGCTGGGAGTCCCTCTAGCCCTGGATTTTGAAGATGTTGATTGGCTAATAGATCCCTTTAAGATAAAGTAATCATTTTTTTACAATTTCAGACAGAAATTTTCAAAACCAAACTGCCCAGTAAAATTAGAATAAATACCCCAAAAAAACCTAAAACCCTTGCATTCTCTGAATACAAATGCCAAAAACCAAGAAAATCCATTTGGACAGAAATTGGAAAATTCTTTCACCTGGCTATGGGGAACACCATGCTTACATTGGGCGGATGCTTGATTTGTCAAATTGGAAAGAGGAACATGTTTGCTAGATTGCTGAATAGGTGGAACAGCGCAGCTCCATGGTCTGTCGTCTAGAGACTCTCTTCAGATTCACATTGTCCCTCTGTGGATTATCTGCCCGACAACGACCAATTGAGAATTGTAAGATTGATTGATATATAACTAGCACATCCGACCTTTCGCGTGGCAAGAATTGGATGAAGAAAAAATGATGGCAACATAATTGGATTAGGGAAAAAACGATGCCAATAGAATTGGATTAGCAATTGTCCTTTTGTCCTGATCATTTCAATTTTATTTTTCAAACTATTTTATTTATTTATTTTTATTTATTTCCTCGTATAAAAAAGTTACCTTTTCAACCATTAAGGTAGAATTCTTTCATTAATAAATTTAAGGTAAAATTATTTCATTAATAAATTTTTTATTAAAGAATTTAAGTAATGAAAAAATTAGTTATTATTATATATTTAACAAAAATCTAAAAAATTACTTACCAAAAATAACACAAATCAATAATTAATACTCGTTAACATTAACATTATGCAATATACACCTCCTAGCATTCATATTATCTGCACTTAAAATTTGAGTTTAGAAACAGGTTTTAAAATTTTGTTTTTCTAAATAGTAAAAACTAAAAATAAAATGACAGCATATAAAATTGCATCAAAAATACATTTTGAAAAATTGCTTACGCATTTGATTTGAGGTTTTCCCACATTGCTGCCCATTCACAATAAATCTTTGTCGTTCAATGTGTATGCTTGAAGAATTTGGGGAATATACCAAAGACATGTATCCTAGCCACCCATCCTTCATAATGAATTCAGAGGCTCCGGTCCCCTTGGGACACAAATTTCATTATAGTTGCAACTAACGTCGTTTCACGTAATTTTAATCTCCGACTTTGCTCTGCCATTTTTCTGTCAAAAAATAAAATTATGCAAGGTGCTCGGGCCTGCCTGAAACAATCAAATCCCAGCAGCAAATGCAAAGGAGAATCGGAAAATTAAGCAATTAAATCGATATATAGGAAAAATTGATGAAATAGGCACCTGGAGATAAAACTGATCATGGCAACAAGGTTTGTAAGAATCGCCCTCAATAAAAATATTCTAACGAATATTTCCTTTCATAAGAAGGCATCGACTCCTGTATCAACTATGGGATTGACTGCATGGAGTAGCATAATGAGAATCGACATCGACTCTTTATGAATACTTGGATTGATTAACAACATTGCCACCTGATCACATCAACTTATACATGAAGTACAAACATTGAGTGTATCAACTCTTGGGATCGATAAACACTTGTGAGCACTGTTGAAAAATGGATGTACGTTTCTTGATATAACACAAATCATAAATGACACCCTGTAACATTATGCAATATACACCCATCATATCCATATTACTTGCAATTAAAATTTGGGTTTAGAAACCACTTTCATTAAAGTTCAACCTCTAGAAAAATTAAGAAAAAATTAACAGCGACTTAAAGAAATAGCTAAACATAAAAAATACATCATTATTTTTTTACCAAAATTAAAACATCACTTCCTCTCACATATGGAAAATTAGTATGCATTTAGGAGGTACTCACACCTCTCACACCTGGCAAATTAGTACCAGCTCTTTCTTTGACAATTGGGTTATGCTCCAAAGCACTACAGACCTCTCTTCTCCCACAGTTGTAGTGTTGCTTACCAAGGTTACTCTAGATCTTTTACTAAGGATAAATGATGTAGGGGAATCACTCTTAAATTGCAATGTGGCCATTCAAAAATTAAGATTCTAAATTTTACAAAAGGGAGTGGGTTTCCCTTAATTGAATCTCCATGTGTTTAGGTTAGTGGTAATCAATTTAGTGAACTAGTTTTGGAAAGAATCGAGTTAGCTTTGTTGTCAATGGAAGAGTTAAGTTAGAAATAGGATAGAATGAAGTTGAATTCATTTAGGATATCTTGTGAAGCTGTTAGATTGTGAGCATAAATTTAGGAATTAACTTTCTAATTCTATATTTAGTTTCCTTCTCCTTTTGTATATATTCTGAATTAGTTTGTTAAAAGGTTGGATTCTCCGAGTAATGGAAAGCTTATTTCTGTATGAGATTGTTGTAATCCCTAAAGTTAATCAATGAGTCTTACAATTCCTGGGGGATTCTCATGAATCTTACAAATATAACAATATTAAGTAGATTACGCAGTTTTAGTATTTGGGAAAGCATTATACTTTACTACAAAAAAAGAGGTGCAACAGCAGGTAAAGACTTGCACAACTCCTCTCGTAAGTGTTTCTGGAAGGGGTCCCACAGGGAAAGTAAATAGTCCAGGTCCCTCCCTTGAACCTTGAAGCAAGGAAATTATTAGATATTATAACCTTCAGTCTGAAATCCTGTACACAACATTTTTGGTCTACCAACCCTTGGAATTGCTAGTTCCTGAGTGTTATTTGTAAGGAAGGAACTCCTGGATAGAATGAAGCAGAAGCTCTCAAATTGGGTACTCCAACCCTTAAAATTTTCCAGTAGGTTAGTCCTGTTTAAAACTGTCATACAGGCTATGCCCATCTACCTATTCTCGATTCTCTCAGCTCCTAAGTCTATCCTCAAGGAAATCCGAAGTTCACAATGGAAATTTTTGTGCGGTGGTAGAGAGGCAAAAGCTAAATTTTCCCTAGTCTGTTGGGAGGATATATGTCACCCAAAGGAGAAGGGAGGATTGGGGCTCAGAGAACCTGAAGTTATGACTGAGATCCAGGGAGAAAAATTATGGTGGTGATGCGTAAATCATTCGTTTGAGCCTTGGCCCAAGCTATGGCACATTAAATATGCTCATGACAGGCCCATCCATCAACTGATTAGGTTCAACGAGGTATTGAGTGGGTCCCCCATATGGATGAAAGTGCTAACTGGTAGGAATATTGTTCAAGATCATAGCTTCTAGGAGATCAAGGATGGTAACAGTGCCAAATTCTCGGATCACTCATGGAATCAACTTCCCATCCTTGGGAGAGATCCAAGATGGACTCATATTAAGGAGAAGGCCATCGAGGAGGGCAAGGTTCAGGTGAAGCAATATTGGCTGATCAGAAATTTAGAATATCAAAGACAATGGGATTTTCAAGAAAAACATGAGCTTACAAGTGCGGATGATTAGGGGTGTTTCCAGGAAGAAATGCTCAAACGCTTCGTCAAGATTAAGGAAGGCCCGGATATATTGAGGTGGGGATATATGGATAGGGGTTCCTTTAGCAAAAAGGAATCTTACAATAAGAGAGTGGGTAACCATGTGGAGGATGACAGAATCTAGAATAAGATATGGACTTTGAATCTCTGGCCCAAGGTAGCACTTTTCATGTGGCCAGTTGTCAGAGGAAGGATCCTAAACAATGAAAACCTAAGATGGCGTGGGGTGCAGGGACCCTCTCAATGCTATCTGTGCTATCAAGAGGAGGAATCTATGGGACACCTCTTGCTTAAGTGCACATTCATAGCTTCCATATGGGACAAAGGGGTGATGTGGTTCATAAGAAGTGATAGGAGGCATGGCCAACCGACCCAAACCCTGAAAGAGTGGCACCCAAAAGCATTCAAGAACTCAATCATTAGAACTATGTGGGACACCTTCCTAGGTATGGCCATGTGGTGTCTGTGGAAAGGACAAAACGCTAGAATCTTCAGGGATCAACACAGAGATATGAAGACGGTGTGGAATACGGTGAAGGACAACTTGCTATCATCCATCTGAAGCATGCAATGGCATGATCAAGATAAGCTAATCCCCATCGAATAAACTCATATTGATGCGAATTAGGGACTTGAAAACTCTCATATGGCTGGCCTACGAAGACGTGACAAGATATGCAAGCCATCCAGCCCAAACTTTTGGTCCACCCATCCCCCTCAAGTTTTTAAGCTTAGCTTCCACGGAGCCTCTAGGGGAAATCCTGGGCCTGCGGGCTATGGAGGACTATGTCGTTACCATGATGGATAGATTATGACTATTGTTTTGGGAGTAATTTGTATAGACACTAATAACTCAGCTGAATTAGAGGGCATGATACATGGTTTTGAAGTTTTGATCAGAGGTGGCTGCTTCCCTGCGATCATCAAGGGAGACTTGAGCATCCTTATCCAGATGACCAAATGAATGGTGAGTGGACATGATTACAAAAGGTATCCTCCAATTGGTTCCTTCCCAGTAGGTTAGACTACCTTCACACCCTCCTTCTTACTCGCACATCGTTCTCCTTTAGCCATGTCAGATGTGAGGCCAACAAAGCAGCTGACTTACTAGCCAACATCAGCGTGGAAGGTGAACCGGGTTTTCAATGTGACAGAATGGAGGAATTTGGGGTGGAAGAATGGGCCCAGCATTGCAGATAAGTGGCCTTCAGGGACCTGGATAGTAGGAAACAGGTGGCTCATCCAGATGATGGTAGGATAGATGGGCACAGGAGGCACGAGCATGCCCAGGCCAGATCCTCCTAAATGCTACGTGGGAGATGCGGGTTAAATGATCGGATCAGATGGTGGTTGTCCTTTGCCATAATTATGATTTATGTTGCAGAGAATGATAAGATGGACGAAATGAGACAAGATCGTTGGAAGGATTGGGTTTGTAATCTCCATAGGAGGGATGCAGCAGGAGAAGGTACGATGGATCCCATTATCATGGTCAGCCTGACGCGAGCAATGTACAGGGATGGGAAGGCTCTCACGCTTCCCCCTCCTCTTATTCGAGGAAGGCTTTGTCTTCCAGCACCCTTTGACATTGTAAAGTTTTTGGGCTTCAAAGCCACGCCTTCCCTCTGGTTTTCCCTTTGGTTTCTGTTATCCAGGGTGGGTTTCAGCTCTGCTCCCTGCTTCTACTCGACATTCCCCTCCCCTGCTTTATGGCTCCCAAGCATTCGTTTAAAATGGATTCGGGCTCTGGGGAAAATTATGATCACCCAGAATGTAAGGCTAAGGGCATCTTGAGGTATACTCGCCAAGCAACCAGGGCTCAACTTCAAGCCCAGGAGGCTACAAACTTTTTTAAGGAACATGTCCCGCTCAACATTCGTCTAGAGGTTGAGAAGTGTTAGATTTTTAACATTCAAGATAGCATTATATTAGGATATTTAACTGAGAGAATAACAAGCACATCAATCAAACACAAAAGACAATGAACACAGTGTTTTTCCTCAGGGAAACCATAAATGAAGAAAACCCCAAAATTCCTCAAAGATATAATTAATACCAAAAGTAAAACCCCAAAACAGTAAGATGATCTCCAGATAGCATTAGCCTCTTTCTTTCTAGCCCCAACAACTTCTTCTCCCTCAGCTATATGCTACAACTGAGTGTGAGTGAGTGTGTGATAAATAGAGAGTCTCACTCTCTATTTATACTAATTTCTGACTTGACAATAACTGACTAGGGCCGACTTCACTAGGAGATTCTAATAACCCTAGGGCCCTGCAACTGCAGGGACTTTAACCCTTGAACAATAGGAGGGTTACCCATAATGACTTGACATGACTTGTTTACATTATAGAAAATCCCGATTGGAACATCGGGGCATGACATGACTCAATTACATTACAAAAACTTCCCGGAATAAACATCGGGGTACAATACATCAGATATACAAGTGAATACATTCTGAAGTTACAATTGCATCAACACTCCCTCTTAACTAGGAAGGTATTCTCTAGACACAATTTATCAGCACAAGTCTTCTTCTCTGTATCATCTGGATCATCATCTAGTCCTCGTCATATTCAAGTCATCTTCATCTTCAAGTCATCTTCATCTGGATCTGGATCATCACTGGATGTGGATCATCATCACTGGATCTAGATCATCACTCGATCTGGATCATCTCTGGTTCTGGAACATCTCTGTTGGATCAGCATCACAGGTGGTATCTCTTGGTTCTTCTCGTCATAGGAAGTTCTACAGAGCCAGCCCTTTTTCTTGCTGGTTTTAGGCCTAGCCTCCATGTAGGCATTTTCCAGCACTTATATTTGACCCTAAGTCAGAATGCATTCCCAACACTTACATCTGACCATGAGAGGAACACCTCCAACACCATGTTAGAAAGGAACGCCCAGCACTCACATCTGACCATGCGAGGAAGCAATCCAATCATCTATGTCAGAAAGGCCTAGCACTTACATTCGACCATGCAAGGAACCAATCCTACCTACATGTCGAAAGGGCTCTGCACTTACATCTGACCATGTGAGGAACCAATCCAGCATGTCATAAGGGCTCTACACTTTTATCTGATCATTTAGAACCAATCCTACAGTCACATCAGAATGGATCTGCACTTATATTTGATCATGTAGGAACCAATCCTATAGTCACATCAGAATGGCCCTCAGTCCCAGACTGAGTATTCCTGGTAACTGACCAGGTGCCTCCATTCCAAGAATGGAATTCAACACTTATATCTGATCATGTAGGAACCAATCCTACAGCCACATCAGAATGGCTCAACACTCATATCTGACATGCGAGGAACCAATCCTCTCATCATGACAGAATGGCTCATCCCTTACATCTGACCATGGAAGGAACCAATCCTCTCACCATGTCATAATGGCTCATGGACTCATCACTTCCCCTTGGAGGGAACCTCAATCTGGAGGAGACCAATATTCTCCCTGAAGTACTCAAACTTCACTCTGGCTAATCACTTAGTCAACACATTGGCTATCTGTTCGCTCGTCACAACATACTAGAGCTTCACTGCTCCTTTCTGCACAATATCCCTAATATAGTGATACTTGATCTTGATATGCTTTGACTTGTCATGGAACACTGAGTTCTATGACAACTTCACACAACTCTGGTTGTCACAATATATAAAAGTAGCATCTAACTGGAGATCAAATAAATCAGACAATAGCTTCCTCGGCCATACTACCTCACAACTATTTGAACAAGCTACGACATACTCTACTTCAGCTGTACTAAGTGCCACACAGGATTGCTTCCTGCTGAACTAAGAGACCACACCCGATCCCATACTGAAGCAACACCCTGAAGTGCTCTTCCTATCGATGGCACTGCCTACCCAATCTGAATCAAAATAACACTCTAGGTTAATATTCGGATTCACCTCATACTTGAGCCCATAATCAAATGTACCCCTCAAGTACCTCAGAATATGATTTGCAACAATCAAGTGAACATGTCTCAGATCTGTTAGGAATTGGCTGAAGGTGTTCACAGCAAAGCAAATATCTGGTCTCGTGTTCGTCAGGTACATCAAGGACCTAATCATCTGATGATACATTGTAGCATTAATCTCTTCTGATGAAGCATCACTCAATAGCTTTAGGTTCGATGCCATATGTGTGGTCATGGCATTGCAGTCCATCATCCTAAATCTCTTCAGGATCTCTATTGCGTACTTCCCTTGTTTGAGGGAGATTCCATCCGCATTCTGCCACACCTCCATGCCTAGAAAATAGTGCATCATACCCAAGTCCTTCATTTCGAACTCGGCAACAAGCTTCCTCTTCGTATCAATATTTAACCCATCCATACCTGTTACAAAAAAATATAGTAGGAGTATCACTGGGTTACCATCTTCAACCTTATAGTAAAGGTTGGAATCTGCTTTACCTTTGGTAAATCCCAAACTAGATAGAAAGCCATCAATTATGTCGTACCATGTCCTGCGTGCCTGTTTCAAACTGTATAGGGATTTCTTCAAGCTACACACATGAGACTCCCTAACATGTGTCTCAAAACCGAGTGGCTACTCTACATACACTTCTTCTTCCACTACACCATTCAAGAAAGCAGTCTTGAAATCCATTTGGTGTATCTTCCATTTCATCACTGCAACCAGAGAAAGTACTGATCTGATGGAAGTGTATCTAGCTATAGGTGCAAAAGTTTCTTCATAATCTATTCCTTCTTTCTGTGAGAATCCATGAGCCAAAAATCTTGCTTTATATTTCTCTATGCTTCCATCTGCAACATGTTTGATCTTGTAGATCGATTTGGAAGTTACAACAGACTTCCCTTCTGGTCTTGGGACAACATCCCAAACATCATTCTTCATGATTGATTGATACTCTTCGATCATAGGATCCTTCCATTCTTTCCTTTCTACAGCTTCTTCATAGTTGGAAGGTTCTTTATCGATGAAATCACATAATAAAGATACATACCTGGAGCAGGACCTGGTCCTCTTTCTTTTTTTGTGATTCTCTTCTAGAGCCCCATATCTTTCTGCACCTTGGATAGCTTCTCGTACCCAAGCAGGTTTCCTCTTGTGAGGATTATTCTCCTGAGGTGGATCTACATGTTCTTGAGGTTCTTCTAATTCTCGATCTTCTTCTTTAATTTCTTCGTTCATGGTTGTGTCATGAATTTTGGGTGCTTCTGTTTCTTCAGGATCTTGAGCAGGTCTCTTTCTGGATTTGTTGTAAGCAGAGTCTTCATCAAATGTTACGTCCCTATTGATGTCGAACTTCTTGAATCCTGGGAAGTATATTCTGTAACTGAGAGAATAACAAGCACATCAATCAAACACATTATAGCTTGAATATACTAGGATTGATTGATGTTCTTGTTAGCCTTTCAATATCCTAGTATAAGCTAGCATTATAGCCCTAGGAAGTATATACTAGGATCTTTAACTGAGAGAATAACAAGCACATCAATCAAATGCAAGAGACAATCAAGATAATGTTTTTCCTCGGGAAAACCATAAATGAAGAAAACCCCGCAACTTCCTCAGAGATCGAATCAACACCAAAAGTAAAACCCCAAAACAGTAAGATGATCTCCCGATAGCAATAGCCTCTTTCTTTCTAGCCCCAACAACTTATTCTCCCTCAGCTATGCGCTACAACTGAGTGTGAGTGAGTGTGTGATAAATAAAGAGGCTCACTCTCTATTTATACTAATTCCTGACTTGACAATCACTCACTAAGGCATACTTCACTAGGAGAGTCTAATAACCCTAGGGCCCCACAGCTGTGGGGACTTTAACCCTTGAACAATAGGAGGGTTACCCACAATGACTTGACATGACTTGTTTACATTATAGAAACTCCCGATCGGAACATCAAGGCATGACATGACTCAATTACATTACAAACACTTCCCGGAATAAAAATCGGGGTACAATACATAAGATATACAAGTGAATACATTTTGAAGTTACAATTACATGAACAAGAAGGTGGTTGGAGAGCTTTGGGAAGAGGCGAAGCTCATGCCGAAGGAATTCCTGCATGAGGAAGTAGTGGACTGGGTCATTGACCCAGGCAGCACGACAGGAAGAGCCTTTGCTTACAATCATCTGCTGATGATAAACTGGGTGACCATGTGATTGGTGGGACATTCCTTAGTGGTGAGAGAAGCCAAGTGTGAAGGGGATGAGGAATCAGTGAAGGTATGGAAGGAACATAACAGTGAGTGTGACCTCATGCACCAAAAGATTGATGTAATCATAGCCAAGCTGGGCTGCCCATTTTTTCCTACTAGACGAGGACCAATGGAGTATGCTCAACCATGGGTGAAGGGTAGTCGATGCGGAAAAGTGCACGGGGGAGAACATGCAGGAAATCAGAGCGAAGTTGGCCCCCAGAATGCCATTGTTGTTTTGGTCTCGACTGTTTGTCATAGCTTGGGCGTCACCCCTCCAGACTGGGTTTGAATTTTCCTTTTTTTGTCTTTGTTTCTAGTAATGTCGGATCCAACTTTATTTAGGGGCTGCTTGGTGCAAGCCAGTAGTAGATGTTTTGATGAACAATCAGTTTATGGGGCTATTAGGACTCACTAGGCTATCTAGAGTCTCTGAAATTTTGTGGGAAGGGAACTTCTGTAATTTGATGGGAAAAGCTGTGATGGGAGTGTGTAGAAGGCCTGGGAAGACTCTGTATTCTTTTTGGGAAGAAAGAACAGGTCTGGTACCAGATGGTGTCAAGGACACTCCAGACTTTTGACTGATAAAAAATCGATATCTGTTATGTAATGTTGCTTCTGTAAAGTAATACAATGTTTTATTTACAAAAAAGAAAGTAATATTCATTGTTTGGTTGTTAGATTCCATATGAATTTAATATGTGAAGTTATGTTCATGTCAACAAGTCAAATGGTTAAGAAAAATTGAAATATATCAAGAGAGGGAATAACACAATTTTCATTTGACGATAAATTTCAAATGTATATTTGTTTATTAATAAATTTTAAATTTTATGATAATGTATATTGTTTATTAATAAAATAATAAAATTTAAATTCTATAATAATGTATATTTATTTATCATGTCATAAAAATGAAATCATTAATAACGTAAAAAATTGATAGAATGTTTGCATGCAAATGAAAATAAATGTACAAAAATAATATTGAAAATGGGGTTGTTTTTTTTTTTCAGGAAGAAAAAAGCTTGTCCTTGATATTCATTAATCTGAATCAAAGGGCATTTGATGTGCCTTCCCTTAAAGGGATACATACAAATAATGGCAACAAGGAGCTCATAGTCTGTATATTTCAAGAATGAGTCCCTATTCATAGGTGCTAGCTGAGGGGGAGGTCAAGCATAGCAATAACCAAGCAAAAAAACCATAATCAGAAAGGGGAGATGTCCATCTCAATAGTCCAAATTATTTCGTGAATACAGCAGCTGCAGAACTGCTATCAAGAGGAGTTCGCTCCAAAACATCAAAAAGGTGCATCAAGTAAAAGGAGGCAAAGCTCTTGCACCAAGTTCAAAAGAGTTGAAATGTATCATGTGAGGCCAAATGGCCATCAATAAATTCAAAGAATAAACCACAACCTAGAGATAAAGAAAGGGCAGATTTTGATAGACAGTCTGCGAGCTGGTTGTGTTCACGGAAAATATGGCTAAAGGGAAGGTGGTGGAAGCAAGAATTGAGTCTTCTTGTATCCAAACACTAATGACTGAGGGAAGGAGGTTTCAGGGTAGTTTTGCTCTTTGCTCAACTAATGATGACAACAGAGTCACCAAAGATATTCAGTTTTGGTATGCCCATAAATAGAGTAACATACAAGAGAGCCCAAAGGGCAATCAATTCTACTTTAGTGTTTATGTAAGATCCAGCCCCCACAACAAACTCAAATGAATGGGACTCATTCAGGAAAAGACAGAATCCAGCTCCACCAAAACCACTAGCAGCTTCCCCATCAAAAAAAACATAAGGGAAGACGAGAACAGGCCTAGCACCAATAGCTCTTGGTTTTTTCACCTTTGAAACAACAGGATTATACAATTGAGAGAGGTACACGATATGATGAAAAATACACATGAGGGAAGGATTTTTCCCGTCAAAGATAGCCTGATTCCGCTCTTTCCAAACAACCCAGATAGCATAAAATGGAAGGTAGCAGATGACATAGTGCATAGAGAAACTTGCAGTCCAGGTACTCAAGAAAGAGCTAAGATTGTCAGAGTACTGAGGAGGAAGAAACTGATATACATCACTCATATAGACAATGACATTCTTCCATATTGTGCAAGAGATAAAAAGGTGTTGCACACTGTCTTCGCCTAGGTCACAGAGAGCACAACATCCAAGACCAATCCAACCACGTTTCTGTAGGTTTTCCTAGTTAAGGATCTTATTAGCCAAAGTCAACCAAATAAAACAGCTGATTTTTATCGGCATAATGCCTGTCCATATCAGATCGAGCAGGGGGAAGCCAATCGAAGGAGAGGAGGATTATATGATACTGTCATAGATCAAATTTGTAGTAATAGAACCATATACATGGTTATAGTCCCAAACCAATCGATCAGAGCATGGATTGAGTTTGATACAAACTCCTCCCAGAGTACTTTCCAATTGCCAACAATATTTAAATCTTCAGCTGTGTACCAATAGGGGTGTTGTCCAGGAAAAATGTTATGAGCCTGAGAAAGAGTAGATATGCCCAAGTCTTCAAGATAGTCTCTGAAGTCAAAAGGTAGCTCATGACAGGGTTGAGTACCAATGATCGGATCAATGCTCAATTGAATGTCCATGCCATTTCCCACATGCCAGGCAAGGTACTTCCCAATCCAAGGAAGAGGGTGAATGAAGCCTTTCTAGAACACAAAAACATGCCGAATGGAGAAATTTTTCACCCTGAGCCATGTCACAATAGAAAGGTTCTTCAAATATTTGCTAATAAGAACATGATGCCAGAGACCATTATTATGAAGGACCATCCAGAAATTCTTTTCTCTGAGTGCAATGCTGAACCAAAAGAAATTTTTGATGCCCCAGCCACCAGATGCTTTTGTCCAAGTGAGGTGTTCTGCACTCACAAGATGATATCTACACTTATCAGCAGTTGAGCCCCATAAAAAAGTGAAGGTAAGGCTTCTGATCTTGTTTAAGATTGATTTAGGTATAGGGCCCAACCCAAACCAATATACAAGGAGACTGGAAAGTATTTCTTGGACAAGAACCAGATGACCTTCAAGTGAGAGGAATTTATAATACCAATGGGATATCCTCTTTTCAAACTTCTAAATTAACCAATTCCAATCATTAGTCTTATAGCCCAGGGGCTTGAGAAAATATCCAAGGTACTTGAATCCTGTGGTGAGAGGATCCATCTTATAAGCCATGAAATGGGAGATGTTAAGAAGGATATCATCATCAACATTATTGAATAGGAAGACTGACTTTTCCATACTAATACACATCCTGGAGGCTTTACAAAAAGTACTGAGAATAACATCAAATGCCATCCATTCCCTCAAAGTACCAGTTCCAAAAAGTATAACATCATCCACAAAGAGAAGGTGGGTAAGTGCTAGTGAAGGGGAAATTTTGATACCTTTGACAAGACCTTTCACCCTAGAATCATTGATCAAAATACTGAGCACTTCAATCACAAGAATGAAAAGCAATGCGGAAAGGGGACAGCCTTGTCTGATACCTTTGGATGCTTTGAAAAAACTAGATGGTGTACCATTAATCAAGATAGCATAATTAGCTGAGGTGAGGCAGCCCATAATCCAATTAACTCCTAGGAGAGGGACCCCAATTTGGATTAATATAAGCCTGATGTATGACCAGTTAACCCTATCAAATGCATTTACTAGGTCCAATTTGAGGATGAGAGCACAAGTATTCTTAATCTTAACAGAGTGAAGGGTCTCTTGGGTGATGCCTATAGGCTCAACAATCTTCCTATTATTAAGGAACCCAAACTATTCTATGGTTATGTGCGTGTCCAGGAATGGCTTGAATCTTACAGCAATGACCTTGGAGATCAGCTTGTACACTAGTTTGCACAACTAAATAGGACAAAAATCCATGAAGGTGACAGGATTATCCTTTTAACTCCACAGGCCATCCATCAGGGCCAGGACTTCGGTCCTTTTTGAAAGATCTGAGAGCTCCCTCAATCTTAGATAAAGAGACAAGATTAACAAGACAATGCGCCTCCTCAGGAGGAATCACAAAGGGGAAAAGCATGACAACTTTGAGTTGGGCAAGTAGGAAAGTTTGTTTATCATCACTGAAAACCTGAGAGAAATGGTTGAGGCCCAACATCTTCAGCGCACCCTCTTCATCAATACAAATACTAGCACTGTCCTCTAGTGCCCATATAGCATTTTGGTTTCTTCTACCAGAGGCAAGAGAATGGAAAAGCTTAGTATTGGAATCACCCAGTAAAGCCCACTTGGCCCTGCTTTTAAGTTGCCAAGTGAGAAGGTAATGATCCAACAACTTTTTTTTCTTAGATCGGAGAATGTTCAAGTGGTTCTGCTCATCCAAGGAGAGGATGCCAGATGAGGAATTCGAGAGGAGGTCACCAATGTCCTTATCAATCTTAAGAGAAGCAGACTCAAGAGAAGCAGATTTTGCTTTGGTCCAAACCCTTACCTCTTTTTTTAATAAACGAAGCTTGTGGAAGAGGAGGTCAAGTTCATTATCTAGGGATGAAGAAGAAAGATTAGGCCATAACTGAGAAACCCAATGGTTGAAGTCGGAATCAGTAAGCCAAGATCTATTGAACTTAAAAGGAAAAGTAAAGGAACCAACCAGTTTATTCCATTCGAAGCAGATCGGGAAATGGTCAGAGATGTCCAAAGGAATGACCCAAACACAGTGTAAATTGAGTGCAGGGAGTAGTGAGGAGGAGATTAAGAAGCGATCAAGTCTTTTGCTGATCCCAACTTCCCCTACTCCCCCATTTCTCCAAGTGGGACCCGAATCAGGAGGGGCAACATCAAAAAGATGCATAGAGTCGAATAGGAGTCTGAAATGAGAAGCCAAAGGGTCAAGGATAGCCTTAGTGCCCCAAATTTCAGAGGTAGACAGAGTCAAACTGAGATCACCACCCAAAATCAGGTTAGGGATAGAGAGTAAGCCCACAGAACGAATCCTATCCCAAAAAATCTCTCTATTCCGATAAGGACCATACCAATTGAGGACGGAAAGTGGGGGAGCCACTCCATGAAAGAATGCCTTGACAAGGACGCCCGCTGCAGTCTCAAAAGCACGACATCTAACCATAAGAGGGTTCCAAGCAGTAAGCAGGCCACCCGAGAGGCCAGAAGCATTAGTTGCATAGAATTCCCAGTTAGGCAGGATTTTGGAGAAAGCAAGGAGAGCAGGAAAGGAACTACATATGGTCTCCTGGAGGAGAACCATATCAGGAGAAATAGAGAAAAAAAGTGATCGAAGGCTATAGATTTTGGTCTTTCCTCCTAGACCTCTAACATTCAGGGACAGAATCTTCATCAAGGAACACATGGGGGGGGAGACATTACTCTAAGTCCCCGAGGAGGGTTCCCCTTGGCTGCATTTTTGATACAGACAGAGAGTGGTGTGTAAGGAGGAGAGTCCAAAGACAGACTAATAGCAGGTTCACGAGGATCCTTTTTCTTATTTCTAATAGTCACATTCTCAAATCGGATGGAATTCAAATGAATGGTCAAAGGAGAAGTGGGATTTTTGGCAGTAAAGATCGATAAAGATTTCTGTAGAGTGGGGTCCAAAAAGGAAGGAGATGGAAGGGGTGGGAAGTCCTCAAGAGATGTAATAGGAGGGACAGGGGGAGAGGGTAAAGTGTCAGGGGAAGAGGGGGGAAGTAAGGGAGAAGGGTTTGGTGAAGCTGGTAAGGGAGCAGGGGAGCAGTTAAGAGGAGTAGGGGAGGAAGGAATAACGGGGACCAAAGGCGGGTTTATCAAAGCAGCACAGAAAGGAAAAGATACCAATGTCCGCCCATTATCCAAATCATTTATGGCCTCAAGCATAGAACCAGAAAAATATTCAAAGAGGGAGAGAGACTGTGAGCAAATACCAGTTTTCAGATGTGCTGGCAAGTGTACTGAGGAGGGGCCGCACGAGACAGGAGAGCCACCTTGGCTAGAGTCAGATATAGCATTCACGAGCCGTGGACAAGTCCTTTGAAGGTGTCCCGTTTCATGACACCAGTTGTGGCAGAAAGGGACATAGAGATAATCCAACTTTTGAACCAGCAGCCTCTCTTTACATAGGATCTCAACCTCCTCTGGAAAACCATGTGATACATCCATCTCCACAAGCACCCTTGCTAGACTTTTGTCAAAAGAGAGATGAAAATCCTCATCAACCACAACAAAGCGACCCACAGTGTTTGCAATGCCTTCAAGGATACTCTTGTGCCAAAGAGGGAAAGGAAGAGAAGGTAAGAGAACCCATAGATGGCGCTTAGCCACTCTTTCCTTCAATGGGTCGAATTGATCATGCCACCTACCCAAAACCAGAGACCCAAGACCCACTCTGCATGTAGATTTTAAAATGACCGAGGCATGGTCGACTTCAAGGAAGACAAATACAATCCAACCATTGGCGAGAAGGCTAATAGTCAGAATGTATGTGAGAAACGGCTTCCAATGCTCCTGAGCCCAATCCACCCATGATTTCTTATTCATATGAATGTATTCCAAGCTGCCGACCAAAGCCCGAGAGCACAGAGAACGCACACACTCCATGTAGACATCATGGCCAAGCACGAAGTGAAATTTCCCATCCAGGGTCTTCATACTTTTAGTATTCCGCTTACGTCAGTGACGAGTCAGGGCATTCTTGTCATCCATGGAGAGAAACAACGGGAAGTCAACCACAACACACAGAAATGATAACACCGGAATCCCCCACTGCCAGAGCCTTCACTGTCGGAACCCACACTGCCTGAAAAAAACTCTGCCAAAACCACTAAATATAGATAAACAACAAGGCTCTCACATGAAACTGGAGCAATGACCATAAACCCACATGCCAAATGCAACAAGTAACCCTACTGACAAACAAGGATGTCAGTGAAAAACAAAACCCGTGAACAAGGATCCCAAAAAGCTCCCCCAAACAAGCAATGGGAAGAAAGTAAACCCTGACCCTGAAGATAAGATAGGAGAAAAAAGAGTCAACCCTAAGCCGGGGGAAATCAAACCCTCCACACCAAAGTCTCTAAGAAGAAAACCCGAAAAGGAGCAATAATCAAAGACCGTGGTAATAAGAAAAGGACAAGGGCATAGCCAAAAAACCACAGCGACCAGCGGCGAAAAGGATGGGACCCTAAAGCCACGGTGTGACGAAACAAACCCCAGAAGTCAACCCTGAAGGATGACGGGAGCATACCGTAAAGCCATTACGGGCGACGTAAAAACCATGCAGGCTGATAGCCTAGGATTAGCGCAGAAACCCCAATAACTAGGCTACTGCAAACAAATAAATAATTCCCACTTTTTCTCTTGGTTGGTACTAGTTCCCTTTGACAGCAGAGGGACTCCAAAACGTCACTCGCAGCACTGGAAAACCAACGCAGAAGCAAGGAACAGTAACCACAAAAAAGACAACGAAGAAATCCAGTTAAGCAGAAAGGTCATAAGGGGGTATTCACAGATAACCCAAGTAATTATGAAGGGAGATTACCCTAAAACCATGCAGAGACTGGAAGGATAGTGCGGAAATACAAAGCAAGGATCCAAGAAGGACGCCGTGAAACCCCATTAGGAAAATACATAGCATGACCGGTAAAAAAGAAACAAAGAGAGACCCATGAATCCCCAGGGGAGCCTGAGTGGCTGGAATGCCGCAAATAATCAGGGAAGGCCAAGGAGGGACCAAAAAACCCGGCCATGGTGACGAACAGAACTCTTACACAGTGCTGCAAAACCCTCGGGCTGCGCTACCTCGCTCCACTTTGGATTCTATTACTTCAAGCCCAACCTTGCATTGTTGCAAATGGGGTTGTTTGATAAGACTGCCATCGTCACACCATCTAACATAATTTAAACATTATAAGCCATATTTTATTTAAACATTATAAGCCATATTAAAATAATGGAGTCTAGCTATAATTTATGATGAACATTTTAATATAATATAATATAATGTTTGCATGCAAGGAGACACATAAGCGGGAGTATATGTATATTTTCTATGTTGAAAAAAGATTCGATATAACATGGCCACCGTGTATATCTCACATTGGTCAACACAATTTAAACATAAAAAAATATTATAAAACATCATGGAGGCAATTACTTACTCTTTCACTGAGAATATACAATTTAAACATAAAAAACATATTATAAAACATTATGGAGGCAATTACTTACTCTTTCATTGAGAATATATGGGGTTGTGGCTATTTCGTGCAAGGTGGTTGAGGTAAATATCTTGGACAAACATCATGCGGATTCCAAGTGGATTTGGTCTTATGATCTTATTGACAATTATAGTTTTGATGCTATTGAATATTATAGTTTTTGCATGGCAAAATACTTGGACTTTGGTAAATTTGGATTTAATATATGACTATATTTTATATTAATAGTAATTTTAAATTTTAAATATTTTTTTGGCATATTTTGTTTTGTTTTATGTTGAAAATTTAAAAAAATATTAAAGCCATATATTAGTTGTGGAATTTGTATAATTTATGTTATAAAAGTATTTGCGTGTGGTGAATTTATTTATACATTCATAAACACAATTCAAAATACTTCTAAATTTAGATTAAAAAAATAAAACAATACATATAAAATAAATAGACTACTATTTGTATATTATAATACAATCAATTTTTTTTTACCTCGTGGAGGAGTTCATCCCAAAATATTTTATTCAAATTATATCTCAATGCCTTTGAATAATGCGGATGACTGGGTCTTTCATATGAAATTATTGTTATGGTTTTATCTTAAACTCTTTATTATGGATACTTAGGTTGTTAAGGAGTTAGTTAATTAATATATGGTGGCCAATGAACATCTTGTTTGAATAAAGCCTACTAAGTAGTTGATGTGTGGTTAATTAATCTAAAGCTCCATTTAGATTGAATAAGGGATGTGGGTGTAGTTTGATAGATTTATTTTGAACTTTGAAATTTTTTTTTTTTAATCCACTTTCAATAAATACATTTGAATAAACATTTATTTTTATTTCATTGTTTTTTTTTCATTTAATCACGTTCTAGAACAAAATATGTTCTGTGTTCTTTGCTGTTTAAATTTATTGTTCTGGTTGGTTTTTAAAATGTATTTTAATATTATTTGTTTAACTATCATGCATTTTTAAACTGATTTATTAAATACGTATATATATTACAATAGTTTATTTTTATTTCATTGTTTTTTATTTAATCAACATAATATGTTCTTTGTTCTTTGTTGTTTAAATTTTTTATTCTCGTTGATTTGAGAGTATTTTTTATTGTTATTTTATTGGTCGATAAACAAAACAAAGATCCGAAATTAAAAAATGTAATTTAATTTATTCAAATGTATTTACGGCAAGTGGATGAAAAAAAATCAAAGTTCCGAATTCTGAAAAGTCTTTATCTCATAATTTTTTTATCTTATTTCCCGATTTCTGCTTTGTGAATTGCGGAATGCGGAAATCAGAACTTTTTTTTTTTATCTACTTTCCGTAAATACATTTGAATAAATAACATTTGAACTAAAATACATTTTTAAATAAATTTCTTAATTAAAATGTTTACTCAAATGTATTTATGTAAAGTGGATGAAAAAACAAATCAAAGTTTTGAATCCCGCATCCCGCAATGCGGGTTGCAGGAGCTTGAAATTTATTATTTGCAAGTTTTCCATCCCGCAACTTTTTATTTTTGAATCAAAATTCGTGGCCTATTAAATAATAAATTAACAAATTGACTCTCCCTCTAACATTTTCCAGTACTTAGCATAGGCTTTACATTACTGGTGAGCTATGTTTTGTTGTTTTTCGAGCATAAGCACTTTCATACATTCACATTTAATAATAAATGCTTAATTAGATACACAAAAACATAACAATTTTAGGATCTAATCAACAACATAGGAGGTGAATCAAAGTTCCATCATTTTTTTTAACAGAAATCTTTTGATGTTGTAATAATGTATTTTTCTATTTAAAAAAAACAATCTTCCAAACATAAATCGAGTTTTCGAACTATCCAATGGATATTTCGATTCTTTACTTATTTCCAAGTAGCTAGATTTAGTTTATGTTAATGAATTAACTCTCCCTCTAACATTTTCCAGTACTTAGCATAGGATTTAAATTACTGTTGAGCTATGTTTTGTTGTCTTTTCGAGCAGATTCAGTAGTTTCATACATTCACATTTAATAATAAATGCTTAATTAGATACACAAAAACATAACAATTTTACATCATTTTTTAACAGATATCTTTTGATGTTGTAATAATGTATTTTTCTATTTAAAAAAAACAATCTTCCAAACATAAATAGTGTTTCCAAGCTATCCAATGGATATTTGGATTGTTTACATATTTCCAAGTAGCTAGATTTAGTTTTTGTTAATGAATTAACTCTCCCTCTAGCATTTTCGAGTACTTAGCATAGGCTTTAAATTACTGTTGAGCTATGTTTTGCTGTCTTTTCGAGAAGAAGCAGTTCATACATTCACATTTAATTATAAATACTTAATTAGATACACAAAAACATAACAATTTTAGGATCTAATCGACAACACAGGAGGAGAATCAAAGTTACATCATTTTTTTAACAGAAATCTTTTGATGTTGTAATAATGTATTTTTCTATTTAAAAAAAAATTCTTCCAAACATACATAGAGTTTCCGAGCTATCCACTTGATATTTCGATTCTTTACTTATTTCCAAGTAGCTAGATTTAGTTTTTGTTAATGAATTAACTCCCCCTCTAACATTTTCTAGTACTTAGCATAGGGTTTAAATTACTGTTGAGTTATGTTTTGTTGTCTTTTCGAGCAGAAGCAGTTTCATACATTCACAGTTGCATGCGATCAATATTGAAGTGTATGTTGTTGACCGATATTTTTATTTTTATTTACAAAGAGAGATGATAATCAAAGATGGATCTTCAACCGAACACAGAACAAGTAAACAACAAAGTCCTAAGCTTATTATTTGTTCTAACTTTTGTGTTTCTCAATCTCTCTATGCGGGCTTTAGGATCATGAGCTTGCATTCTTCAACTCTGCAGGCTAGCCTTTGTTTTTCATATATATATAAAAGGTGACTTTTTATTTTATAGAGAATCAAAGTTACATAATTTTTTCTAAACATAAATATTTTGTTGTTGTAATAATGTATTTTTCTATTTAAAAAATACAATCTTCTAAACATAAATAGAGTTTCCGCAATTCAGAAAGGAGAGAGAGAGAGGGAGAAACAAGCGGGGGGGGGAAGAGGGTGGGAGAGAGGAGAGACAAAGAGAGAGAGGGGGAGCTAGAGGAAAACGAAGAGAGAGGGAGGGAGAGAGAGAGGGGGGGGAAAGAAAGGGGTGGAGAGGAGCAGGGAGAGGGGGAGAGAGATCAGGGGACAGGGGGGAGAGAGAGGGAGAGAGCGAGGGGAGAGATATGTTGATTATCCGATCGGGGATGTCATTGATGTATTTAGTCATGAATGTCTTGAGGTAAAACCTCGGTTGTAACTCGGGTCAATAGTATCGAGAAAAGTATTATTAAAATGTAATTTCCAGTCTCCCAAGGTAAGTCAGAAAGGTTCAGTTGCAGAAAGACTCAATATTTTTACACCCTCGACGTTTCTTTGCACCTCTCGATGCAAATGCTAGTTAGAATATATTTAAGATTTAAAAAAAAAATATTATCTAATTTTTAGACTTACTTTAATTTTAACTTTTTGTTTGAAAAGTTTAAAAGTTAGACCATTTTGTTTATTTGATAAGTTCTTAATCGTTGCTCATCTGGTAAGTATTTAACTGGAATTCATTGATTTTTTTTTAATAAGTCCAACTTTTTTTAAATACAACAAACCCCATATTATTCTAGTTTAAACAGATTTTTAATTATTTCCTCAAATTTCGTGCCCGAAATTGCTGTCAAAACGCTTAAGATATTTGATTTGAGAAATTGTCGAATAGAATATTGATTTTAAATCGTCACTAGTCACGACATTTCACTTTTAATACTTCTTGGCGACCTCAGAGACAAAGGAGATACTTCTTGGATAGGCGACCTCAGAGACAAAGGAGCCTGTCACTGTCGACCTATTGTTGGAGTTCCAATTAAAGAAACTTGTGGAACGGCATCTTTCGATGATTACGGAGCTGAGTGGGCCAGGTGCAAGTTCTTTGTTGGAGGACGTTTTGTTCAGGCATTTTGCTGGTCAAATATTTTTAAATATTTTTGGAGAACAACATACTAAAGGTTAAACAATTTTTCAAAACTTTTTTTATGTTTAATAATTTTTCTATTCAGTTATTAATTTTAGATTAAAAAATACCAAAAAAAAAAGAAATTTCAACTATACATGCAACTACTAAATTATATATATATTTTTTCATTAACACTTGAAGGTATATCTTTTTATATCTTTGATTAACCTATAGGTAATTTTTTAGATCTTTGGCCTTTAAATACCTTACCTACTTGCATAGAACATGATGCACATTGTGTATATATTTTGACAAGTGTTTACGTTATTACGAAAAACAAGTTATGTGGATGCAGTTTTGTTTGGAATGATTTAGTTGTCAGTGGCATTCACATTGTCTAGGACATATTTTTGTGTTAATGGCTACATCACCGTTTGGTATTATTGACCTCAACCATAGTAGCATCATTCGAGTACGAATACAGATACCTATACGATTGGATACCAAAAAATATGTAACGAAAAAATGCAATACGAATAAAATACGGAAGTAAACTTCTTACATATAATATTTTTAATTAAATATACAATGATATGTATAATATTTTTAATAAAATATACAACAATATATATATCATTTATATTTCCTTAAACATATACAATATGTTTAATGAAATATTGAATATTAACCATTAAATTTTGAACTTGAAAAAAAAAATTTAAACATATTTTTTATAATCAAAATTATTCTTAAAATACAAAAAAATAATATCTTTATATAGTAGAAAAAACACTTAATTATTAATTATTTAAAAAAAATAAATAATATTTGATATAAAGTTTTGATAGTCAATGGATTATCATATAAGTAAATTCCACAAATTGTTTTAAAGGTAAAAAATGGCTTTAGAGAAATTACCAAAGTTCATGAAAATTGGCAAAGCTTTTGGTCACTCTTAAAAGTTACAAGTATATTGATTTGACCTAAGCATATTGATTTGACCTTAAGGGGATTAAGAGGTTGACGTTGTTTTTTTTAAAAAGTGAAATACGTTCCATTTTTAAAAGAAAATTGGCAAAGCTTTTGGTCACTCTTAAAGTTACAAGTATATTGATTTGACTAAAGGGGTCCAAGAGGTTGAAGTTTTTTTTTTGTAAAAGTGAAATATGTTCCACTTTTAAAAGAGTTAACATGGGTTGAATGATATGCGTAAAAGAAATCATATAAGTTTAACGTGTTTTTTAGATTTATGACGATTTTATTCCTTCATGGAGAAGGAGAAGGTTGAGGTGCATGTTTGGTAGTAATTGATGTTCAATGTTTAAAGATTATATTTTTAAATTTAAAAGAAGTAAAAAAAATGTATGTTTAAAATTAAGGTTAGATCATAATAATGCTATACTAAATCAATTTGCCATATTTTGTTGGAGATTATTAACATTTTAACAAAAAAATATGTGAGGATTATTAAGATCAATGCTAAAGTATATATAAACAATGCATAGTTAGTTGCAAGAAGATCTAAATAATGGATAGGGTCATGATTTTAATTTATTTAATAGGAAAATGCTATATTGTTGGTGTACTTGAGGTGGATGTAGTTGGACATATTGTTGTAATTCATATTAAAGGCATGTATACCCCATTAGTTGATGCAAGTTGCAATTTACTTCAAGTTAGCTATAAGCCATGTAATTGAGGCATGCATGTTGTAGCACAATGATGCACCTAATCACATGATGTAATTTTCTCTCATAAGTAGAGAGGTTGTGGTAAGAAGTTGTGATAACTACTTGGGTAGGTATGAGGATGGTAGGTGTAATATAGGGTCATTTGCTTATTGAACTTAGAAATACTTGATATTGCTTATTACTTAAGGGAATCTTGGACGTGGATGAACTATTTTTTTTTTGTTGGAGACATTAGACTAAATATATGTTTGAAACTCTTTTAGTTCACATGATCATTATTTTTTTTATCTAATAATTAGGTATTAATCATTGTTATATGAAACATATTTAATGTTTATATGTGTTATGATTGACTTGAGATATTGAAATGATATATAGCTGCAAAATTACTAATGATGTACCGAGTGTGACATGCCATACTTACAGGTGCATGTTCATGGACTCTACAGTGAGTCAAAGTAAAGGGTGAAGAAGTAAAAAGTCTCGAGCTAGATATGATATATAATAATATGTACATTTCATTTATATATTTTATTTGAACAATACTACTTGATGAATTGCCTCTAGATGTGTGCACAGATAAGAAGATAATAACCAACTAAACTTATACATGGGAAAGGGGTGGTTTGAAGAGTACAATATGAGTGTTATTGGGATATTAGGTATATTTTTCTTATTCATGTTTACTAACATTCACTTTTTTGAAATCGGTGAAAATCATGTATTTTTCAAAAGGTTGCACATTTTTGTGAGGATAGGGTGTAGATTCAATCACTCAACATGGTCCACTAAGGGCCATGTAATAAGGTGTCAATCCTTGTTTCTCAAAACAACTAATATTTTTCTAAAAGTAAATAGGGGTTAACTAGGACAAAACCATAACACTATTCCCCATCATTAATTTGTTACTTAAGGATTCATATTGAACACTTGCCTATGTCTTGGTACTAGATGCTCAAAGGTTCTGATCATGACAAGTTTTAGGGATACATACTTATTTTGAATTGTTTAAACTTCCACGAATCTTACCAATTCTTAAAATGCCAACCATAATATATTTGGAATGATTTTTCTAAAAATATTTCAATTTATACGGATTTTATATATATTATGTAATAATTCGATGATTTTAAGAGTGGACAAATTTTACACCATCAAAATTGGGAAAAACAAAGATTCATAAAATACAAATTGGCGAACCATTTTTTGGAAAAAAACATGGACAAATAACCCATGGGCTAGATTTTGCCCCTAAAATTTTCTTTAGTTCTAAGTTAATATGATATCACATTTGGTATTAACTTTAGTTTATGTACGAGTATTAATTACTTGCATGAGCATAAAATATATAGACGTGTATTAATAATTTGATTGTTCATAGATATTTACACATTTTTTTTATAAAAGGGAAAAATACTTTAAAAATTCAAATTTATTAATTAGAAGATTTATTTAATAACAAATAGGAGTATCATGTAAACCTAGTCAATTATAAAAGAAAAACGAGTTAAGGGAACATCATACTTTTTCCAAGCCTTGCATAAATAAGGAATATTTATACGAGGTTGAACATGAATATGTTGGTTACCCTCAGGTGTACTAGGTACCATTTTCAATAAATGACTTTTTGTCAAGTCTATTGTGTTATTTTAGAGTTGCATGCACATGCTCTTGTTTTCGTATTGGTTGGATCACTTATGATGATAAATATTGACCCAGAATACAGTTGAAATATGTAGAATTGGTAACTATATAAATTCCAGACTTAAAATCCATTTTCTTGGAATATTATGTTCATGTAATACTATGTTTTCCACTTTATATTAATGGTCAATCTTATATAGATTTTAGTTATATTATTATTCTAATGAATATATAACTAGTGTGATATGAGACAAGGGGATATATATGAGGTTAATGTATATAATATGACCCCAATGGGAGGCATACAAGGGTTTAAATGTATATATAAGAAGGTCGACCTATAAAAGGGTATTCATGTGCAATGAGTGCTTATGTATATATAAAAGTAAAGTAGACATTGTTAAATAACATGTGAATTGGTTATATGAATGTCTTGGGGTAATTGGAGAAGAATATCCTATTCCTTTTAAGCATTTATTATGTAATATTCTATAAATCAATATCTTTAAATGACATAAGATACTATGAGCACACACGATGTACAACAATGTAAACATAGAACACAACACTAGTATAGATAAAAGAGAGAAGTTGCATAATAACTCCTTAAAGAATATGAAACTTCTATCAAGTTACCCAATAAATTCATATAACCAATTGTAATTTCCAATTTATGCATTTTTTTTAATGATTAACACAAGTTATAAGTTTGGTTCTCACATCAATAATGTTATTTTTCAAACATGCGTGTCTATAGTTAACATCATTGATAGTGTGTATGTTTGTGTCCTTTTTCCTCGCAATATTTCATGGATAACTTTATTCCCTTTCCTAAATTACTAAGAGCTTATCATATTTCTCATATTTAGTTATGATAACGATCTAGTAAAAACAAATACATTTCAATAATGTACACCAATTCAGAAACATGTGTACAGTTAAAAGAAGGGCAACAACTTCTAACTTCATGAAAATGAGTCCATCTTCACGTAAGTCATTGAATTAGAGATTGCGATGAAGGAAAGGAAATAACCAATGGATGTATAAATATTAAACAAGCCCCTAGAAAATTAGGCCATCTCAATATACCACCCACGAATTCATATAAGGGATTTAGGGATATTTGATTAGATTTATTAAAATATTCCAGCTATTGCTTAATTTTAGACCTTCATTTCTATTCATTTTTTTTCTTCTTCTCTTGATTTCTATATCCTCTTGTAATATTATTTAATTAATTGTAGTTCTCATTTTTCATGATTAATCTAACATCTCAATACATATATGATGCGAGGTTATCGTTTCGAGTTTGACAAGACCCTAGATATATTTGTGACTATGGATCATGTCAATGGAATGCTGATTGAGACAAGATTTGTATTAATCGACACATTTTTCTAATGTATACTTTCCCACAAGAACAAGGTATTTCATAAATCCATATTTGTTAATTGGGATCCAAGTAATCTTTAGAGGAATCAACAAACCCTTAAGGGTGTTTGGAGGGGAAAATATGGTTAAAATGTTTTTTTTAATTAAAATTGTGTGATTCAATTAGTATTTCCTTGATTTATGCAATAGTAACCTTATGGATGTTAAGATATTGATTCCTTAGTTGATTGTGTTCCTTATAAATTGCTTTCATAATCTCCCCTTGATGATATCCATTCATTTTAAAATCATTCACCATGTGAGTTAATTCATTATCTAGGTATCCATATTTGATATTCTTGTTGATCTAGTTGCAAGGGTATAAATAACACCAACGTTTTGCATGTAGTGGTGGTGGGAGTTGACATGAGTGTATCCGTTAGTGTGATTCTTCTTCCTATATACATGATTTCCAAGCCTTTCAGTCTCTTTCTTGGTAAGAAACATGTCTATTGAAAAGGGAAGTTTACCATCATCCTAAACCATGATAGTGTATTTAATGTTCTCCAAAACATTATTTAGATGGTTTAAGAATTCATCCATCATGTCTTATTCAATGTCTTCCTATAATATGGACTCAACTTTTAGAAGTGTGAAACTATTTGTTCTTTTAATTATACACAACTTTCTAAGTTGGTGTAAGTACTTACTTGTTAATGGTTTCACTAATTTATACTATTCGGTGTCTCCACAGAGGAGATATGACTATCGACTCAATTCATTCCAAGAATCTAAGGTTAAAAAGGAAAAGACTATAGGTGGATCTATAATTTCTAAAACAATCTTGTGATGATAACTTTATCTAATCTTTTGTGAATTGTCATCATAATCTTTTTAATCCAAGGAATCATTAGTAGAAAAAGTGAGACTCTATGGCTAAAAATATATACTAAAATTGCATATAAATGACTAAGTTTAGTCATGTGACTATTAGTCATTTATCACCAATCACTTATAACGCGACTAAACACATGGCTAATTTTTTTAAAGCATTTATTGGTTGTTCTGATTTGTGACGTTGGTAGCATATTTAGTCGTTGTTTTAGTCAATGATTGATGTCAATTGGTTATTTATTTAGTCATTTATTGTTGTTAATTTGTCATTTATTTAGTTGTCATAGTCATTTATAGGCATCAACAAGTAGTATATTTAGTCATTTTAATCTTTAATTGTCATTGACTCGTAGTATATTTAGTCACTTTTATTCATTGTGTTTCGTTGATTGGTAGTATATTTAATAGTTTTTTTAGTAATTGATTTTTGTTAACCGACCATTTATTTAATGATGAAAATCATTTATTGTCATCAACAAGTAATGCATTTAGTCATTTAAATATTTAATTGTCATCAATTGGTAGTATATTTAGTCATTTTTATTCATTGATTTATGTATATAAGGCTTAGAGGATTCAAACCATGAACCTCCTTTCTGTAAGGAAGGTGCTCTTTCATTGAGATATCACCCTTAAATAGAATCAATGTTCACACTAAAAAAGTAAGTTTAGTTAAATATATAAATCACATTTCCTTTTGACTTTTGTTCTTCCATGAAGCACTAATAGTGGCACAATAAGACATTTTCAAATAGAAAGATAATAAGAGGGTACATTTCCAAATAACCAACAAGTAACATGTCTTTTAGGAGGAAATCGATAAAATGTTCAAAACTATGGCCAATGGAAATCATTTCTACTTCGTTAAAGGGATAGAAAAATCCATTTTTTATGAAGAACCCATTGTGGAGGATATACAATCTCAAGATATTCCCAATGTAAATGGAAAGCCATGATTTTAGAGTAAGCATTCAACAACCCTTACGTCTCACTCTCTTCTTCCACTACTTTCTCGATGAAGGTTTACTCCTTCCAACAACACCCAATCAATCAATTAATTTTGATATTTTCATTGGATGGACTACAATAGCAAGGTCAAAAACATATCTATAGATTTTCCTAGAATTTATTTGTGAGACAAAACAATATGGCACAGATGAAAAATGTCAATAATAAATATTGTTCTATTCTAATTTGTTTGAATAGAATGTTTGTGCCAATATGGTAATCTCAAAAGGAACAAGATCGGTTAATCATTTCTCAAAGCCTCCATAATAGAATGAGTTTTGAACGACACTCTTTTTATCCTTCCTACTCTTTCCACGCCTCCATCAGCTAGTATACAGGCAAGTCTGAATTTTTCTTCATTAACATATGAATAGAATGTTTGTGCCAATATTGTAATCTCAGAAGGAACAAGATCATTCATATAATTTCTCACAGCCTCCATAATATAATGAGATTTGAATGACACTCTTTTCATCCTTCCTACTCTTTCCAACCTTCCATCAACTAGTAGATAGGCAAGCCTGAATTTTTCTTCATTAACATATGAGCTATTAATACACAATAATCCATTTCGTATTGTGTCATGAATTATTCCAATTAAAGTATATCTGGATAGAACAAGGAATGTAAGAGGACTCACAAATGTTTCTTACATACCATAAGATATTTAGTGCTTGTAAGTTGAAAGCAATATGTGCAAAGGGAAATAATGATCAATGCTATTAAACAATAACAAAATAGTGATATTATCTCCACAAAGTAGTATGTTAACATTTCATAGTACATATGGCTAATAATGGATCTCCACAACGTGCCTAGACATTATACACAAATGATACCACATATTACCCTTGATAAAAAAACATGCAATATGGAACTTTGCAGGAAAGAATAAAATCCCATACATAATTGCAAGAATAGAAAAATTGTTGACATGGTGAATTAAAATATTGTAACCAAGTTCATGAAGGAAATTACATCTATAAAATCAAGTACAAAAATAACAAGATATAAATAAGCATTTAAGAAAATAGACCTCTATGACCAATCTAATATAGAAACTAACAAGGTGAGGAGAATTAAGGTATGGTGTGTTTCCTTTAGATTGATTATATAGGAAAAACGATAAAAGAAATGATAACATGATGATAACCTTGATTATGTTTGGGATCATAAATATGAAATGCTCTAGAATATTGAATAAATTCTCAATTTGTATGATGAAGATTGAACCAAGGGTGAAGTTTTCTTAAGGGGCATGCAAATGCAATACCCAATTAATTTGGTAGCCTAATATCGTACATAAATTATTGTGTATATATTATGTAATAATTTTCCTAGGTTCCAAGTCACACAAACATGTGAAAAGGAACTGTATAATGTAGATGATATGTATACTAATTAACCTATGTCATATGTCCTTGTAAAGCTTCCTAGTCGAAGCTCAATTTGAAGAGATGTCGATAATATGCTAATTCCATACAATTTCTCGCATAGGGGTATTTATCTCTTAGATGAGATGTGGATAATATGAAGGTTATAAAAAATACCATAACAAGTGTAACAAATATAAAATTAAATATTAATTAGATTAGTAATTATTATATGAAAGGGTGTAACCTTTCAATTCTATAATCTCAAAGCATATAAAGGTGAGCATCCTTTGTAATTATCATTCATCATCCAATATATTATTATTCATATTTAATTATTAAAATGATAGTCGGATTCGTCTAGCGAACCAACCAGACTCGATTTCTCCATTTGGTATCAGAGCAGATTTGCTCCTTCGGCCTGAGCTCGGATTCGGCTCAGCCCATGCTATTATTACGTCATCCTTATTCCTCTTCATTGCCACTCCCTCCTCCTACTCATTATCCATCATCTCCCTTGGTGCATCACTCCTCCTCATCTGCTTCCCGACCAGCCTAGCTCCCCAGTGTCCTCCTCTCGCATGTGTTCCTTCTACTGCACACCATTCCACCCTCTACGCATTCCCCTCTCTTGTGCATTTTCAACACTCGCTTCCTCCACAACTTCCATGCTCTCAATATCCCTCCCTCGTTCCCATAATCCCTCCACATCCACTGCTCCACTGTCGCACCCCATCCATCTCCCTCATCAACAATGCCTCTCCACACCCTCGCGCTACCTCCCTCCCTCCGTCTTCCACTTGCATAACCCCTCCCACTTGCCTATAAAATAGAACCTGTGTATCCCTTTCCAACCTACCATCATCGCCTCCATCTCCCATCTCCGCCTCCATCAACCTTCTCCAGATGTCTAACTACCATTTCCACCTCCATCTCCCGTCGACGCCTCTATCAACCTTCTCCGCATCTCCAACTACCATTTCCACCTCCATCTCCCACCGTCGCCTCCATCAACCTTCCCCTCGAAACCTGCAACAACATAAACAAACAAATAATTTATTATAATAATATATTACTATATATATTATATTATATTATTTCAATATTTTGCAATATAATATATTTTTAATAAATTATTTAAAACAAATCAAATATTATATTTATTATTATAACATTTAAAAAAAACTATATACAAAATATTATATAGTTTAGAAATAATAATAATAATAATAATAATTAATTAATATATTATTATTCAAATTTCATCTCAAAAGCCAAAATAACGTTGAAATCCACACCTCCGCATACAAGGTCTAAGACCATGGAGGAACTGAAAGAGAAAATCGAAAAAATGGAGAAGGACATCAAGTCCCTTGTCGCTAACAAAAAAGTATCAAATGAACAGATACAAAATAACAATATAGTACTCAAAGATGAGCTTGTTATGGTACTAGAAAGAAGGATGGATAAAAAATTTGACATATTGAGTGAAAAACAAAAAAACTTGGATGACAAAATGAGTACCATGACTCAAAACATAAACACCCTAACATAGAACATGAGCACCATGATGCAGAACCATAATACATTAATCGAGATGTTACAAAAGCTCATACCAAGTCCGAGCCAAGTTAGCAGTCCAGACATGTTAGATGCCTCATTTCATGTTGCCACCTAGGAAACAATCGCAAAGAATCAAGAAGAGTTGCAAAAAGAAATAAAGATTAAGAATGCGACGCTTAAGAAAGAGATAGAAACAAAAGTACTGCCAGATATGGAGGCACGATTAAACAACAAAATAGATGCTATCAGTAAGATAGTAGAGAATAAAAAGGCTAAAAATCACCACCAACAACGAAGCAGCTGAAATATGTCACTTTCATCGTCCAATAGTTCCAAGCCACCATCCAACCATCAGGAAAAAGGAAATCAATATCGTCCTCAAAAGCGTACCCACCTAAGGCAAAAATAGATTTGTCGAAATACAATGGGAGTGAAGACCAATGTGTTGCTTGGCTAAACAAAGCGGAAGAATACTTCAAGATTTACAATATTCAATCTGACGAGGAGAAAGTGAAATATGCATCAATGCATATGGAAGGGTGCGCTTATAATTGGTACTTATGGTGGAGGACAGATAATTTTACCTACACTTGGAACTTGTTCAAAAATGACTTTTTTAATAGATTTCAAGGAATCAAAGAAGATGAACTTTTCAGTAAACTTACCAAATTACAACAGGTTGGAAGCATTCTGGAATTCACACATCAGTGGGAATCTTTATCGACACGAGTATTTGGGTTTTCTGACAAGCAAAGACTCAAAACCTATTTAGGAGGTCTTAAACCATACCTCCAAAAAGAGTTAAAGTTGCATGACATACCTAACATAGAAGTAGCAAGACATAAAACAAAATCTGTAGAACACAAATTGGAAGGAATTAAAACAAGAGGCGATAACCATTATCGACAAGAAAAAGAGACACAATGTAGGTACTGTGCAGATACTTGGTCACTCGGTCATCAATGCCACAAACCTCAATCGTATGCCTATGAAATGGAAACTAGATTGAAGTCATCTAATAGTTATGCTGATAAAAGAAAAAAAAAGAAAAACATATGTCGTCGATGCGGTGATGACTGGACGCCTGGTCATAAATGTAGGAACAATGAGACAATACAGTGCAAAATCATCAATGGAAAGGAAGTGCAAGTCTCTACACAAGAGACCTTGTCCGATTCTAATACCAACACCAAGTCAAAATGAAGAACAACACTAGAAAAATACGTAATCTTTGAGGACAAAGCTTCCTTAAAGGGAGTGGCAATGTAACAAAGATAAAATTAAATATTAATTAGATTAGTAATTATTATATGAAAGGGCGTAACCTTTCAATTCTATATGCTCAAATCCTATAAAGGCGAGCCTCCTTTGTAATTATCATTCATCATCCAATATATTATTATTCATATTTCATTATTACAACGATAGTTGGATTCGACTAACGAACCAACCCGACTCGATTGCTCCATTGTCTTTGATAATCATGTCTTTGATTATCAAATACATCGAATCTTAGTTGGATTCGACTAAGATGGCATTGTCTTTGATAATCATGTCAAAACCATGATGGCAAGAATCTCTAATATGAAATAAATCTAACCCTAACATGAACTTATAAGTGAGTGATCATGTTGAGTTGTACATAAATAAGGATAGACTTTCAATGACCATAAATTTTGACATATTATTTTATTTTTCTTTTTCTTTAGCACATTCGAAAATAATCTATAGTTGAGTTATGATTTCTTTAGGATGTCAAAATTTGCAAAAAAAACATTACAAGGCCACAAAAAGTGTGCCAAATTTTAGGATCCAAAAAAACCTCAATATAAATACTTTTTCTAAGGTGGAGCTAGATAAGCACCTAGATTACAAGGCCAATGCATCACTAGTTAATATGATGAATATTTTTATTTCCTTGAGTTGATAACCATTCCATCATGGTTATAATGATGATGACGTGGATGATTATGGTGATGAGGATGATGATGATAATGAGATAATGATGATGAGATGTGCATGATGAAAATTGATGGAAATGACTATTATGTGGGGAAAACGAGTCATCCTTCATCCTTGAAACCCTACCATACTATCAAGGGATGCGCCTAGCCTAGCCATGAAAAATTCTAATGCATGCAGGAACAATTTGAAGAAATTTCAATGTTGGCCCCATTCATTAGATTCCACTATCCAGGGTCGATGAAGATGATGTTAATGATGAGGACAATGAATATGATGATGACGATGATGAATATGTTGAAGATGATCATGAATAACATGGTGATGGAAATGAAGACGAGCTTCTCTTTGTTTCATGAATAAATCATTATTTTACTAAACATGGCCAACCACGTGAAGGTGGAAGCTCATATGGACCCTCCCCCCTCTCACATCACTCTCAATTCCTCAAACCCCAATTTTACATAATAAACAACATTTGACCTAAAACATACAAAAATGAATAAACTTGAAAAACACTTATTTAACCCATATAATTAAATTAGTCAAAGACAATAAAACAAAGAACACATATAATTACTACACCTTGTATATTTCATCATTTTGATATTCTTAATCATATTCTTCATCCAAATCAACATCTCATGTATCATATAGTTTGGAATTGTTAACCCAAGGAGTAACCATATTAATATTATCATCATCATCATCACTTTTCGTGAATGCAAAAAAATTGCTCACCTAGCTCTATATGGTCTAGAACACAAACATAAATCATTTTCCTACCATTTTTCCCTTACTGTTGACCCTCACAACTATGGTTTACCTTCATTCTCTCTCAAAAAAGGCCAAAAAACCCACAAAGGCCGAAAAACTCAAAAAGGGCTAAAAACCCCAAAAGGGATAAAAACCCATAAAAGGGCTAAAAACCCTAAGCAGGGCTTAAAAACCTAATTAGGCTTCCAAAACCCTAAAAAAGAGGAAAGGTCCAAAAACCTAAAAATACATTATAAAAATAGTGTGAAGGTCTCCATCAACAAGGTTCTTGCCCCTTTTTCATTATTTTATTCAGTGAGTACAGTGAGGAGCCATTATTCTCAAAGTATTCACACCATTTTTTCCAATCATTCCATAGCCCCACCATCTCCCATCCAGTACATTGAGGAATCCTATGTACCAACCAACCTATGGAGAGGTGGTCCATTTCCAAGATCGGGCACAGTGGCCCATTTTAAGAAAAAGAGGGTATAATTTTCATGCTTTTTGTCTTTATTTAGTTGAGTTGTCTTTGTTTATTGATTTTGTTTTACTAATATTGTATTTGCTGTAGATTTATTTTGCGAACTTTACCCTTCTTCCCCATTGATAGAAGGGAGGTGCTTTTGCACATAGCAAGGGTGAAAACGTTGCTATAGTTTTGGCGATCATACTGGGTCGATCCTCCTGGATCCCTTGTTTTGTAGGTGTTTATTTTTTTTACTCATAGCCATCAGTGATCGGACCCCCACGAGGCCAATCCGAACCTATACGACACCAATTCCTACCCCCACGGGCCCTAGCTAGCTCAGTTTTTGAAAAATATCCAGTTCTGGCCCAAGTCGCACCTTTCAGGCAAGAACCCATGACCCAGTCACACTTTTTGGCCTATTAATCGTGACACGGGTTGCGGCCTTAGCCTTGTAAAGCATGACCTGCCTCACATGGCCAAGTCGCACCTGTTTTTGCTATTTAAGCGACCTAGTCACCTCTATTTTTCCTATTTGAGCAACCCAGTCATGAATTTTCACTTGTTAAGTGTGACATGTCTATTTCCAAGTTGATTGTTGTTGTTTTTCCTACTTTGTCTACATTTTATAAGTTGGAAAATTAACCCACTTGTTTGGCCCCTCCTCCTCTACTCAGGCATCTCCCTCTGGAGTCTTCTGAGATATGAAGGGTGGTTGAATAATTTTTAGTAATAGGCATCCACTTAATTATTGTTCTGTTAAACTAAAAAAAGGTGACTTTGGAAGTTACGGGGACTAGAGACCGTTGGGGGTCTCACGATGTTCACGTCCTCCCTGTTGAGCACCGGGCACTTGGGGATTGACTTGTGGATCTACCAGTGGAATTTTTTCCACTATGTTGAGAGACCAACACTCCCTCTTTGATGTGAAGGATACGAATTTGGGGTAGTCACAGTCAATTTGAAAACATAACAGTCAGATTGTTGAACCTATTTTAGACCCTTGTCTGTCTTGCACTTGTTCTAGATTTGCTTTTAGACCTGCTTTGGTACAACCCTTTGCTTGTTTCTGGAAGGAAATCTATTGTTATTTATCTATTGCATATTTGAAAGTAAAAGTTAAAAAATCATACAAAAGTGCACATACTCACACCAATAATCAAACAAACTCAGTTCATGACCCCGAGTGAAACCTTAAAAGTAACCACAACAACTATGGGAAGTACTTGGGATTTGGGACATAAAGTAACCACAACAACAATAACATTCGGTTTGGGACATAAGTCTCATCCACAACAATTGTGGGAAGTACTTGGGATTTGACCTAAAAATCATTATGAGGAGTACCACAGGAACCCCAAAGTAGCTGGCCATTGAGAGGACCTACCAAGCGAAATGGGAAATGACCCCCACTGGATTGACTAGATACCCACCGGTGAGGAAAAAACCAAAGCATTGTCTTCAAGCAGTCTTGGTGCCCGAGTGAATTCTTTTGATCGAATAGGAAGCCGATTTAAGCTTGGGTCCAAATTCATTTCCAGTTACTATTACAGCCACCATTGCTTCACCACGCTATTCGCATTGACTTAGGGGGCACTCCCCTCAGTTTGGTTCTTTAGGCTGTCACCATTGGAACCCTCTCAACAACAATCCTCACCTTCATAAGGACACACATCCTTTCCGATTTTGACTCCTACCACTATGAACCTAATATTTTCACTGCATTGTCGAGCCCCGTGGCTAGCACAAATCTGGACCCCTTCTTCAAAGGGGTAAGTGGCAGTGGACCCATGTCCTTTCCACCCATTATCATGGGTATCCATGCCAATGGTACCACCACCATTGCACATGTTGTTCTAGGAACGCTACCCATTAGTGGGGGCCTTGCAATAGCTCCTACGATTCCTACTGTACCACCTTACATACCTGGGGGAAATGTCCCTTGCGACCATCTCGACTATCCCTGATATTGGAGGTCAACCTAATATACCCCCAACCATGCATTGACATCATACTCCTACAAACTACGGTGCCATTTCTGGTCCATCCCGAGCCAACTTCGAGTCTATCCTACCATTCATGGATCTCCTTAAGTTACCATACTTGTCCAGATTAATGAATGACCCCATCAGTCATCAACTTCACTGGCCTCCCATGCCAACCAAACTGCATTAAAAAATTCCAACGTTTGAGGGCAAGGTGAATGAGGACCCCCAAAACCATATTATGTCTTTCCATTTATGGTGTTTGTCAAACAACATTGTAGATGACTTAATCAGATGGAGGTTATTCCAGTGCACTCTTACAGATGCCATAGCCAAATGGTATATCAAACTTCCTCAAGCCTCTTACCCTGATTTCACTTCACTGGCCTTCATGTTCCTCCAGTACTTCCAACTCCCTGTTCGATATGATGAGGGCATGGAGATCCTGTTATCTTGTCATCAGAATATCGCTACCCACATCACTGGCCACATCCATGAGTGGTGATGACGATGTAGCCTGTGCAAGATCCAACTAGATAGTAGGATATTCCTTTACTGTTTTTTAAAGACCTTACTCCCACCTATAGCTAAGGATGTTTCCTCTGAACGACCCCAATCTGAGGAGGAGGCCATCTTAAAGGCCCAACAATTCGACCTAATCTATGCCTAGTCTAGGTATTTATACACCATAATACTTGATGCTCCTCGTGCTGTCACTCCCCTCCAAGATACACAAGGGGCATCCCACTTAGGGGATGGTATCATCGACTCTGTCACACAACACCTTCAATACTATGTGACACCTTTTATGATGCCACCACCACACCCAAGAAACACCCATAGTGTTGTACAACAAAACTAGACCCCCAATTACTCACGGATGATGGCTCAATCTAGAGCCACCTCCTCCTATGTACATCCCATGCCAAATCAGCATGCCCATGGGTTGACTTGGCCATCGCAACCTTATTCGGGCCAAGTGGCTGGATTTCCAGCTCCTTGAGCTCCCCTGGTATATTACGCATTGCTTGGTGAACACGCTTCGACTCCAGCCCCATCCCCTCTGTTTTCCATGAGACAAGTTTTCACTCAGCAGAACCTTCCCAATCAACTCGCCCCCAACAACCAACAAGGGAAGGATAAGAAAAATCGAGGAAGGAACCGAGGTAGTAATAAACCACAAGGAGGTGGCCAATAGCCTAACCCTCCCAACAACAATGACACTAAACCGTCAGCACAGAACCCCCAAAAACCTGATCGACCGAGAAATAACCCTCAGTTACAGACCAATCATGCATGTGCTATATGTAACATCTACGGTCACTACACTCATCAGTACCCTCACTTGGCTCGCATTCAAAACTTCTACAATATTAAGCTCAACGTGATACCGATGCAGCGACACATGCTCGGTAAAACCTAGCACCATCAGGTCCTCCACCGATGGTGCTCCAAATTAATCCCCTTCCACACCAAGGACTAGTTTCAACCACACCCTTGTCACAGCTTCTTCTGCAGCTCCTGCCGCGGTCCCACATGCCGAGACTGGTGTCCATCACCTGATGACACTGTCAACCAAAGAAGTCAAACTCAAAACTCGGCGCAACCAATACGGATACACCACTGAAACCGCTAACCCATCAGTGAAATCTACCTCCAACACTTCCAGCATGCCACTCCACATACCTAAACCCCCCAGTGATAGGGCGGCCAAAGTTCCATGGTTTCCTATATGACGTATCTCCAACAAAGCGACTGCTAGTTCCACCTTAAACTATAGCATCATTGATGACTTGGCCTAATCACGTATAGCCATGTCCACTCTAGAAGTGCTCAAAACATTCCCAATGTAGGGAAAGTGTTGTTATCCACACTAGGTGTTCTAGATCCCTTTGATTCTAGGTTGATCACATTTGATCTGGATCAAAGAGAACCCAGAATGCCATCCACCATCTCCTTCCAAATTCTTGTCTCAATTCAGAATTTGGTCATACATTGATGTATCGTCGATGAAGGGGCATCCATCTGTGTTATGTTGACTTTTTCCTAGTAGAAAATTGGGTCCCCTACCCTCCAACTGTCTACTACCTCCCTCCGCACCTACAATGGTCACTCTACAAAGGACTAGGGAATTCTTTTGAATGCTCATATTTCATTAGTCGCTAAAATGGTTTTGATTGACATAGAGGTTATTATTTCCCAACTTGATTATAACCTCCTTCTAAGACATAGCTACATGTATGCCATGAGAGTTGTGGCATCCACCTTCTTCTGACTCCTGATGTTTCGTCATGATGAAAAGATCATGATGGTTGGCCAGTCAACTTACTATGATCCACAAGGGCCAGCCACATTGGAACATGTCATCCCTACCATTGATATTGCCATCGATAGCGTGTCCATCCCTTTCTTATCTGTCGTAGGCTGGGTATTGTTTGCCGACATGCCTATGACAGCCACCTTCCCATTTTTACTGTGTCCACTCACACCAACTGACACATAATATTTGTGTACTATCACAAGTACAAAATGAGAAATTAATGACTAAAAAATGACTAAAACTAGGATATAAATGACTATTTTTTAGTTGACAACTAATAGTAGCTAATTTCCACTATCTTATAGCTAGTCAAATTTCACTTAGTCATTAATAGCTTGACTTATTATTCATTGATTTAGTCATTGATAGTCAATGATTTAGTCATTGATTTAGTCACGGATTTAGTCATTGATTTAGTCACTGATTTAGTCACTGATTGCAACAATTAATGACCAAATATACGACTAAATAAACTACTAAATTATAACATATTAATGACTAAGCTAAATACGACTAAGATACGGGAAATTAGCTACTAATAGTCGTATATATGCGAATTTAGTCATTTTTTATAGTCACAAATTTATGATAGGGCATGGAGGAATCAGACCACCAACCTCCTGCTTATAATTAGGAAGGCATTCTACCATTGAGCTAGCACCCTTTAAGAAGTTGTTATTGCTTTATCATGATGATAGTCAAACAAATTTATGATAGATAGCAATCTAGAAACTACATAATTATCACTATTACAACTTACCAGTAACTAGTATTTATGATAAACTAATTTCTTAGAGCTATGTACAATTTTCCCTATCTGGCATATCCATTCATGTTACCAGAGATAATGAAATACCTTGGTGATGGATGTGATACCAATTAAGTCAACCAATTTACAGAATATCTCTTGGTGTGCCTGAATATATGAGAAAAATATCATTATATAAAAATCAAGCAAAGTAAAAGTCAAATAAGGTAAGCAAACCTTGCCATTCATAAAACAATCTATCAGTGACAATATAAAAATACATGAAAGTGAAAGATTTCAGACTGAGTCTTGCAAAGCATAAGCTACCATATCAGCCAATTCTAGAAAATGAAACATATTTTTATAGAAGTGTGAAGGTTACCAAAATAAGAAAGAAAAAGAAATTCAACACATATTTCATAAAGAGTTGAATGAAATAATAAAAGCATACCCAAAATTATAGTTGACACATTTTATATGAAAAACAATGTGAAACATTCAATCATGTTTGTAATTTTATCTTTGGCCAACCTGCCTTAGATATAGCCACAACTAGACTGATACAAATACTTATCAGAACCAAGGGCACTCCAGAAGTGCACCACAGGCAAAGTAATAATGACAAGAAAAAAATCACCACGACGAAGGTAAGATTTGAAAACGGACAAATATTGTATGGTGGTTCTACTTTATTTGAACACACAGGTGCAATAAGCAACAACAATTAGAAGATAACCAATTAGCTAATTTTCAGTTATTATCCCTTGACTCTTTTACAAGGAAAGTTGAAGAGAATGAGACAAACCTGTTCTCCCATAATTTAGCCTCCCTGCTAACACGAACTTCCTCAATCTTCTTGATGGCCTTCAAATTATATTGAACAACATTTCTATCATATCTCTTAGCCTTGTTTCTTCTTCTCTCAAACTCGAACGTTGATGTCTAAACATGAAGTTTTATACACCACAACCCTCATGTGCACTAACCCCATGCATTTATATGCCAGGGAAACAACTTCCATTTCTTTGTTTCTCTCATATGTTAAGGAAAAAAACATGTTAAGGTAATAGAGAAGCTAACCTATCAATATTTGAATCAACATGACTAGATTTCAAAATTTCCTGAGAAATTTCCAAAAGTAAAGCTATTACAACGTGCTCACATCCAGATTGACTAATGAAAAAAATGGATAAAACTTTCAACTCAAACTCTAAGAGCTTATGAGACTTACTCACAGAGCTTGGCAGTATATGTATACACCTTCATACCCTGAGTTGTTTCTCCATGCTAAGCACAATGATTTATGCTCTTGATGGAAATGTAGGACACACAAAAGAACAAAAGTTTAAATGAGAATATAACAAGTGCATCATATTATAGACAAATAGAAAAGCACATAAAAATAATCACTAAGTGAAAACCAAATCAAAAGAAAGGATTTGTAGAGACATACCTTTATCAGAAGTATTTGCTTTTGGCTTCCATTTTCTTACTGTTTGGACTTGTGTATTCCCGCTACAACATCATTCCCCTTCATTGCTTGGTTGAATATGCTATTTCCTGCTTGAACCTTTTCTAGAGACTGTTGACCTACATCATTTAAGCTCTTGCTCTTGAGAGAGCTCTATTTACTCTTTTTTGGAAGAGAATTTGAGTGGTTCATTGAGCCCGTAGAATTGGACGGTCGGGTCATTACTTGATATTTCTTACCATTACTGGAAATCATAATTGGATTCATAGCTTTTACATATTTAATTGGCTTAGGTTGTTTGATATCAAGGGTAGGTTCAGAATGAGGAGCTCCTGGAATTTGAAGCTGCTCTTTATTTGCTTCCATCTGACCCTGGCCTCATTGTATTCCATATAAAAAAAGGACAAAAGTTGAATGAAAATATAAAAAGTGCAGCATATTATATTCCATATAATATGTTGCACTTGTTATATTTGAATGAAAATATAACAAGTGTTTATCACCTCCTAATCTCATGTCCTTATGCCTAGTTGGTGTGGTCTGAGATGGACCATCACACATGTGCAAAATATGGCTGGAAAAGGGTTTATGTAAAGGAATGCTTCACAAAATGGCATTCCTACTCTGAAGTACTTCAAATCCATTCCTATAAATACATCCTGGGGCATTTGGCTCTCCAGGAATGTTTTTATATTTGAGGCTAGATCCATAATTCCTTTGCAGTGTGCAACACAAGGAAGATCTATTTTCTCGTTTAAAACCTATTTACAAGACTTCTCAAAATATATCATCACATGATTTTACAGACACATCGGGTATTTGGGATCTCTTTGATGGAGATAGACAGGGAACCCCACCCTGCTGTGGTATTTTACACTTAAATGACACCCATTATATCAGCTTTAAAGCAAAACAGGGAGGGGAAGATTCAATCATTTTGCTGAACTGCTGGCTATCAAAAGTCTTTAAAAAATTGTTGCATCTAGAGGAGTTACAGATGTCCATTTTGGGGGGAATTCACTATTGGTGTCAATTGGTTAAAACTAGCATAGATCCATCTTAAACCCAGATCTAACAAGCACCGAGAAAGATCCAATTTCTTGAGGTGTAATTTTTTTACATGTTCAGAAAATTTACACCCCAAAAATTTTGATCCCTTTGGTGTTGGTAAATCCGGGTTTAAAATGGATCTATGTTGGTTTCAATTCTTTTATTTTACAGGACGACATGGATTTTTTGCATCTGGTTCTATTTTTTTATTATTTTATGAGCTGACATGAATTTTTTTAGTTACCTTTTCATTTTTGTAATGTAGTGTTACGTTATGTATGTGACAATTCCTACATACTAGGCTGCAGAACACCTCACTAATCTTGATGCAACAAGTCTTCAAAATGGATAATATGGTCCCGAGTCCTATAATTGTTAATTGATGACGTCAAAAAACTAGTTTTTAGTTTTCTTATCAAATTTCATTTGCTGAACAGTTGGATATCAAAATTCTATAAAAAATTGCTGCAACTAGGGGAGTTACATATCTCTATTTTTTGAGGGATTCAATATTGGTAATCAGTACAAGTCTTCAAAATGGATAATCTGGTCCTGAGTCCTCTACTTGATGAGATCAAAAGCTATTTTTCAAGTTTTAATCAAATTTCATTTGCTTGTGTCTATAGAGATCAGAAATATGAAGCTAATACTCTTTCAAGGAGAGACTCCAGCTAACAGTTTATTCATGCATATAGAAGGAATCTAAAGATAGGGTTATGGTACTGGTATCCACCTTTTCTGTCTTTGCTTGAGGGGCATATTTCTAGCTCAGGGAATCTTTTTTCTTTCAATTCTATATAGGTTCACGTTGCTACTATGGACGGGGCTTATGTTTTCAAAAGGCTTGGATGATCTCTTTACAGATTTGTTTCAGTGATGATTCCTTCTTTGAAGATATATGATGCAGTTTTGGACACAAGTATAATCTACCATAAAGGACTGTTGTGCACTGTTTCACGTGTGAGGAATAATCCCTTAAACTTTCTGAGATTCAGTCCATATGATTGGTTCAACTATTCTAGCACCTTCTTGAGAAGCTTTTCATTATTCAATTTTGCAATGGCTATGGAATCAACAGTTTGCACTTCTTTTCATATGAATAGAATATACGATTTTTTTAACCGAGGAAAAAAATAATTGGGTTAAGATTAAGTTAAAGTCAAATTGATACACTACATTTCCTACAACACTTTATTGTCTAAAACTAACACCTAGCAGATAAATGATATAACCATAGACTATATTAAATTTAACAATCCTTGGCCTGATGAAATAATTCATATGATGAAATATCTTCTATTCATTAATGACATATGTCTTGAAATTTTAAAATAAATAGAATAAATATGAAAGAGGGATTGATAGAGAAAATGAAAAAAACTAAAATATGTTGCATCCTCATAATCAGCAATAGTATATGACAAAATTGGATGTTTATTATATTTTTAATCTGAAAACTAGAAATGGCAGTCCCACAGGTAATTTTTTTTTAAAGAACTGAAATACAAATATTGTTTCTTACTACAATTCCAATCATAGTTGAATTGGAAAATATTAACCATTATAAACTCATCAAGTTAGTATTTAGGAGCATTGGATTCCATAGGTGCTTATTGTTGTTTCCAACTAATATGCACCATTACCAATAGGTGGAAAGTCACCAATTGTATCTCTCACTGTTATAGGATGAAAAGGCGCACCCAATGCAACATCTCTCACTGCAGCATACTATAAACGTCCAGGAAAGGATATTTTTTCCTGTGAACTAGAAAAAACATGCATAGGGTCTGGCAATTCTGGAAGGAATTCCTCAGGTGAAGGTGCCCAAATAAATGCCCATTTACGGGATTGTGAAACCCCATAATTTCTTGCTTGAAGAACCCCAAATTGCACCTAAAAAAGGAATGGTTAGTAAGTGACTAAAACGTTTAATATTTCTCAGAAGATCATATTTATTACAGAAGAAATAATCACCTTCAAGCCACATAAAAATTTTAAATACTAGCTTCCATGATGCCAACAGTATGAGAGATTTCTTTCCAAGTAATGGCAACTGTATCTCTCTCTATTAATAAGTACTATATCATCTGATTTGGGTTTTTGTTTGAATTCAATGACCATTATGAATAACCCCTTTTTAGCCAAATTATATGAAATTATTCTTGACAAGAAGATCGAGGCATGGACAAAAAGCCATGAAAAAGAGCTAAGAGCCAGGCTGGATGTAGGAGCTATAATTCAACTGACCACCTTTTGTTACGCTTAGGATCATTGTGTCAGAGTTTCACAATAATAAAATTTAAAACCGGTCCCCTATGTTGCTTTGTTGACTTTAGAAAACCTTTTGACACAGTGTCCAAAACTAGCCTTTGGGATAGGTTAAAACTTAAAAGAGCTACTTTCGAGTCGAGAGTTTCTGCGATAATGTTGTACGAGAATGTTATGGCGAAGTTTACTAACACTAAGGGATGATCAGAATAAATTATTGTTATATAAAAGTTAAGCATGATTGTCCACTGTCCCATACCCTTTTAGCAATTTCCATCAACAAGTGAAAGATTTATTTTGAAGAAGCAAGTTGTGTCCACACGACTCTAACTGGTATAGCCATCATCATTTTTCATTATGTTAATGATAATGTTCTTATGGAAAGGATCTCCTATGATCTCAATAAGCAACTAAAAAAATTTCAAGCATTTTTGCTCTAGTACAAGTATGACAGTCAACACTAAAAAAACAAAGGTTATGATAATTGAATAAAAAAATATTACTTAGGCTAAATGTGTATGACAAAAATAGTTTGGAAAAATTGACTTCATACAAATATCTCAAAATTGATCTTCATCACAAGCATAACGGGCACTATAGCATGGAGAAAAAGATAATTGGAGGGTGGAAAGCTTATTATGGACTTAAAAACAATTGTAAATGAGCAGACATTTGGCTCTAGAATAAGAAGAAACTCTTCTTTAAGACTCTCGTCACTATTGTTATCTTATATGGTTGTGAAGAATGGGGCTGCATTGTTATATTGTGAGTCCCTATGCAATGAAAAGCTCCTAGATCACCTCTCATGTGAGATGTTATTCATATCACTTTATGAGTTGTCATACTATCCACTGATGAGTTGTCAATGGGATCTAGATCTAGAGGTGGCTATGATCTTTGTACTATATAATACCATCATTGGTATGAAAATTAATGATTAATGTTGAAGATGGCTCAAGCCTTTTCCACCACTCTGTGTCTCTTATTTTCCTGGACTATATTTTATCATGGTATTAGAGCTCCCTTGAGTCTTAAGGGGCCCAGTAGCACTATGGTATTTTTCCATGGAAGGTGAGATGTGAGTCGAGATGGGTTGGTTCATTTGAGTGCCGATGACTATGACAAATAATGCCACAATGCTAAAGTAGGTCATTTGTGATTGAAAGGATTGTGGCCATGAAGAGCACAGTGAATTGCTGAAGATGATTGCATCGAAATAAAGCAAGTGCATAAATCCTTAGAAATGAAACATGCTTTTAAATGCAAGATTGTTCTCTTCTTTTTGTATGAACCCAATCTACTGCTTCAAATCTGAATTTGTAAAATGGATTTCTTAATCATTGATAGAATGAAGATGGTGCAGATCTATAGTGCATGAGGTTCACTTATACTCACGTTGATATAATTGGGTTAATTGATTTTCCTGTGGTCTCATTGAAATTTATGATCTTTGTAATGTGATCTAATTTTTATAGAATATATTTGGATCTTATTTTCCTTTTTTTCCCATTGCAAATTAATTATCTAAGCTCTATCTTAACTTTTTTCCTTTGCCATGGTTAAAAAAGGAAAATAAAGATTAGAATTCCCAAACAAAATGTGCTATTTATCCACAAAGCAGGTCAAAACTTTTCAATATTATGAATCTGCGTAGACAAAACTTGAAAGAATTATTGCCCTTTAATACATCATTTTCTGTCCTTAATCACCCCTGCATGTTGCTAGGATTTGTTCACAGACTTCTTAAAATGCCACTTGCTAGAAATTTAGGAACAACTTGCGAGAAATTTGGGAAAAACTTGGTAGAATAATTTGCTGAATTGTCTACTTAAATTTGCTCAGGAAAATTGTTTAAAATGTTCAATACATGGATTCAAAATGCATGACTGAAGTAATCTCTAATTCAAGGATTGGTAGACTTAAGAGTGCTTAAGAAACTGGATCAATACATTTTGTGCAAATGCTGGGTGTTTTTGGTAAGCTTAGTTGGAACTCGAAGTTTGTAGATAATGGAATTCTATTGTATAATCCTTTCATACCTTGTGGGTTCTGCAATTTTTCCTATGCAATAATTTGCAAAAGAAGGGATATTTTATGGGTCTCAGAGTCTTGTGAGGAATTTGATGTTTAAAAAACATTTGTGCACATATTTTTTTTCATTATTCCTAAATATGAATAGACAATTACATTTTAAGAAGTTATGTTTCAATCTATTTCAGTGACAAGCTGAAAGTCATTATCATAACAAGGATTGACCTTTTGATAGAAACTAAAGGTACAGATGCAAGAGGAAGTGAATTTTTTTAAAGTGAAATGGGAAGAGGAATTACCACGATTATAGATGCAATTCTAGTAGGATCCTCAAAAAATCTCCCTGCATTTTAGACTCCATCCAAGAAGTGAAGCTACCAGTATAATTTTCAAACATTAACAAGAGCTCTCTATCATCAAGATTTTGTGCATCTAGATGACAAAATTCAATGATTAAACATTTTCCATCCAGTACGAGATGATTAATTTTTGCACCAGCACAAAAGGTGCCACTAGAGACTGCTTTCCCTGGGAGGCATAGAATAAAGACTTTTCTATGCGTTCAAAGTTCATTATATATCCACCTTCTTTCAGAGTCCAAGACGTATTTCAGCATGCCATATGCTTGGTGCATTTTATCTGGAACAAAAAAGAGTTGTATTTCTCTTTTATCATGGTCAACCTCTATACCATGCAATGGCTGTTGCAATTTTGTTGAATGTGAGCGACAAGAGAATGTAGATTGTTATTATTCTTCCCACACAACCTCTTCAAAAAGAAATTTCGAACTCTAGAAATCACTTTCTTCTACATTGAAAGTTCTTTCCATAGATGGATGTCATATAAAGGATGAGGTTGAATTGTAGAGACCCAATCCCCCTCTATTGTTGTCACACAAATCAAAAACTTCCTTCTAGTTCATAAAAGTTCCCCAAAAACAACCCATTTGGTCTTGTGACCTAAAGCTAAAAATGAAAATGATGGATGCAAATATGCTTGTTATTCTGTAGCAGCTACATCATATCCTAGCCGGTCATATCCAGAGAACATGGCCAGGTTTTCAGCCATATAGGACAAAATAGTTTTTCTCAAAGCTACACCACATGTGCTAGAACCAAATGGAGACCAACTCCAGCAAGTCGGGACATGTATACCAAGCTCATGCTTGAGACACCGTTCCATTTCTGTTATAGCGTATTTACATCTCACTATGGATTTTCCATTAATGCTATTTTCCCAGCACTATTTGTTCCTACAACATTTCTATTTATCCTCCCACTACTTGTAAACTGAAAGAAGAGTAAAAAAGGTCTCCATCTAGATGACAGAAACAAAGTTTTAAACAATTAGACTTCGATTTTTCTTCCTCTGTACCAAACCTACAAATTATACTTCCTGCATTTTCCATCAAAGCTGCAAGTACAAGGGATTCCCTATAGAAATGATAAGATAAGTTGTCCAAAATAATCTTTCCTAATCCAGGTTCTACACCCAGCTTAACGAGATTCAAAATAGATTTAGTTAAATTTTTTTAGGCCTTTCTGGCCACAAACAATTGCACTAACTGGACTAAATTTTTAACAGCTACACTTATTTCCTCATGGATTGGGGCTTGAAGAAAATCAAAGGATTCAAGGTTTTGGATACCCAAAGTAAGAAGTTTTAGAAGGAAAATTCCTAGATGAACTCGTAGGATCTCTGGATTTCTATGGGGTGCCATAGAATTGTTATATTTTTAACATTTAAGTTATATGATCTTAGGATCTTATCTGAGAGAATAACAAGTACAACAATCAATCACAAGAGACAATGGACACAAATATTTACCTTGGGGAAACCATAAAGGAGAAAACCCTGCAACTTCCTCAGAGATAGAATCAACACCAAAAGTAAAACCCAAAGACAGTAAGATGATCTCCTGACAGTAGTAGTCTCTCTCTCTCTTGTCCCGACTTCTTCTTTCTCTCTCAGTTATGCGCTACAACTAAGTGTGAGTGAATGTGTGATAAATATAGATGATCACTCTCTTTTTATACTAATTCCTGACCTGACATTAACTCACTAGGGCTGACTTCTCTAGGAGAATCTAATAACCTTAGTGCCCCACAACTGCAGGGACTTTAACCCTTGAAAAATAAGGAGGGTTACCCTCTATGACTTTACATGACTTGTTTACTTTATTGATTCTCGCTATAGGATCATTGGGGTATGGCATGACACAATTACATCACTGATACTCTCAATAGGGAAATTGGGGTATAATATACAAGTGAATACGTTTCGAAGTTACAAATACATCAACACTCCCTCCTAACTAGGAAGGTATTCTCTCGACACAATTTATCAATACAAGTCTTCTTCTCTATATCATTTGGATCATCATCAATTCATCTTCATCTTCAAGTCATCTTCATCAAGTCTGGATAATCATTGGATCATCATCAAGTCTGGATCATCACTTGATCTGGAGCATCACTGGATCATCACTTGATCTAGATCATCACCGGGCCATCATCATTGGTGCTATCTCAATTCTACTTGTCACAGGAAGTTCTACAGAGCCAACCCTTTTTCATGTTAGTTGTAGGCCTAGCCTTCATGTAGTCTTCATTGTCTTCAACACTTATATCTAACCATGGAATGAACCATGTCAGAAAGGCCCACCCAAAACATACATTTGACCATGGGAGGAACACATCCAAGAACCATGTTAGAAAGGTACTCCCATCACTCACATCTGACCATGGGAGGAGCACATACAAAACCCATGTCAAAAAGGCCCAACACTCACATTCGACCTCATCTTTTCAGAAAGGCTCTGCACTTACATCCAAACTCATCTTGTCAGAAAGGCTCTACACTTACATTCAACCTCATCTTGTCAGAAAGGATCTTCATTTACATCCAAGCTCATCTTGTCAAAAAGGCTCTGCACTTACATCCGAACTGATATTGTTAGAAAGTCTCTGCACTTACATCTGACCTCATCTTGTCAGAAAGGCTCCGCACTTACATCTGACCTCATATTGTCAGAAAGGCTCTGCACTTACATCCAACCTCATCTTATCAGAAAGGATCTGCACTCACATCCGATCATGTGGGAACACATCACACAATCACATCAGAATGGATCTGCACTTATATTTGATCATGTGGGAACACATCCCTCAATCACATCAGAATGGATCTGCACTTATATCCGATCATGTGGGAACACATCCATCAATCACATTAGAATGGCTCTTCACTTATATCTGATCTTGTGGGAACACATCCCTCAATCAAATTAGAATGGCTCTGGACTGATCATGTGGGAACACATCCCACAATCACATCAAAATGTCTCTGCACTGATCATGTGAGAACACATCCCACAATCACATCAAAATGTATCTGCACTAATCATGTGAGAACACATCCCACAATCACATCAGAATATCTCTACACTTACATTTGACCATGTGAAGCTCAGCCTTCCACCATGTCAAAAAGGGAAACGAAACCTCAATCTGGAGAACACCAAGCATCTCCCTGAAGTACTCAAACTTCACTCTGGCCAATGGTTTGGTTAGCACATCAGCTATCTGCTCGTCTGTCGAAACATATTAGAGTTTCACTGCTCCTCTCTGCACCATATCCTTGATATAGTGATATTTGATCTCAATATTCTTTGACTTGTCATGGAATACTAGGTTCTCCAACATCTTCATACAAATTTGGTTGTTGCAATATATACAAGTAGCATCCATCTGGAGATCAAATAAATCAGACAGTAGCTTTCTCAACCACACTGTCTCACAACTAGACAAATAAGATGCAACATACTCTACTTCGGATATACTTAGTGCCACACAGGATTGCTTCCTGCTAAACTAGGAGATCACACCTGATCCCATACTAAAGCAACACCCTGAAGTGCTCTTTCTATCAATGGCACTGCCTGCCCAATCCGAATCCACATAACCTTCCAGGTTAATTTTCTAATTCACCTCATACTTGAGCCCATAATCAACTGTACCCTTCAAGTACCTCAAAATATGATTTGCATTAGTCAAGTGAACATGTCTCGGATCCATTAGGAACTGGCTCAATATTTTCACAACAAAGAAAATATCTTGTCTCATATTTGTTAGGTACATCAAGGACCCTATAATTTGACAATACATAGTATAATCAACCGATTCTGATGAAGAATCACTCAATAGATTCAGGTTCAATGATATAGGTGTGGTCATGGCCTTGCAATCCATCATCCCAAACCTTTTTAGGATCTCTACTACATACTTCTGTTGTCCCAGGGATATTCCATCTGCATTCTGCCACACCTCCATGCCTAGAAAGTAGTGCATCATACCCAAGTCCTTCATTTTGAACTCGGTAGCAAGCTTCCTCTTTGTATCAACAATCAATCCATCCTCACCTGTTACAAATAGATCATCTACATACAGTAGGACTATCATTGGGTTCCCTTCTTCAACCTTGTAGTAAAGGTTGGAATCCGGTTTACTCTTGGTAAATCCCAAACTAGATAGGAAGCTGTCAATTCTGTGATACCATGTCTTGGGTGCCTGTTTCAAATCGTACAAGGATTTCTTTAACTTACACACATGAGTTTCTTTGTCATGTGTCTCAAAAATAAGTGGCTACTCCACATATACTTCCTCTTTAACTAGACCATTCAAGAAAGTTGTCTTGACATCCATTTGGTGTACTTTCCACTTCATTACTGCAACTAAAGAAAGTACTGATCTAATGGAAGTATATCTAGCTATAGGTGCAAAGGTTTCTTCATAATCTAGTCCTTCTTTTCGGGAGAAACCACGAGCCACAAATATTGCTGTATATTTCTCTATGCCACCATCTACAGCATGCTTGATCTTATAGATCCATTTGGAAGTCACAACATACTTCCCCTCTGGTCTTGGGACAACATCCCAAACATCATTCTTCATGATCTATTGATACTCTTTGGTCATAGCATCCTTCCATTCTTTCTTTTTTGTCTCTTCTTCATAGTTGGAAGGTTCTTTATCAATGTAGTCACATAATAAGGCTACATAACCGGAGCAGGACCTGGTTCTTTTCCTCTCTCTGTGTATCTCTTTTGGAGCCCCATATCTTTATGCTTCTTGGATAGCTTCTTGTACCCAAGAAGGTTTCCTCTTGTGAGGATTCTTTTCCTGAGGTGGATCTACAGGGTCTTGAGGTTATTCTTTTAAAATTGCTTTGTTCATGGTTGTGTCTTGAATTCTGGGTACTTCTGTTTCTTCAGGTTCTTCAGCAGGTCTCTTTCTGGATTTGTTGTAAGCTGAGTCTTCATCAAATGTTACGTCCCTGCTGATGTCGATCTTCTTGAATCCTGGGAAGTATATTATGTAAGCCTTTGAGCTTTCAGAGCATCCCACAAATATACCATTCCTTCCTCAAGGATCGAACTTTGTCCTCTTTTCTTTTGAAATGTGAATGTATAATGGACAGCCATATATTCTGAGATGAATGACTTCTAGTTTCTTTCCCAAAAACACTTCTTTAGGTGTCTTGCTATCAAGTACTCTATGTGGAGTATGTTTCTGTACATACACAACTGTCCTGACAACTTCTGCCCATAGATGCATAGGAAGATCTTGAACATGAAACATTTCCCTTGCAGCTTCCATGATCGTTCTATTCTTTGTTTCTGCAACCCCATTTTTTTGTGGATTATATGGAGTGGCCAACTCCCTCTTAATCCCTGAATCTTTGCATAATTCCTTGAATTCATTTGATGTGAATTCTCCACCATTGTCTAATAAAAAAATATTGATCTTCTTCTCTATGTGGTTTTCAATCAAGGCTTTGAATTCCTTAAACTTGCTGAATACTTCATCTTTGTTCTTCATGACGTATATCCATGTTGTTACGGAGAGAAATTCCTATGGCTTGGGGTACCACAACAGACAGATTGACTCTAGAAATCAATCATTTCCAATATGCAAGAGAAATCAAATATCTAACACTAAAGGATCAAAACTCGTACCTTATTCCAGTCGATTGAAGTAGATCCCTGTTGAGCTTTCCAACTCCAGCTTGAATTGATAAATTACTTCCTCAACAATCAGTAAACAAGACAAGCATGCTATATATATATTGGTGTTAGATATACTCTAGCATATATAATCAACAATGTATAAGCATTTGAAATCATCCATGGATAAAATATTCATTCAAACATACATTATTGGATAGGAAAATATATTTCTATTAATATAAAATCAGAGATTACAATGAATACAACCTCTGTCGGCACGTCTACGAATCGGAGAAACTGAATCCCCCACTTCTTCCTCCACCACCTCAATCCTCCATCTCTCGATAGCAAGCTCACAAGCAAAAGGAAATCTTGGGAAGAACACCAAAGTGCTCCAAGGGACAAAGGGATGCAGACTCAAGCATAAATTTTGGCAACAATGGACTATAGTTTCTTTGCTCTCAATTCTCACATATTACTCAATGTATCAAAAGGGTTACTTATATAGCTCTTCAATGGGGCAACGAAGGGTCGAATCCGAGCGATCTCAAGGCATATGGAAGGCCAGGAGACAAGTGAGTTATATTGATGTCAAGGAAAACTCGAAAAGAATTTGGCCTTTTGCACACATCCCGATGTACGCGGTTTTAGGGGTCAAACCCGCATATATATGTGAGAAAGGGTTTAAAATTCATGTATAGCAATTTAAGCATGTTTTTAGGGATGATATTGGAAACATCAAAGGTATAAAAAAGGTCCCTGGGGTCCAAAGAGTCTACAGAGGGACAGAGGAAGGCCATACAAGTGTGATTCACTAGGTGTGATAAAATCAGCTATAACAGATGCCCCCTAATGTGTGAGGTCAGAGGGGTCATACGATGGCCAAAATAGATTATAAGTCCATCCCAGAAGTGGAGTGATGAAGAAACCAGTGGAATACCAACCACCCAATCAGCATAGTACAATGATACAACTCTGCATATAACTGCAAATACATATAGCAGTCCTGGATACATAAGAGTACAATGGCCATGAATAGGCATGATACAAAATATGACATGTGTGGTCATCACCACATACAATATACATAGATCAGAATCTCCATGATGAATATATAAAAAGGATCATGATCTCCATGAAATCTGAAGATATATAACAGATCAAGATCTCCATAATGGATGGAAATGTCTGACATATACTGGAATCAAGTCATGAGAGCTGAAATCTCATGAACACTGGCATGATCAAGGATGTAGTATATATGAGATGCCACCAATCTGAAAGTCCTTCTACACAAACCACTATGATTACAAGTCCTACTATGTGAATAGAGGTGTCGAGGTCAAACATAGTAGTCCATCATCTGATTACTGGTCATTGATGTATACCGTTAACAAACGCGAGATCACCCACCGATAATGATAATGGGAATCAAGGTACTAGAGTGAAAACTAACAAGTGTGAATAAATGTGTTGAGATCGAACACTTGAGAGAATCCATCGATAAGGGGACATTGATGTATTCCCAAAGAACTGTCGATGGCGAGAGAACCTGCCACTGATGATTGCAAGTCTCAAGGCACTAAAAAATGACTCTAGATTCCAATCCTAGAATAAATGATCTGAAGTTGATGGGAATAAATCCATTTGAAGGAGGGCATTAAGGAATCCCCCATCATCCAAGATGAGGTACTCATCAAATATGTATAATGTGGAAGGACTCGATCATAAGGTGCACAAACCAGTAACTATACCAGGAATGGCTGGCATGCAAAGTCAAGATAACTGAGGAATGGCCGACTTAGGTTTCAACTTCCTTCTAACAAGAGAATAAGGGTGAATGGTGATTGAATGTAGGCAACATAGAATCAATATACAAAAATGGGACATCTCTGCGACACAGGAGGCATCGACAGAGGCTCCATAGGGATTGGAAGCTTAACTAGTCGCTGGAGATAAACTCAGATAAATTAGTACAACTCCTAAAGTCAAACTATTAACCCAACCAATGGATGTGATATACAGTGCTTTGTTTGAAGGCAGCATGACTCGACTGCTACCAAAGATAACATCTTTCCTTGTCCGGCTTTTTGTTTTTTTTAATTTTTTTTGGACTTTTTCAAATATTTAAAAATCTTGAAAAAGAATAAAACTGCTTTATAGTTACAGACTAGGAGGAGACGAGTGTCATATGGGAAAACAAACTAGTTCCAATAAGTGGAACATACCTATGCTCAATGCAAGGATACATGTGTATGATAGCAACACTCGGGGGAAAATCCCCTCTCGGTAAAATAGGGAAACAAGTTGCAAAGGATATAAAAGATGGCTCTACATGGTTAGACATGAGACAAGATCGGGATATATGGCTGAAACTCAAAGTCAGGGAAGCCGGTGGAAGGCTCAATGAGGCAGTGAAAGCTCATGATAATGTAATTACAACTTGACATAACGGAGTCCTGAGGGAAATAGGCTAGCAAAAGATCAAGAAGAGTATGAGGCTCTTGCGAAATGTCATGGCAATACTATACAACGGACTCCTGGACCTAAGAGAGGACTCGCAACATGGGTGCCAAATGCAAAGGGGAGCTAACTAGGACACCCATGTATAGGAAAGCTCTTCAATTCACATAGTACCACATATAACAACAGGATGAAGGTTTTGTGATACCATGGAATGGGTTCGTACCCACGGTTAAGACGGAATGGTCATAAGGTCATGGAAAATGCAAGCGGATGTGAAATCCTAACCTACATGCCAGTTTAGACATGATACTTGTGATAGGAACAAATGGGTCAAAACCTCAGAGAGAGTGTACAAAAAATGGACCCTACATGACAACCATATAAGTCCAAAACAACCCAAAAATAGTCAATAAAGAATCCAAACTATAGGATATAGAGAGGAATGATCATGACAACTACACCCAAAGGAAACAATGTGGTGAACGATGGGACATAAAAAGGAAAGTAAGGTGTAGACCCACCGTTCATGTATCCACTACCACCCCCATGAGGCTGACCACTGGTGTAAAGACCAAGCGAAGGGAATAAAAATCCTTCACAAATGGAATAGAAGATGGAATATGACCATTCCCAAATCTATGAGCATGGTAAGGGGTTGTGATGCCCCCAATTCTGACACTAGGGTCCATACTAGGACAAAGGATGGGTGATAGGATACCAGGCATGCCAAAAATAAAAGGACCCAAACTCAAGAGAGCATAAATATACTCAAAAAACCGTGATCCGAAAGGCCAACTAGTGCACAAATAGTACACTCCTAAGAAAATAGATAGCCAAAATATAAGCAAACCAAAGGGAGGATATGTGAGCTCCCGAATGCAGCAGGTATGTCTCACCTAGGAGAGGCTTGAAACTCCCATACACTACAAGCGGAGGTACGTAACCAATTATAGTGGCCCTCAGCTTCAACGCGTAAAGAAACTATGTTGTCTGACCCCAACCTGGCTGGCGCACCTGCAGAATAACCCTTGCAAAGTACCCCCTTGATATCCTAGTTAAGGAAACTAAGGTCACCTCAATATAGTCAATTCTCAGGCGGACAGTCGTAGGTAGGATTGACCGTATGGGAAGGGTAGAAAAGCCCAAAAATCTCGAAAGAGCCCCCAGATACGAATACAATGTTGGAAATATCTCCAATGCTACTAAGTTATGACTAGGGGTCATCCCAATCAATAACCGCTCACACTGCCTCGTGCTTAACTCCCTTTTGAGAGGAGGATCCCGAGAAACACCAATTATACCAAGGAATTTCACACTCTCACCTGGACAGACACATACATGTTGTTGTTTAGTGGTCTTGGAGAATTTACTCACAATAAACTATTCCAAGACCCTAAAACCTAGTCTTGTTGGTGCACCCTGTAAAAGCAAAGAGTGTAATTCATTTTATTATGCGTTGACTTTATTTGGCCGTAATTACTCAAAGGGAAATGATCGTGCAACTAATGAAGCTATGACTCAACAGTGAAGCAAATATGCACACCATAACAAACAATGCTAAGTGCAATCTTTGTCAAATGAAAAATAGGGTATGCCACTACATGAGATGCATAAATATATATTCCTTTCTGAATGCCAATGCAATCCTTCCTATATGAAATCCTAAACACAACTCTCATCCAAGCAATCCAATGCAAGTACCTCCTCAAATACATATCTAAGATGCAACTAAGAGTGCAACTACTTTGTATTTTTCAATATAAAAGAATGAAAAATGTAATAAAAGTCATCTAAAACTCTCAGTCTTTGCAGCAAGTATAAAACACAAGCCCAACAAGACACCAAGACAAAAAAGAGTAATGCACTAATGGCAAAACAAAAAGGATAAATGACAAAAACTACTTTCAAAGAAAAATCAATGAAAAAGCGGTCTCTGGTCACAAAAGAAGCATCCAACAGACAACATCAGACCCAAGGAAGACACAACCACACTCACAACCCACCCAGTAACTTCCCACAACATCAAACTAACCAAAAGGGAGGATGTACGCAACTGTTTAAAGAACAGCTGCATATATAAGTGACTTTTGGCCAAAACCCTACGTGTATATGTGGATTTTGGCGAAAAACCTACATGTATACGTGACTTTTGGCCAAAAATCCATGTATGTACATGACTTTTGGCCAAAAACCTGCGTATATAGAGAATACAGTGGTAAAAAGTAGGCCAAGTGTCAAACCAATAAAGGGGAGTGTCAATGGATGAACATAATACAAAATGCAACACAGAAACAAGGAGAAACAAAGAGCAAATCAATAATATCAATCCCATTGTGCCCCCAAACCCCCCAAAAAAACAAGGAATGTCCCCAATGGAGTCGCCAATTCTGTTACGGAGAGAAATTCCTATGGCTTGGGGTACCACAACAGACAGCTTGACTCCAGAAATCAATCCTTTCCAATATGCGAGAGAAATCAAATATCTAACACTAAAGGATCAAAACTCATACCTTAATCTGGACGGTTGAAGTAGATCCCCGTTGAGATTTCCAACTCCAGCTTGAATTGATAAATTACTTCCTCAACAATCAGTAAACAGGACAAGCATGGTATATATATATATTGGTGTTAGATCTACTCTAGCATATATAATCAACTACGTATAAGAATTTGAAATCATCCATGGATAAAATATTCATTCAAACATACATTATTGTACAAGAAAATATATTTTTATTAATAAAAATTAGAGATTATAATGAATACAACCTCTGTCGGCACGTCTGCGAATCAGAGAAACTGAATCCCCCACTTGGGCCTCAACCACCTCAATCCTCCATCTCTTGATAGCAAGCTCAAAAGAAAAAGGAAAGCTTGGGAAGAATTCCAAAGTGCTCCAAGGGACAAAGGGATGCAGACTCAAGCATAAGTTCCAACAACAATGGACTATAGTTTCTTTGCTCTCAATTCTCACATATTCCTCAATCTATCCAAAGGGTTCCTTATATAGCTCTTCAATGGGGCAATGAAGGGTCGAATTCGAGCGATCTCAAGGCATATGAAGGCCAGGAGACAAGTGTGTCATATCCATGTCAAGGAAAACTCCGAAAGAATTTGGCCTTTTGCACACATCCCGATGTATGCGGTTTTAGGGGTCAAACTTGCGTATATACATGAGAAAGTGTTTAAAAGTCGCGTATAGCAATTTAAGCATGTTTTTAGGGATTATCTTGGAAACATCAAAGGTATAAAAAATGTCCCTGGGGTCCTAAGAGTCTGTAGAGGGACAGGGGAAGGCCATACAAGTGTGATTCCCTAGGTGTGGTAAAATCAGGTATAACACATGTCTTCCTAGAAAAATCATCAATGAAAGAAACATAATATACATAACCACTTAATGAACTGAATGACATCAGACCGCATACATCGAAGTGAAAGGTTTCAAATATTCCTTTAGACTTTCTTTTGCTACTTGGAAATGTCTTCTTTGGGTTCTTTCCTTTCGCACATCCCTTTCATACTCCTTCATGTTTTTCTTGTATTTTTGGAAGACCTTCAACAACTTAGCTTGCAAGTGGTAGTGCCCTATATTGCACATGTAGAAGCCTTCTGTGCCAAAGTTCATTTGGTTCTATCAAGTCATGAACCAAAGATTTTTCTGGTTGGCCCTTCAATCTGTAGAGTCCTCCCTCTTGTTCTCCAACTACTATTGCATCGTCAATAGTCTTTCGTTTTGGCCACATCAGAACTTGTCCATCTATAAATTCAACTCTCATGCCTTTTGCATCTAATGCAGAGATGGAGAGAAGGTTCTTCTTTAGTCATTAGAGGAAATTTCAACTCAAAATGGGCCTTTTAACTTTTATTCAAATTCCATGTCATCATGTGTTAGCCAATGAAATTGCTTTAAATTTGAAATATCGTATAGGTCTTAAACACTTTTTTAATATAAATTTGGGGATAGGTATCATAAAAAAACTACTTTTTTGTTTGTATTTTTGACATATCTCCCTGTGTTTTTACTCAAATTTTGATCGGGAGAGCTCGTTGGATGCGGAATTAAATTCCGCATCCAACGAGTACCCACTCAACATACTTTTGATGGACCCCGCTACCCCAAAAACAAGAAATACCTGAAAAAATGAAATGATGATGTCATCATTCCATTTTTTCAGGTATTTCTTGTTTTTGGGGTAGCGGAGTCTGTCAAAAGTATGCTAAGTGGGTACTCGTTGGATGCATAATTTAATTCTGCATCCAACAAGCTCTCCTGATCAAAATTTGAGTAAAAACACAGGGAGATATGTCAAAAATACAAACAAAAAAGTAGTTTTTTTATTTTCTTCCTCCAAAATTAATAAATATTATTTTATTATTTTAACTATTATTTTATTAGATCATTTTAGGAGGCCCATTTTGAGTTGAAATTTCCTCTAATGTCTGGTATAAATAGGACATTCTTTATTTTCATAGACTTTCTAGAGTCTAATTTGAAGGAGGATTCTCCACTACCTTTTATTGGATACTAGTATTCGTCCCCATGTTTCACCTTGTAGGGTGACTCATGTTCTGATAGTTTCACAAATGATTCTTTGAATCTCTTCATGTGTTTGGAAGCCCCATTATCTATAAGCCAATCATTTCAATTTGCTACCATGTGTGATTTTTCCCGTGAGAGCGGAAATCAAAACATATTCTTCGTCACTTGAAGAATCATCACTGTCTTGTTTGATTCTCTTCTGGGAAGGCTCATCATCTTCTGCAGCATGAACATGATGTCTTTTCTTGTTTCCCTTCCTCTTGTGAGATCTATATTTGTTTCTAGGACAATCTCTTGCAAGGTGTCCTCTTTCATCACATGTATAGAAAATGTACTTAGACAAATCTTTGTTAGATTTTCTATTGTTTTTCTTCTGGAGAGAGTGCTTACCTTTGTGATGGTCTATTCTAATTTTCTTGGATTGTACTATGAGAGATTGATATTCACTTACCATCTTTTCTTCTCGTGCTAATATTTGAGCTTATTCTTATGAGCATTCCTCCCACAGTTTGCTAAACTTGATTAGCTTCTTTCTGGCACAGATCCCTTGAATGAAAGAGTTCCATGCCCTAGGGAGACCATTCAAGGTGGTCATCACAATTTCTGCATTCTCTACTTCTTCATCTACCACTTCAAGTTGTTCCTTGATCTAAGGCACCCTTTTAAAGTAAGAATGGATGGTCTCGGCATCCTGGATCTTGATATTCTTCAATTGGTTTCTTAGAGTCATCTTCTAGTTTATGTTCTTCCCTTCAAATAACTTGGTCACGACATCAAAAATCTCTTTTTGAGTCTTTAGGGAGGACACCTGAGGTATGAGATGATCCTTGATTGAATCAGAAATAATCCTCTTATCCATGATCAGTTTCTTCTTGTGTAAGGCCTTAGCCTCATCTCGATTTGTAATTGGAACCTCTTCATTGATGTAAGAGTCCAACTCATTTTCTTCGAGGAACAGGGAGATCCTATACCTCCAATATCGGAAGTTATCATCTCCCTCAATATTTTCCTCAATCTTGGTATGATGAGACATCTTAACAGAGAACCTCAAATGGAAATACAAAAGATTTAGATCTTACTAGGTTAAGATGTCCAAATTGGATCTGGAGCTGGATTTCTGCAGAGCTAGTTTTCTGGTTCAGGAGCAGATTTAGGGTTTGACTTTCTTAGAGTTTTACCCAACCAAAAACTTTGATCTTGATCTCTAAACTTTGATCTTCTGGAGGAGATCAATCTAGGCATGGGCTTACTAAAAAATTCAACTTATGTGGAAAGCCCTAATTTCCCGTAGTAGTGTTGAGTCAAAAAATGAAAATGCTCAGAATCAAATTCTACTTCGATAGAAAGATTCACCCTAGAGAGGAGGGTCAGCCTAGCCTCCTTTTGCTGAAAATATGTGGAGAGAGATCCAAAAAGTAGGAAGCCCTAGCTTCAACACTTGCATAGTGTCTTCTTCCTAGGTTAGCTCTGATACCATGTTATATTGTTAACATTTAAGCTATATGATCTTATGATATTATCTGAGAGAATAACAAGCACAACAATAAATCACAAAAGACAATGGACACAAATATTTTCCTTAGGGAAACCATAAAGGAGAAAACCCCGCAACTTCCTTAGAGATAGAATCAACACCAAAAGTAAAACCCAAAGATAGTAAGATGATATCCTAACAGCAGTAGTCTCTCTCTCTCTTGTCCCAACTTATTCTTTCTCTCTCAGTTATGCCCTACAAATGAGTGTGACTGAATGTGTGATAAATAGAGAGGCCCACTCTCTATTTATAATAATTCCTGACTTGACATTAACTCACCAGGGCCGAATTCTCTAGGAGAGTCTAATAACCCTAGTTCCACGCAACTATGGGGACTTTAACCCTTGAACAATAAGGACGGTTACCCTCTATTACTTTGCATGACTTGTTTACTTTATTTATTCTCTCAATAGGATCATCGAGGTATGGAATGACACAATTACATCACTAATACTCCCAATAGGGACATTGGGGTATAATATACAAGCGAATAAATTCTGAAGTTACAAATGCATCAACAAGAATTAAACTCTTCTTCTGTTTAAATATGGTAGCATATCCTCAGTTGGGTGCAACGTGCATAACTAGATCATTGAGCAGCTGCACTCTAGTTGATTTGGCTGACCCTCGGCACATTAGTACCAGTTTTGGGTTCAAACCTGCTTTGTTTTTCCATGCTAGAGTCCAAAACAAATATGACCCCAGGAATGGTTAGAGATGTCTCTACCACATTTGTCACAAAAATAAATTTCCTTAAACCTGCAGGTGCATCTTCAAATACAGGCCTTTGTTCTTCGATTGAAATATTTCCATGCAAAGCAAGTGTCAATGCTAAAGGTTTCTGAAATTATTCTCGAACCCACTCGACTTCTACTTGGGAAGTTAAAAATGAAAGAATGGTTCCCTGATCTTCTCTGGCATGAATCTCAGCAACAACATTTATTACTTGAGTGGCATATGAAGGAACACTCAGTTGGGCATGCTTCACAATAGAGTTTTGTGAAGATTCCGAATCATCCCTTGCAATGTACTTAGTATTTACAGGAAAATTTCTTCCAATTATATGGAAAATAATGCAACCACCAAAATAATCTGATAATCTATGTGCATCTGTTGTTGCAGACATTATGATAAGCCTCAATTACGATGTCTTGAACAAGCATATTTTAAGCAATGCTAAAAGAATGTATGTGCTTAATCTCTGCTCATGTGCTTCATCTACTATGATGCAACTGATATCTTTCAACACTGAATCTGACGTACATAATTGAAGGAGTACATGGTCAGTCATATAGTTAACATTCGCTAATGAACGCTCTGTGGGAGTGTATGTAGTGAAACAATTAACATACTGTATGTCTCCATAACATCCTTTTCTTTATCCCGCAACTCTTTGTTATAGATACATTGCGACAACTTTACTGGGTTGTGTGCATACCAAGGAACCTTTGATGGAAAAGCCCGAGTCTGCAAGATACTGCAACAACTGAGTACTCTTTCCATAACCTTTCTCTCCAATCAGTACCTTTACCTGCATTTTGATTTCATGTTGATAACTCACCACATTAAGTGTGGCATTAAGTGACGGGCCTAGGAAACAAAGGGAGAAAGAAAGAATCAAGAAAATATAGCTCTGCAACCAGCCAACACAAAAGAGGGAGATCCCATAGAGGCTTCTAAAAATAGACCATAGTTGAATGTGGAGGGTGAAAAGACATCAAAATCCATTTATTCAAATGACTCATAGGTATTGAAATGAAATAAATTTATTGGCATCGACAGTAAGTCATAGGTCATTAACGAATCCTAGTTCTAGGACAAAATGATATGACAAGGAATCCATAACCGCATGAGTCATTCTTTATCCAATCATGTTTTTTGGAGTAGCATAGCATTTTCTGGCCATAGGTACAACAAGGAAAAGGTGATGTATCCCAATTATATCATGTTGGTTGCAAAATCCATCCATATCATGATAAGAGTCATGCCAACTCAAGGCTTGTGCAAGCATATTTATTTAGCACAAATACTTGCTCGAGGATAAAAGAAAGAACACTATAAAAAAGTTTTTGTTTCAACAATATTATATGTTTTCCCTGGGTTTCTTAGACTAGTAGAGGATTTAAAAAACCAGGAGAAGACACATGAATATACAAGTAAAAATATTATGTAGAAATAGACAAACCTAAAAAGAAACAATATATATAAAATTAATGTGTAGCATCATATACAAGGTATTATAATAAAACGTCACAAAACATAAAAAGACAATACTTATAGGAATTAATTAAGTGATTGTGGTTTTTGCTCCCGAGAGAAGAACAAAAATAAATAGGATCAGTTCCACAGTGGAACTGTATTGTTTTATGTCAATTGAATATAAAACACCTCAACATATCAAGACGGGCACCTATCTAACTTACCCAATGTAATCATGTCCTAGGAAAACATAAACTATAGTTTTATCATCCCTCCATGTTCATGATGACCAAGTTTCCTTCATAAACCATAAATATGACCATTTCCAACCTCTTTAAGAGGTAAACTCACCATAAAAAATGAGATAACAAGAGACATATGCACCCAAAATATAAAAAAGAATTCTATCAAACTAATAGTCTAAACTTTTGACTAGATACTCGAAATCCCATAAGTTACCAAGATAACTAATGACAAGTAGGAAGCAATCTAAGTTTCTAACATATACATGTTTAAACTCTCCATCATGAAGGTATGCAGTGAAGTTTGCGTGCTAGAAAATTTTTAGGAACAAAAATTTTAAAATTCTCTCTAAAAAATTTAAGACCTTAGATTTTCTAAAGACCAAAACTTTTGGGTGAGTAAATCTAATCTTGATACCAATGAGTACAATTCCTAGTATTATAGTCATTCGTCATGGGTTCAAAACCCACAAATTCATGCCACTTTAGCATAAACTACTCCATATTGTAAATAGCAATAATGGCATCTTGCATCCAACTATAGTGAAAGGGAGGATTTTTTCACCACATGTGGCTGAATCAACTTGTTTACACTAGTTTGTTAATAATGTGGCAGCTTATATTGTACAAATAGCACATGATCAAAATATTAACAAGAGAATTTATTTCTTACATGCATTGTATGGATCTTTCCACTACTTGTTACACAGTATGCAAACACTATGCCTACAAAATTGCACTAGAAAAACATTAGTTTTAACCTAAGGAATTCCAAGAATTAGGATCTTCAACATTGAGAAGTTAGAAATAAGTACATTTACACATCCCCTAGTCGGAAAAACTTGTCAAAAAAAGGTTGGAAAATATGATTATTATTTAGCTATGCATCAAAAAATATGTAACTATAAATTGACATTATTACCATGAACATCAAAGGTCGAATAGGGAATATGAAAATACAAGCTTTTCAATAGAATATTCTAAAACTAAAATACCATATATTAACTGAGATATTTGAAAACACCTGCAAATATGAAGCCTGCTGCCTATGGAATCACATTATAATACAAGGTTGAAAAAAAAGTAAATTTATCATTGACAGAATTTTAGACATTGAATTCATATAAAAAGAGGATTTTCCAAGAAGATTCTCATGTAGAAATAATACCACTACTGATAGTCATAGTACATTAAAATGGTTACAACTTCAAATTGATCATTTATTAGGAATCAAGCTCCATAATGGTTTCCCTCTTTCCCCTTGCCTATATGCTCTAGTTGCTAATGTTTTGTGGTATATTTTGGAGGCCACTAGGATTCAAGGGAGAACTCATTGCATGTCTCTATCGGATGGGTTGGAAATTATTAAGAATCGCTTTTTTGATGACCCCTTGCTCTCAGTGCATTCGATCAGTACTCAATGAATGATATTAGGAGGTGTTTGGATACATTTCATAATGCCTCTGGATTTGTGGTCAATGACATGAAAGTGGATTATTGGCTGATTGGGAGTCATAATCCCCTGGGTTGGATTGTTTCTAGCACAATATCAAACCTAGTGAGATCATCCTCTATCTTAGGATCCCTTTGGGACCTTGTATTTTTGTTGTTGAAATGTGGAGCTGGTGCCTTGCCTTGAGACATCACAGTCCAATATTTTAGGGTGGTGGTATAAGGATGTTCCCTTGGAAAGGAAGATTATAATGGTATCACACATTCTACAAGATTCTCATATATATTATGATCCTTTCTAGCTCCTTATCAAGAGTTAGTTTAAGATATTAAAGTATATTCTATATCCTTTCTCTGGTCTAAGTACAGTGGTGAGCAAGGAATACCCATTGTCCCTTGGAATGTTTTCATTATTCCTAAAGATGAGGGTGGGATTGGATTTATTGATGTGACAAATCAAGGACATATGTGAGCTTCTACATGGATTGTCAAAATTCTTGAGGGATATATCCCATGGAAAATTCTTTTGCATCATCAATTTTAGTCAACTTAGTAGATTTTGATCCGAGGATCCTTCGGTTGTGTGATATCATATCATCACCATGACCTTTTAGGGTGTCTAGATCTGTCACTTGTAAGAGAATTTGGAAGGCCTGGAGGTGTGTTGCTCTATTTTTCCAATGTAACTTATTAGGAAGTTACGTAGGATGATATTTGGCATGGAAACCTATCTGGGGCTATATAGATCAAGGGTGGTGTATAGTAGAGTGTACTACACTACAAGCATGAAAACTAAGTAATAAGGGCGTCATCTTTTGTAGGGATTTCTAGGACTTCACTGTTGAGAAATGTATCTTGGATAGGAACTTCTTGTAAGATTTTTAGTATGAATGTGCAAGGAGTGGTTCAAGACATTTCCTGAAGTGTCCACTTAGGAAAAGTGGATAGTATTTATATTATGTAATCCATTTAGAAAAAGTGAAATATTATGTTTTGAAGTTGAGTCTAATAAAGTGCATTTAATACATTAATGACTTAGATAAGATTTAATCTAGGGATTCCATCTCAAGATGAGACTAAAGTTTTGGAAAATCATAAAGATAGGAAAGATAGAGAAGTTGATCCATCTAAGTAGATTTAGCACAAAAGAGAATAGACAGAATCTAGGAAGAAGGATAAAGAGCAGGGTTGTATAGAAGTCATACAAAAACTGTATATCCCATGCTGCTATAGTAGTTGTTTCCCCCTTTTCTAATTAAGTAATACACCTCTTCAATAGGTTGTACTGATCTGTTTGAGGGCAATTTAACTAACTATTGATATTCTGCTTTTAGTAAAGTGTGAAGGTTTCGTTGTAAGATTTGATTAGTAAATTATAAGATTATTTGAAAGATGAAATATTTGTGTATGTGTGTATTTCCTTTATGCTTCCACTATTTACTTTTGCAACTATTATGTTATTGATGTTACATTCATAAACTAATTTATGCTTTTTATGGAGGAGGATGAGGATCTTGAGTTGGGAGAAGATCCAGAGATATCTCAATCTTAATGGATGATGCAGAATAAGGATGGAATGCATAGTCTTATGTTTGAGGAATGGTTTTCATATAACCCATTTAGCACATCTCCAAGTACCATTTATCACATATCCAAGTATTACAACTGAAGTTAGTGTCCATATTTTTGGAGGCATAATAAATCTCAAGTGCAAAGTAACATTCATATTGAATCATTGCATGCTTATAGATGATTTATATTTAGAAATTCAAATATCACCCACCTTGGGTGTCAATGGGAAACTTATGTGGACATCAAAGTGAACAGATGAAGATAAAGAAACAAAAATTGGTGACACTGAGACAAGAGTCATCCAATGTAATTATTTTCTTCAACACTTCAAGGACGAAGTATTTTGAAGCAAGCATTGATGTAAAAAACATAAATAAGCATAATAATAATAAATGATAATAATAATATAACCACATAAATAACATAAATATTAATAATAATAATTAAGTGAAGCATTGCAGGTCACACCCCTTCACCTAAAGACCATTAATGCATATTTAAATATTACAACAAGGTCATTGTAAGGCATCCATTATTATTCAACGATTTATTTATTAATAATTGAAAATATATTTGTCTTATTCAGAAAATCAGAATTGTGTTCATATAGTGGATTTTTGCAAACCAACAATCATTATCTTCTAAGATTCAACAATATTTTGTTCGACACCTACTTTTGCTTCCAAATTTTCAATTCTAAATAGTAAAAACATTTTGTTTTAAAATAAAAAATTTATTGAAAAGTAAGAGTAAACTCATTTGAAGTTAAAATATACCTTTCATGTTCTTGTTTATCTATATCAAGTTGGTGAAACCACTTATAAGCTTCACTATTTAAGGGAAGGGAAGCATATTGAGCCATGATAAAATTATTTCTCTGCATCGATTGCTATGGATTCTAGACAATAGCCTTAATCTCATGGAAGGTGACCAAATGCAAATTTTCTTTAAAATATTCCCCTAATTCTTGGAGCACCAAGCTTCAAATTGGTCACCATTTTCATTCTTATTTACACCTCAACAATCTCTTTGTTCATGTATTCTTCTTCACAAGTCTTGATCACCACCTATGTGTCTCCATTAGTTTCTCCTCCTATCAACTGATGATTCTAGAAGGACTTGCTTTCTATATAGATGCCCGAAAATCCTCATAAGCCATAGTCCTCTTGTATTTTTTGTCCTAGATAGATTCTCCATGTCTTCAGTTCCATGTGTAATTTTCTCCCTAAAATTCTCTCCTATATACCATTTTACAATATCTTCCAAGTTCCTACAAAAGATTTATTCTAGCTCCTGAAGACACGATAGTCCTTTTCTCCTTGTGTAATAGTATGGAAGGATGTTTTTATATGAGTTATTACAAATCTGAATTACAAAATTATAGATAAGGAAAAAGGACAAGAAGACCCAAAACATGAAAATATGAATAATATGCTTATGTTATTGCATATGGAATTTGAATGCACAAATACTTCAATTATTTCCTCCAACCTATAGAAGGAAATTGCATGTGAGCATTTTATTTGGAAGACAAACACCATTTGACAACAACAAAATTAAGCAAGAGTTGCAATCTTGTGTAAGAAAGAGCATAGATGAGATAATCCTTAAAATGCATCTAAGTAAGAAATAAGTGATTAATTTTAGGAATAAGGGATTCTTTTGGTTCTATCCATGTGGCAGCCAAGTATATATTTTCTCTAAGACTCTCAATGATATATGTTGCCACCTAAAGAGGCATAAATTCTTGATGTGGAAAACAAATTACATCGTTGGTTGACAATCTTACATTTGGGGAGAATCATACATATTTTCATGAAAATTTATCCACTGAGACCACTTTTCATTCCTTAAGGAATATTTGCATATGTAAAGGCATGATTCAATGTTATATGGACCTTGGGCACCGTTGCAAGAGAATCGAGGATTTTCTAGGAGGACACCCTGCACTAGAAGTTGACACATGGAACATGATCACCATTTACAAGGTTAAATGCATGATTCTAGGGGTTCTCATCATCCAAGGATGTTCTATGATATCTATGACCATGTTCATTGATTAAGAACCATATTTGAATAGAGAATTCAACTAGGAGAGATAACAAGGAGATAAAACTGTCAAGAGACTAATAACTGACAAAATTTGCACTAAATTTACCATATTCCAATGATACAGAGTTAGCGGTTTGATAGAACATTAGTGGGAAGTTTTCTTACCTGTGCCCAGAGAGGGTTTCATGGTTTCACTCAATGTGCAGTTTAAAATCGTATGGGTTGTAGTCTAGAAATTTCAAGTGCATAAATTGATTAGAAACTAAAAATAGTACACATTAGAACTAAAAAAAAAATTTCAAGAATCATTCCCAAACATGGTTTATAGGGTGACTGCAAAAATACAAGGAAAATCGTGAACCTATAAGACAGGGAATATTCCCAAAAAATATATTCCCAAATGAAAATTGTGGACATTGCAAATGAAGACTATTTGCAATGAGTTCTAGCCTTAACGAAGCAAGTCTTCATTCTTAGGGAACAATATTTTAGATACATGAGAATGCAACATATCATGTATTACCAATTCAATATTTAATCAAAGTTGGATCTTAACTCATACATAACAATTCAAAGTTAAATCTTTTGAATTAAGCATTCTACTTGATGCCAATCAAGGTCTCTAACAATGATTAGATCTAATTTCTAATTAAGTAACCATTACAATATGTTTGGTTCTTTGGATACCTAGTGATTCATTTTGAAAATCAATTACTGTTGTAGTAGATTTGTAAATGATTCTTCACGCATGTTACAAGAGAAAATTAGTAAGGAAAATTTATACAATAAAAGATATTTTCCTCCAGGTACAAGTTGAACCTTTCTACTAGATTTAAGGTATCTTGAGTGAATTCTAAAATATGTAAAGGAAACAACTAAATTGACTAAGAAGATATTTCCATAAATCAGCATGTAACTATCATTGGATGACACAAGATCCTCAAGGACACCCTTTTTGTCTTATCATCTATAAATTTATGCTATTACAATCATTTATGGATGAATATTTCATTTCCAAAAATCAAATAAACTAAAGAAAAATAGCCTCTTCTTCTCTAGGAATATTCAATGTCAGTAATATATCCCCCTTATAGTTTTCCTTTCTCTATGATCCCCACTTTTTCATACAGAAAAATTTTGTTTTCTAGAGCCAAAAGTCCCAATTCTAGTAAAATGGGGTGATAAGGATTTCAAATTGCATATCATTATGATATTTTAAGTGTTTCCCATGTCCCAAATGAGTTCCTAATTCCTTATGGGAAAGCATATCTTAACTCAAAAAGAAAAAAAAAAACTAAAAGTAAAATCTATTGAATTGAAAAAGTTATTGAATTCCAATCAAGGTCTCTAAAAATTATTAGATCTAACTTCTAAGATACCATTCCAATATTATTCCTTTTGAAAATCAATTACAATCACACTTGTTTTGCAAACATTTATTGATCACCTGTTGCTAGAGAAAATTGGTAAGGAAAAATTATACAAAATATTGGAAAAAGATTTACATAAATAAGAACGCTATCAGCGGATGGCACAAGATATTCAAGAATTCCCTTTATGTCTTATCACTTTCCAGTTTATGCGATTACAATCATTTATGGGTAAATATTTCAATCCCACAAGCTTAATAATACAATAGAGCAAAAAATCCTCTTCTTCTATGGACATATTCAGTGTCAATATTCTATCCCCTAGTAGTTTTCCTTTCTCTCTCATACCCACCTTTTCAAATGGGGGATTTCTATTTTATAATGGTCCAAAGGTTCCAAGTCTAGTAAAATGGGGTGATAAGGGTTTTAAATTACTTGCATACCATTATGATCCTTTTTATGTTTCCCATGTCCCTAAAGAGTTCCAAATTTATTGGGAAAGCATATTTTCAAGCTCTACAAACTGAAGTGTGCATATTAGTGGATATTTAGGCCTTTCCATAAATGAAAATGCTCCAAAAGAACATTTTACACAAAATATCCTAGATATCTGTGAAGAGACCAACAAAATACAACCCATGGAAAGATTTATGCCATTAATTTAAAATCACACATGATGATAGTACCAAATAAGGGTTTCTCTAACCATCCATATACATAAAACAACATTAACCAATCAATTTATTAATATATCTCGAGCTTGCAAAAACAAAGATCAAGTAGCTTCTATTATCTTATTTACGATTCTAGGAAATCTTATGAAGAAAAAATATTTTGAAAAAATACCACCAACAAAAAAATAATTGGAACATAAAGAGTATACCTCTCTAACTCCAATCCTTTGTCATGGTAAATAACAAAATCTACAGAAGTTTTGTCAACAACACTATAAATTCCATAAAGTCTGTGTCTTCTCAAACCAACTGGAATTAATACTGCATATCATCATGTGCATTTACTAATCTGAGAATTTGTAATAACTGGATGAGAAGTATCATATTCTAAATCCAATGTTGTAGAATCCTTCTCCCTCGCCCACCTCTTCAAGAGCCTCCAAATTCCATCCAATGTTCCTTTTTCCATGGTAACAATTGCAGTTATATAACAAATTTGTAAAGCCCCCCAAAAAATCAATCCACATCGCTACAATTTCCAACCGAAACCAATTTAGTGGGTTAAAAAATACCTCAAACCCACATTCCCAACCCCATTTAGAAGTAATGGCCTCTTAGACCCAATCCCCCCCTTCCCGCCAAAGCCAGAAATTTGGTGCCAATTCAAGGTTTTATGGCACCAATATGGAATTATCTCAGGGAAATGAGGGTAAAATCCATGAAATGGAACTCAAGAATGTCGACCGATCATTAATCGTTCCCAAACCCATTTTGGATTTCAGGTGCATATCGCCTAGAATTACAACTCTTCTGTCTATTTGGATACCTAATGGAATCCTCACAATCCTTCAACAAATTCCCTACTTCATGGAAGCGTGCACAACGAGATGAAATCATCTTGTAGTTTAATACTTTGTACATGGACCCATTCTGTATCGTAACTCAATTCCTACAGGAATACCTTCTCTCAGGTCTAATTCAACAAGCAGCCTTATGACACGCTTATCCTCCTTCCCCCAAAAATTATTCTAAGGTTATGAACTTGTCAATGGAGTTTCCAATACGAGTTTAGTTTCATTTGTGCATGGTTAGCTTTCATATTTTGAAATAATTTTGAAACAATTCTTTTAGTCTGTAGAATACTACTTCCAAAGGATTTCATCATCCCATTTTTGCACTTAGATAAGTGAGGTTAGTGGGTTCTATATCAGTCACATATCGCCATGATTATGGATAGTGGATGAGCACATTAACCTACTTGTCATTGCATAATGAAGCCACTCTATAATGGGTTTCAGTTTTCTAATTGTCTGTTTTATGAAATAGATCATGTTTGATATTGTTTTGTTAACATTACATTATAATGTTTTGTTTAGATATGTGTATTAACTTTTTATGTTTTTTTGTTTGTTAATATTTATGTGAAAATATATTGTTATATATGCTGGGTTAGCCTAATATATGGTATTTTTTTTAATATTATATGGTAATATGATTGACTTGTTATATGGTATAATGTTTTGTTATTATATTGTATGTTTTTAATATGATATTATGTAATATTATAATATATTGTTTGTAGCAATATAAAAATTTTATATATTGTAAATTTTATATATTATAAGTTGTTAATACATATTTTAATGATATAGGGATATTGATCAATGTAGCGTGGTCAATATTGAGTTAATGTGAATTGGTTCTATAATTTTGAGTGTACACGATGACCACAATATTGCACTTATAGAAGAGGCTTGAGTCCAATGAGCACATCCACCAACATCTGAAGTTATAGGGACCTCACTAGATGCAGGTATCGGTATGGTACTCATTCTAGTACCTAATTCGTAATTGTAGAAACCTAATTTTTCTTTCACACACACTTAAGGGTTTGCTTCAATGGTACAAGACGGATAAATATGGTCAAGAGAAAATTCGTGCAATTACTTTGTTGTATCTCGAAAGATCGAGGTACATGGCACCAATATTACTAATAGAAGGTAGACAATTTACAAAATTTACACTTCATTGTCAAAATTGCAATTTTCCATGACACAATAAAAAGTGACTAACATAAATGACTAATTCATATTCTTCTAGCTAGTCATTTTTTATTCTGTGACTAAATTGGTCGTTTATTTTAGTTATTTTTAAATCTTTCATTTATTATCTAGTCATATTTGTTAACTAGTGACTAAATCAGTCATTAATTTTAGTCGCTTATAGTTGGGTCAATCAAAATTGCACATATTTAGTAGTAAATCACTTGAAAAACCTGTGGTGACTAGAAGTTTTAGTCATGTAGTAGCTAATTCCTCATTTTGTACTAGTGTTTTGTTTCTTACTTTTCAGTAGATCGGTGATGAAATACATACTAATAACCTCCCACTTCCATTCTGGAATGGGTAACAGTTGCAGCAATCTCAAAGGATGCTGATGCTTAGCCTTGACCAGCTGACATTCCTGACATTTCGTTGTAAACATCACAATGTCAGCCTTTAACTTAGGCCAAAACATGTGTCTCTTGACGATGGATATCATCTTTTGTTATCGTGGATGCCCCAAGTAGGGTTCCCAATGAAATTCCATGAGGATTTCGGAACAAATGTCCCCTCCTACCGAAACGTACAATCTTTCCTTAGACCATAGCAGCCCTGTTTCGTTTACCTTGTACTCTTTATGTTGTTGAAACAACCTGTCCTCTTGGACTTTCTTGAGGATTTCTACATAGAAAGGGTCAACCCTGTTGGTCGTTCTAATCCTCTCGTGGAAATATGAATCGGATTGACTTATTGTTACCTCATATATCATATGGGTTCATCGACTTAAAGCATCGACAATCTTGTTCTCTTTTCCCTTAATATGCTTTAGTTTGAAATGATACTCGCTAAGAAAATCCAACCATCTAGATTGTCTAGCATTCAGATCTGGTTGCTTGAATAAACAATTTTGACTCATATTGTCTATCTTCAGAAGGAATTTCCTTCCCATGAGGTAGTTCCTCCACATCTTCAATGCATGAATTATGGAAGCTAACTCAAGATCGTGTGTGGCATATTTTTCTCATGTTATTTTAAAATTTCGTAATTCGTAACAAATTGCATAATCATTCTCCAAGAGGACTCCTTCAAGCCCTTCCTTGCTTGCATCCGTGCAAACAATGAAATCCCCATCGGGATCTACAATACATGGTATCGTTGCGGTCATAAAAAGCTACTTAATATTTTGAAAATGTTCCTCACACTTGGTCATCCATAAGAACTTATTTTCCTTCTTTTGCAAGGTGGTCATGGGACAAGCTATTCTCAAGAAGTTCTCAATGAACTTTCGATAATATCCAGCTAATCCAAAAAATAACTTAATGTCAGTGAGACTAGTAGGGGTATGCCAGTCTTCTATGCCTCTAATATTTTTCAGGTCCATAGCTATCCCTCTCTTGGAGATAATGTGACCCAAGTACTGTATCTGTGTTTTGTAAAAATCACATTTACTAAACTTAGTGTAAAGCTGGTGTTCTAGTAGCACTCGTAGTACTATGCGAAGGTGTTCTTCATGTTCCTTTTACGATTAAAGTAAACTAGGATGTCTCTATAAATACCAAAACAAATTTATCCAAATATTTATTGAATATAATGTTCATCATACTATTAGATTTTTATCATATAAGCTAGCATTATGATCTTAGGATCTTTAACTGAGAGAATAACATGCACAACAATAAAACACAAGAGACAAGAGACACAAAAAATTTTCCTCGGGGAAACCATAAAGTATAAAACCCCACAAATTCCTCAAAGATAGAATCAGCACCAAAGTAAAACCCGAAAACAGTAAGAAAATCTCCCGACAGCAGTAGTCTCTCTCTTGTCCCAGCAACTTCTCCTCTCACTCATGCGCCCCAATGAGTGAGTGCGTGTGTTGTGTATAGAGAGAATCACTCTCTATTTATATTCTTCTGTTCACTTGGAACCCACTCCAACATGGTGGCCTCACTTAACAATTACTTACTAGAGCCAACATCTCTAGGAGTGTCTAATAACCCTAGTGCCTCACAACTTGTGGAGACTTTGCCTCCTCCGATCAACAAGGAGGTTTATCCTTAACACAATGGTGGGACTATTGCCCCAACTTACAATGACTCGCCTAGGGTCAAATTATCTAGGATATTCTAATAACCCTAGGGCCCCATAACTGTGGGGACTTTAACCCTTGACCAATAGGAGGGTTACCCACAATGACTTGAAATGAATTGTTTACATTATAGAAACTTCCCATAATAAACATCGGGGTATGAAATGACTCAAGTACATTACAAATACATCCTGGAATAAAAAACGGGTTACAATACATAAGAAATATAGATGAATACATTCCAAAGTTACAAATACATCAACACTCCCTCTTAACTAGGAAGGTATTCTCTCAACACAATTTATCAACACAAGTCTTCTTCTCTATATCATCTGGATCATCATTGAGTTCTCGTCATCTTCATCTGGATCTGGATCATCACTCGATTTGGATCATCATCACTGGATCTAGATCCTCACTCGATCTGGATCACCATCATTGGATCTGGATCATCATCACTGGATCTAGATCATCGCTCGATCTGGATCATCCCTCGATCTGGATCATCAATACTGAATCTTCATAGGTGCTATCTCATGATTCTTTTTGTCATAGGAATTTTTACAGAGCCAGCCCTTTTTCATGCTGGATGTAGGCCTAGCCACCATATAGGTCCTCTTCAGTGATTATATCTGACACTTAAGTTAGAATGGCTTGCCCAGCACTTACATCTAACCTACTCATTAGAATGGCATGCCCAACACTCACATATGATCCTATAAGAACCAATCCTATAATCACATCAAAATGGCCCTGCACTCACATCCGTTCAACCAATGATCGGAATGGACCAACACTTACACTTGGCCATGCAAGGAACCAATCCTCCATGCCAAAAGGATCTGCACTTACATATCATCAACCAATAATCAAAGAAAGGAAATTGCACTTATATCTGATCAACCAACGATCGAAGAAAGGCACATCACTTATATTTGATCAACCAATGATTGAACAAAGGCTCAGCACTTATATCTGATCAACCAATGATCGAAGAAAAGATATGCACTTACATCCTCCACATGCGAGGAACCAATCCAACATGCATGTTCGAAAAGGCGTGCACTCACATTTGATCCTGTAGGAACCAATCCTACAGTCATATCAGAATGGCCCCCACTCCCAGACTGAGCTACTTGGTAACTGACTAGGTTCCTCCATTCTCTAGGAGAATGGTAGTTTCCCTTACATCTATCCTACTCGACATGATGGATAGCACTCATATATGACATGGGAGGAACCTAATCCTTTAACCATGACAGAATGGCTCAGCCCTTACATCTAACCTGCTCATAGTAATGGCTCTCTCAGTACCAGACTAAGTGTTCCTGGTAACTAACGAGGTACCTCCATTCCAAGAATGGCATTTAGCACTCATATCTGACATGGAAGGAACCAAATCCTCTCACCATGATAGAATTCCTTAGCCCTTACATCTAACCTGCTCGTCAGAATGGCTTCCGGACTTGTCACTTCCCCTTGGAAGGGACCTTGATCTAGAGAACACCAAGCATCTCCCTAAAGTACTCAAACTTCACTCTTGCCAATGGCTTCATCAACACATCAGCTATCTGATCATCCTTCACAACATACTGGAGCTTCACTGCTCCCCTTTGCACCATATCCCTGATATAGTGATACTTTATCTTGATATGCTTCGACTTGTCATGGAACACTAGATTCTTTGACAACTCTGGTTGTCACATAGTATACAAGTAGCATCCAACTGGAGATCAAATAAATAAGACAGTAGCTTCTTTAGCCATACTACCTCACAACTAGCTAAACAAGCTGCGACATACTTTACTTCAGTGCCACACATGATTGCTTCCTACTAAACCAAGAGATCACACCTGATCCCATACTGAAGCAACACCCTATGTTCTCTTCCTATTGATGGCATTTCCTGCCCAATCTGAATCAACATAACCCTCCAGGTTAATATTTTTATTCGCATTGTGCTTGAGCCCATAATCAATTGTACCCCTCAGGTACCTTAGAATATGCTTTGAAATAGTCAAGTGAACATGTCTCAGATCTGTCAGGAGCTGGCTTAAGGTGTTCACAACAAAGCAAATATATGGTCCCATGTTCGTCAGGTACATCAAGGACCCAATCATCTGACGATACATCATAGCATCAACCATCTCTGATGAAGCATCACTCAATAGCTTCATGTTCGATGCCATAGGTGTGGTCATGGCCTTGTAGTCCATCACCTCGAACCTCTTTAGGATCTCTACTGCATACTTCCCTTGTCCACACCTCCATGCCTAGAAAATAGTGCATCGACACATAATAGGAGCATCACTGGTCTTCCACCTTCAACCTTGAAGAAAAGGTTGGAATCCACTTTACTCTTAGTAAAGCCTAGAGTCATCAGTAATCTATCCATCATGTCGTACCATGTTGAACCTCAAGATATTTTGTAGTCACTCCCTCTGAAGCGGAGCATCATACTCCTTCTGTCTTCCATACTCTATGCACTGAAACATTCTGTACTAGAGTTACAAGTAGCTTCCCATGCTACTAATATTCTATGTATCCATCTAGTGTATAGAATTTCATCTTCAACCTTGTAGCAAAGGTTAAGATCTTCATCAAGCTCATCATGTATGCGTTTTAACTCCCACTGGCTGCAAATGTCTTTTCATAGTCTATGCCTTGTATCCCACGATGTTTCCATCTACTGCATGATGGAACTACGAATTTCCCTTCACATATCGATACTGCATCCTAGACATCATTCTTCTTGAACTGATCCTCCCTTTGTTCTTGGAAGGTTCTGCATCAATGATGTCGCTGCATTTTGTCATATTATTTTTCATTTTGAAATGTTGTCACCTGTTCTTTGGAACAAGTCTCATCCTTCTTTGCTTGTATCCGTTTATGTATGCGATCTTTCCTACAAGTCAAATGCATTTGTATGGTTAGAAACATTTCATAAGGAATATTCATTCTGGCAAGTTCTTATGCATAAATATATGATCATGCAACTATGTTAGCCAATACAACATTCATCCATATCTCACGGAAACTTTTCTAGATGCCTTCCATCTCTACCAGGATAACATTGATATCGTGCACTAATCCAATATGTCATCAAAGAGGTTTCATTCTAGATAAGTAGCAATGGAGAGTTGTATAGCACCATGATCTACTTACCCATCACATGCATATTAGTAGTATACCGTCATTAATGCAAACATTCTATCATGCATAAAACATTAACTGAATATAGACAAATGCATAACAAAACAATTGAATACTTATCTTTATTTGTTTCGTGGGTAGACTCCTTCTTGAGCCTTTAGCTTCATCGTCTTCTTCATTCATAATATCATCGTTTCTTATCGAAATTCTAAGGTGGATAAGAGGTTATTCAAGAGTTGATATATTCATATTCCTCATTGCTTGAGGAATCTTCTTTGGATGGTGAGAGCTTGATCTTTAGTTTCTCCCATCTTCTCTTCTCTTATTATGAGTTGAGCTTCTTCTTCTTCCCACAGTCTACTAAAATTAATCACTTCCTTCTGGCACACATTCCTCAAATGAGTGAATCCCATGATCCTGGGAGACCATTCAAGGTGGTTATCACCACTTCTGCATTCTTCACTTCTTCTCTTACCGCTTCAAGCTATTCTCTAACTTGAGAGACCCCTGCAATGTATGACTGTATGGTATCTGCATTCTCAATCCTCACATTCTTCAACTGGTTTCTCAAAGTAGTATTCTGATTTATGTTCTTTCCTTCAAATAGCTTGGTCAAGGAATCAAACATCTTTGGTGTCTTTAGGGAAGACACTTTTGGTACAAGTTGATCCATGATTGAATCAACGATGATCTTCTTGGCCTTGAATAAGTTCTTCTTGTGTAAGGCTTCGAGCCTCATCTCCCTCTGGAACTTGAACCTCTCTACTCATGTAGGTGTCCAATTCCTTTTCTTTAGAGAGATCAAATACTTCCATGCTTGAAAATTTTCAACTTCACCAAGATTTTCATCAACCTAATGTGATAGATCACTTTGAAATGAGAACCTCAAATGGAAATAGAAAAAGATTAGATCTTACTAATTTGAGGTGTCCGTCCTGGTTCCGGAGCTGGCTAATCTAGGGTTTGATAGAGAAAATCTAATTTTCAAAAGTTGGAATATTTCATATATGATTGGATAGAAATATATTTCTCTTCAATTTGAGCTGTCCAATGTACTCCTTTTCTGAAAACAGTGGACGGAAGCTCCCGGAATAGGAAGCCCTACTTTTCCAATTTCTTCTGCAGCAATTCCTGTTACTGTTTCTGCGATATCTCTGAAATTACTACTCCTATGTGTCTAAAATTTTGCATTGAGGTATCCTCGCATGTCCCTATTCCAACACCATAGGTGTGATCAGAATTGGTTTCACCAATTGGGACTTATGGTCATTTTCCCAACGTGTCCTGTTACAGGACTATTCAGAACAGTTAAGTTTTACGGACTTCCACGTGTCACTGGTTCATCTTTTAAGTCTGAAACTTGGACTGAAGAAATTAAATCCCGTGCTCTTTCTGGAATATCTTCAGAAATATCATTTGGACCTGTGTAGCTCAATATATAGCAATTCTCCCCAGATGTACTGTTTAGGGAAGAATTCTAGAAGAGGTTGGAACCCTAACTTGGAGGGATCATATATCCCAGAATATAGAGAATCTGAGGCTAAATTTTGGATACAATGTACATCATGATTTTATATTTGGCCTCTATAATTTTCATCTCCTGATAATTCTCCAATATGTGGATATAGTGAATTTACCAAAAATTAGCAGTTTTAGTATTTAGGTTTTTTCTAGCTCGAGGTCAAACTAGGGTTTGACTTTCCTAGAGTTTCACCCAACCAAAAATATTTATCCAATTCTTTAAAATTCGATTTTCATGAGGAGATAAATCCTATGTCGGGCTCACTCAAAAATTCCTCTTTTGCAAGAAGCCCTAATTTCCCACACCAAAACTAAAAATGCTCGGAATCGAATTCCGCTTCGACAGAACGATGCACCCTTTAATGGAGATTCATCCTGGCATACTTTTGCTAATGGATTGTGGAGAGAGACCCCCAAAAAAGTAAGAATCCGTAGCTTCTACAGATGCACAATGTCTTCTTCTCAGGTTAGCTCTGATACCATGTTATATTTTTATCATATAAGCTAGCATTATGATCTTAGGATCTTTAACTGAGAGAATAACATGCACAGCAATAAAACACAAGAGACAAGAGACACAAAGAATTTTTCTTAGGGAAACCATAAAGGAGAAAACCCCACAACTTCCTCAGAGATAGAATCAACACCAAATTAAAACCTGAAAACAGTAAGACAATCTCCCGACAGCAGTAGTCTCTCTCTTGTCCCAGCAACTTCTCCTCTCACTCATGCGCCCCAATGAGTGAGTGTGTGTGTTGTAAATAGAGAGACTCACTCTCTATTTATATTATTACATTCACTTGGAACCCACTCCAACATGTCGGCCTCACTTAACAATTACTTACTAGAGCCGACATCTGTAGGAGTGTCTAATAACCCTAGTGCCCCACAACTTGTGGGGACTTTGCCTCCTTCAATCAACAAGGAGGTTTATCCTTAACAAAATGGTGAGGACTATTGCCCCAACTTACAATGACTCACCTAGGGTCAACTTCTCTAGGATAGTCTAATAACCCTAGGGCCCCATAATTGTGGGGACTTTAACCCTTGACCAATAGGAGGGTTACCCACAATGACTTGACATGACTTGTTTACATTATAGAAACTTCCTAGAATAAACATTGGGGTATGACATGACTCAAGTACATTACAAATACATCCTAGAATAAATATCGGGTTACAATACATAAGAAATACGGATGAATACATTTCAAAGTTACAAATACATCAACACATACACATAAAGTTCACGGGTGCATTGGTCAACCCAAACGGTATTACTACAAACTCGTAGTGTCTGTACCTTGTAAGAAAAGAGGTTTTGTGAATATCCTCGTCATGAATATTCCCTGATGGTACTCGGATTGTAGGTCAATCTTTGAAAATATCTTGGCTCCTCCTACTTAATCGAACAATTCATCGATCCTAGGGAGTGGCTATCAGTTCTTGATAGTAATTTTGTTCAACTAGCGGTAATCGATGCACGTCCACATCATACCATCATTTTTCTTGACAAACATTATCGGTGTTCCCTAAGGGGACACACTTGGTTGGATATACCCTTTTTCTATCAACTCCTGCAATTGCAGTTTGAGTTCTACCAACTCAAGTGCACTCATGTGGTAAGGGGCTTTGGAAGTCGGAGTTGGTCCTGGTCTCAATTCAATGGGAAAGTCCAGGTCTCATTTCGGAGGTCATCCTGGGATTTTCTTAGGAAACACATCCTTGAATTCTACAAGAATGAGAAAGTATTCTATGTGCTATTCTCTTTCAGTGTCACGTCCCCAAGCCTCCGACCGGCAAGAGGACGCGATCTAATGGCTTAATCAGACTGGGCTAACCGCCCAAGAACATGGACATGCATAAAAATTACATAAACAAAATGCTACCAGGAATGCATTATGGTAAACCATGTACAAATGCCATTGTTTAACACACACAGATGCATTCATTTAACATACACAGTGGAAACATCATCATACATTCAACAAGCATTCAGTCATGCATGCATTTATCATGTTCATTTCATTTTCATTACAGTAAACTAAGATTTGTAGAGGTAAAATACACCAGATCACTTATCTTATGGTGAACTCGATCCGCAACCAACTACGTCGCTGCAACGTTCCACCCCAACCATAGGCCAGCGTGCTCATCAATCTCTCAGCAACGCTGCCACCCCCGAGCTGGGCATGATTCTCCAAGGAATAAGGGAACTAGCAGGCTGACACATAGCCAAAGGTAACCAAAACACAGCCAAGCCAACTAAGTTGGGTTTATCAGGCCATCCAGGAGTTGATGAAGGCAATTTGCTGAGCTGGTGAGCTCATAACAGAGCCAAGAACACCTACACCGGAACTAGCCTGACCTCTAAGACACCCATCCACACCCAACACAAGGAATCAGTCCCTTCTCTGCTACACAGTCCCTCAGGCCCTGCATTCCCTTCCAGTGCTATTCAGGGGTGATGGAGAAGAAGGCCAGCCCTCTAGCTCTGTCTATGTGGTTTCTAGCACCAGGTTTATCAAGCAACCAAGCCAACACCCTTACTCCTCACACAGTCCAAAGACCAACAATTGCACTCAAGCAATCAATTCAACTCTCACAGCTTAAACAGGGAAAAATGAATTACACAGCCCCAAACGTAATAGCAAAAATGGCTCACAATATGGGAAAAAAAACACAGCCCTGAAGCTTATCAATGAGCACAACTCTCAGCGGGGAAAAACGTCCCAAATAGCTTGTGCATGAGGCCAATAGTCCCTGAGACAGTCAAAAACGTGAATGGCTCTTCACAGCCATGGTAAAAACACATGAAATCACAAAAACGTGAATGGAAAAATGCACCAGCAGCTCCAAAAACGTGAGGAAGACAGCCCAATCCTCAGCACTACAAAAACGACCTCCAATCCATGGGAAAAATGAAGCCAGCAACCAAAAACGTGGAAAGAAAAACACAGGAAAAACTCCAGCTGCTCCAAAAATGTGAGGAAAACTGAAAAACGTGGATGTATGGCAGAATGGCTTGGGTTTTTGGGCATTTTGCTTGCCAAGGAAGTCAGAACACGTTTTTCAAAAATGGGTCTCTGCCCAATTCGAATTTTGGTTGCCCATACTCTTCCCCTTCCATGCAATAACTAACTCAACCACATTCTGGCAGAAATAAATGATTTGGGGAAAAAGACAAGAAAGGTAGTTGACAGTTTGATGGGTTTACTCCTAGACATTTGGCTTTTCCCCATTGGCCCATAGGTTAAATATTTCACCCCCCCTTATCCTTAGGAAATCATGCCCCATTCGATTTAGTTGCCGCGACCGTAGCTGGTTGTGCCCATTAATTAATTATGATGCATATTTACATGATGGCCAACATAATATATGCCGGATGCCCCGATATACCATCAGTGACAAATTTAAATCCAAAACATAGCATTACCGATCAATGGTGGGGCTCTGGCCTTTAGCTCCACACCATGATCATTACAATATATACATCATGTACATTTAATGTAACGGGGTCAAAAGCAGGGCATTACATTCCCCTCCCCCTTCAATAGCACTGTCCTCAGTGCTTACAAAATTGAACAAAATGCTACACTGGCATCGCCTCAGTGTTCCGCAGAATTGAACAAAAATGGATGTGCCAATCGCATGGCATCCTCCAGCTCCCATGTAGCCTCTTCAGGTCCGTAGTGCTCCCATTGCACATTTACCTGCCCTATGGCTCGGTTCCGGAGCATTGTGACCTTCCTGTCGAGGATGCGCATTGGCTCGATTCGGAACTCTCCCTCGGGTTCCACCTAAATCACATCCCAATTTATCACATGGTTAGGATCATGTACATATCTCTTAAGAAAAGAAACATGAAAAACATTATGAGCCCTAGTGCTAGCAGGAAATGCAAGTCTATATGCAACTGGCCCTATTCTTTCAAGCACTTCAAACGGCCCACAATATCTCAGTGACAACTTGGCACAACTTCCAAGATTCAAGGAACTCTTCCTTGCCCTCACTCTGAGGTAAACATGATCCCCAACACTAAACTCTCTGTTCACCCTATGCTTATCTGCATAGCTTTTCTGTCGGTCCTGTGCTGCTTTCAGCTTCTGTCTGATCTTTACAACCTCTTGCTCCATCTCCTTGAGCAAGTCTGGTCCAAGCACAATCCTGTTCACTGGATTATCCCAAGTCACAGGTGTCCTACACCTTCTTCCATACAAAGCTTCATATGGACTCATCCCCAAGGATGCTTGATGTCCATTGTTATAAGCAAACTCTACCAAGTGTAGGTAATCTTCCCACTTGGTTGGTTTGTCCATCACATACATGCGAAGCATGTCTTCAAGCACCTGATTAACTCTCTCTATCTGACCATCTGTCTGAGGATGGTATGCAGTGCTGAATTTTAGCTTTGTACCCAAATCCGCAAACAACCCCTTCCAAAAGTTGGAAGTGAACTTGACATCTCTGTCAGATACTATTGCCTTCGGCAATCCATGCAATTTGAATATCTCCTTCATGAAGATCTTTGCAATGTCACCAGCCTCATACGTAGACTTCACTGGTATAAAATGTGCTTCCTTTGTCAACTTCTCTACCACAACCATGATGGAATCATGTTGTCTCCAAGTCATTGGAAATCTTGTAATAAAATCCATGGAAATAACTTCCCATTTCCATTCTAGAACTGGCAAAGGCTGCAACAAACCTGCGGGATGTTGATGCTCAACCTTTACCTGCTGACATTTCATACACCTTGAAATGTACTCAGCCATGTCCTTTTTCATACCTGGCCAAAAGTACTGCTTTCTAGCCGTAGCAATTGTCTTCTGATATCCTGGGTGTCCAGAATACGGAGCTTGATGGATTTCATCCATGACAACTCTCCTCAAATCTGCTACATCTGGAATATAAATTCTTCCTTTATAAGTGAGAATTCCATCTCCTTCCAATTTATATCCCTCATACCTCTTCTCAAGACTTTGCTGCTGCAATTTTTGTTTTACCTGCTCATACAATTCATCTCCAGCAACATGATTAACAATCTGCTGCCTCAAATCTGATTGGCAAATACTAAGAGATGCCACATGCATTTCTTGCATTTTCCTGCTGAGCGCATCAGCTACCTTATTCTCTTTTCCCTTTATGTGCTTGATTTCAAAATCAAACTCACATAAAAATTCCAGCCATCTTGCTTTCCTAGCATTCAACGTAGGCTGATCAAACAAATACTTCAGACCACAGTGGTCTGTTCTGAGCTCAAATATCCTACCCATCAAGTAATGCCTCCACATCTTGAGAGCATGTACTATGGCTGCGAGCTCTAGATCATGAGTGGCATAGTTCTTCTCATGCTCCTTCAACTTTCTCGACTCATAATATATCACATGGTTGTCTTGCATAAAGACTCCCCCAAGCCCTTGTCCACATGCATCGGTACACACCACAAAATCTCTCTCTGGATCTGCAACTTTCAATACTGGTGCACTAGTGAGAAGATTCTTCAACTGCTGGAAGCTTTCTTCACACCTCGATGTCCATTCGAACTTCATCCCCTTCTTTTGCAAAGAAGTGATAGCATGTGCAACTTTGGAGAATCCCTCAATGAATCTCCTGTAATATCCTGCAAGTCCCATGAAAGATCTTACATCTGTCACATTTCTTGGAGTAAGCCAATTCATAATGGGTTCAATCTTTTCAGGGTCCACCGATATACCCTCCTCTGAGATAATGTGACCCAAATACTGAATTCTATCTCTATAGAAGTCACACTTGCTTAGTTTTGCATACAACTGATGCTCCCTAAGCACTTGCAATGTCAACCTCAAATGCTCTTCATGTTCTTTCTCATTCTTAGAGTAAACAAGAATGTCATCAAGGAAAACAAGAACAAACTTATCCAAATACCTGCTGAAGACACTATTCATAAGGAACATAAATGTAGCTGGCGCATTTGTGAGACCAAATGGTACCACTACAAACTCATAGTGCCCATACCTTGTCCTAAAGGCGGTCTTATGAATGTCTTCATCCTTGATCCTTCCCTGATGGTAACCAGACCTCAAGTCAATCTTGGAAAATACCTTTGCTCCCCTCATTTGATCAAAGAGGTCATCAATCCTAGGCAAAGGATACTTATTCTTCACAGTAACCTTGTTCAACTATCTATAATCGATACATAACCTGAGCGTACCATCTTTCTTCTTTACAAACAGAACTGGTGCTCCCTAAGGAGACACACTTGGTCGGATATACTTCTTGTCCAACAACTCTTGCAGTTGCATCTTCAATTCGAGAATCTCCGGTATACTCATCCTATAGGGTGCCTTGGACACTGGTGCTGCTCCTGGCACAAGTTCAATAGTGAAATCAATGTCCCTCTTTGGAGGAAGCCCTGGAATCTCATCAGGAAACACATCCCCGAATTCCTGTAACACCTGATAGTCCTCCAACCTTGGAGTTTCATCTCTCGTTTCCTCCAAAATATGAGCTGCATACAACTGGAAACCTTTCCTACAGAACTTCTTCAACTGCATTGCGGAAACCTGCCGTACTGAAATCACCTTTGGAATGCCTTTCACAACTACTAGGTTCCCTTCTTCATTCATGCATTCGAAAGTCTTATTGTAGCAATCAAGCTTCACCCTGTGAGCTTCTAACCAATCCATTCCAATGAGAACATCATAGGAACCAAGTGGTAGAACATTCAGATCTACACAAGTGACCAATCCATTCATAACCAATGGACATTTCTCTACCACTTCACTGACCTTCCTCTTAGTTCCAGTGGCTAGCTGAACTAACCAAGACTTCCTATGCTTTACTTTCTTAAAAGCACAAATATCCACTTCTCTAGGAGTAATGTAACTGTGAGTAGAACCTGGGTCAATCAAAATAGAAACAGATTGCTCATCAATCTTACCTGCTACTTCAACTACAGCTGATTGGTGATCTGCCTGGCGGTCCTCCAGTGCTGCATAGATCCTAGGAACTGCCCTTGCTACTTGACCCACTATTTCTGCTTCTTGAACGTTATAAGCTGGCCTTGCACTCTCATTCTCAAGTGGACAATTTCTGCGCATGTGGGGTCCTCCACATTTCCAACATTGAAGCGGCCCTCTATTCTGTTGTGGATCTTTAGGCTTTTCTCTGGTCACTCCAACTGGTTTACTCGCAGCTTGGGATGGCTGCTTCTGCTGATTCCTGAAGCTAGAAGGTTTAAAACCTTTCTTTCTTTGGTCAAACTTCTCATTTTTCTTGTCCTTCCATGCCTTATGGAAATCCGGTTTACCTTTGCTTTTCTCATAGCAATACTTAGCCTTCCTTATTGCTTCTTCAAGAGTTCTAGGTTCATAAAACTCAATTCTATCCTTGTAAGACTGAGGTAATCCACTTAGAAAATGCCGGACCTTCACTTTTTCATCTCTGATGTACCAGACATACCTCAACAGCTCCAAAAACTTATTAGCATACTCTTCCATGGTCTGCTGTCCCAATCTTAGCTCATGGAACTCCTTGATCTTGTCATCATAATACCTGTCAGAGAGGTATTTCTGCTTAAAATACTTCTTGAACTGCTTCCACTTCAGTCTCCTTTCACTGATCCTCTTTACTTGCTTGAAGTGTTCCCACCAAATGGATGCCCTTCTGCTCATATTGAATATGGCAACTCTTGCCTTCATGTTTCCCGAATAGTCATGCACTTGAAAGTACTTTTTAATACCAAGAAGCCAAGCTTCAGCCTCTTTTCCAGTCTTTACCTCACCATCAAATGTAGGAGGTTTTGCCTTTTTAAACTCATCACGAGAGCGATCCCTATGGTGTCTCTTCCTTTTTCTTTTAATGAGAAGAAAAACTGGAATCCCCGCTGGATTCTTCAGAACAGATGATCCACTAGGAGTCCTTCTCCTTCTCCTAGTACTGCTCCTACTACCTTCTGGTCTCGTTGTACCTTGTCCAGAGTCTATCTTCTTATGCAAGTCTATCAAACTCTGCAACATTGCAGCATTCAGCTGATGTTGCTCTTCCTGGGCTTTGATCAAGCTTCTCATAGTGGCTGCAACATCAGACGGTGTCTCTTGGAATCTCCTTCCATTAGACTCAATGTCATAATTTCTATTACGGGCATTTTCTCCCATGGCATCTTCTGCTCTCTCGCTAGAATTCTGAGCATCATACCCATCCTGGGTTCTCATACTGAACCGCAACTTACTTACCAACTGCACTACCTGGAATATTGCCCTTGAGGGTAACTTATGATTCTGAAAATGTGTTAATAACACAATTGTTAGATGCATAACATTGATATAAAACATCATTACTTACCTTCTTCCTGGAATAATCATAAAATTACAAATGCCCAAACACACAAAATTTTTCTTCCTCAAGGAATGACTATCTGAGGGGGACGACGGGGGTCAAGGGGGCTTGCCCCCTTGTGGCTTCGCCACTGCAGGGCGGGTCGAGGGCAGCGCCCTCGTTTTTTTTTTTTTTTTGTAAATTGTTGGTTTTTCGCGCAATCTGGCGCATAAGATCACTGCCAATTTCTCTTATTTTCAACCCTGAAATTCCCCTGAAAAACAGTCAAAAATCCTTCTAAAAACAGTTGAAATCGGGCCCCAAAACTATCCTTCCTTCCGCAGTATCGGCTCCGGTTCCATTCTCTCCTCCGCCGAATAGGCTCCTTTACCATTCTTTCCTCCGCCGAATCGGCTGTCGGCTTTATCTCTGATCGGCTGTCGGAAGCCTTTAGAATCGAGTGGTCTGTTCATCTGCGGAGCCGCAACGGTGGCTCCCCTAGAAGTTCCAACCTTCCGCATCGTCAGACGCTCCTTCCCTTTCCTCTTCGATCAGCGCACTTTCTCCTGCAGCGTCGGTAGTCTTCTTAATCGGCCGGCAAATGCCTCCAGCTTCCGCAACGGTGGACGCTCGAAAGCTCCGAACCTTCCGCTGAATCGGCTCCCCGGAAGCTCCAACCTTCTGCAACGGCGGCTCCCCGGAAGCTGCAATCCTTTCGACGTCGGGCATCGTCTGACTCTCACATCGGACGTCGGACGTCTTCAGCTTCCGCAACGGCGGGCAGAAACTTCCTTCAATGGCCCGACCATTCCATACTTAGCCAAATTTTTGAATTTTTTTTTTTTTTTTTTTTAAATTGTTGGTTTTTCGCGCAATCTGGCGCATAAGATCACTGCCAATTTCTCTTATTTTCAACCCTGAAATTCCCCTGAAAAACAATCAAAAATCCTTCTAAAAACAGTTGAAATCGGGCCCCAAAACTATCCTTCCTTCCGCAGTATCGGCTCCGGTTCCATTCTCTCCTCCGCTGAATCGGCTCCTTTACCATTCTTTCCTCCACCGAATCGGCTGTCGGCTGTATCTCTGATCGGCTGTCGGAAGCCTTTAGAATCGGGTGGTCTGTTCATCTGCGCAGCCGCAACGGTGGCTCCCCTAGAAGTTCCAACCTTCCGCATCGTCAGACGCTCCTTCCCTTTCCTCTTCGATCAGCGCACTTTCTCCTGCGGCGTTGGTAGTCTTCTTAATCGGCCGGCAAATGCCTCCAGCTTCCGCAACGGTGGACGCTCGAAAGCTCCGAACCTTCCGCTGAATCGGCTCCCCGGAAGCTCCAACCTTCCACAACGGCAGCTCCCCAGAAGCTGCAATCCTTCCGACGTCGGGCATCGGCTGACTCTCACATCGGATGTCAGATGTCTTCAGCTTCCGCAACGGCGGGCGGAAACTTCCTTCAATGGCCCGACCATTCCATACTTAGCCAAATTTTTGAATTTTTTTTTTTTTTTGTCTACGGCGTCGGCGATCGGACGGATCTCGAGTCGGATGTGAGATTGCTTCGCCGGGCACAACGGCAGATGGAAAGATTGTTGTCTCACCCGCAACGACGGAGGTTAACTCCGTGAACCTTTCCGCAGCGGTCGGACAGAGGACTTTACCAATTCGTCCGCAACTGTGGATGGGAAGATCGTGAACCCTTCCGCAACGGTGGATAGGGACTTCACGAAACCTTCCGCAACAGCGGATAGGAACTTCGTGAGACCATCCGCAACGGCGGACAGGGAACTTCTCCCTATCTTCCGACTGTTCACACTTTAAACAGAAATTTCCAAATTTCGAATTTTTCACAGTCTTCCACTTCTTCCATTGGTTCGGCTAAGCAAAATAAAATGCAACCTCTATCAGTGGTTCTTCCTTGGCCCATAGAGGCCCATTGCTGCAACTTAGTGCTCTGATACCATTAACTGTCACGTCCCCAAGCCTCCGACCGGCAAAGAGGACGCGATCTAATGGCTTAATTAGACCGGGCTAACCGCCCAAGAACATGGACAGGCATAAAAATTACATAAACAGAATGCTGCCAGGAATGCATTATGGTAAACCATGTACAAATGCCATTGTTTAACACACACAGATGCATTCATTTAACATACACAGCGGGAACATCATCATACATTCAACAAGCATTCAGTCATGCATGCATTTATCATGTTCATTTCATTTTCATTACAGTAAACTAAGACTTGCAGAGGTAAAATACACCAGATCACTTATCTTATGGTGAACTCGATTCGCAACCATCTACGTCGCTGCAACGTTCCACCCCAACCATAGGCCAGCGTGCTCATCAATCTCTCAGCAACGCTGCCACCCCCGAACTGGGCATGATTCTACAAGGAATAAGGGAACTAGCAGGCTGACACATAGCCAAAGGTAAACAAAACACAGCCAAGCCAAATAAGTTGGGTTTATCAGGCCATCCAGGAGTTGATGAAGGCAATTTGCTGAGCTGGTGAGCTCATAACAGAGCCAAGAACACCTACATCGGAACTAGCCTGACCTCTAAGACACCCATCCACACCCAACACAAGGAATCAGTCCCTTCTCTGCTACATAGTCCCTCAGGCCCTGCATTCCCTTCCAGTGCTATTCAGGGGTGATGGAGAAGAAGGTCAGCCCTCTAGCTCTGTCTATGTGGTTTCTAGCACCAGGTTTATCAAGAAACCAAGCCAACACCCTTACTCCTCACACAGTCCAAAGACCAACAATTGCACTCAAGCAATCAATTCAACTCTCACAGCTTAAACAGGGAAAAACGAATTACACAGCCCCAAACGTAACAGCAAAAATGGCTCACAATATGGGGAAAAACACACAGCCCTAAAGCTTATCAATGAGCACAACTCTCAGCGGGGAAAAACGTCCCAAATAGCTTGTGCATGAGGCCAATAGTCACTGAGACAGTCAAAAACGTGAATGGCTCTTCACAGCCATGGTAAAAACACATGAAATCACAAAAACGTGAATGGAAAAATGCACCAGCAGCTCCAAAAACGTGAGGAAGACAACCCAATCCTCAGCACTACAAAAACGACCTCCAATCCATGGTAAAAATGAAGCCAGCAACCAAAAACGTGGAAAGAAAACACAGGAAAAACTCCAGCTGCTCCAAAAACGTGAGGAAAACTGAAAAACGTGGATGTATGGCAGAATGGCCTGCGTTTTTGGGAATTTTCCTTGCCAAGGAAGTCAGAACACGTTTTTCAAAAATGGGTCTCTACCCAATTCGAATTTTTGTTGCCCATACTCTTCCCCTTCCATGCAATAACTAACTCAACCACATTCTGGCAGAAATAAATGATTTGGGGAAAAAGACAAGAAAGGTAGTTGACAGTTTGATGGGTTTACTCCTAGACATTTGGCTTTTCCCCATTGGCCCATAGGTTAAATATTTCACCCCCCCTTATCCTTAGGAAATCATGCCCCATTCGATTTAGTTGCCGCGACCGTAGCTGGTTGTGCCCATTAATTAATTATGATGCATATTTACATGATGGCCAACATAATATATGCCGGATGCCCCGATATACCATCGGTGACAAATTTAAATCCAAAACATAGCATTACCGATCAATGGTGGGGCTCTGGCGTTTAGCTCCACACCATGATCATTACAATATATACATCATGTACATTTAATGTAACGGGGTCAAAAGCAGGGCATTACATTCAATCTCTATGTCTTGGATATTTACTGCAAACAACTTGTAGACTTTCCTAACACACTTGTTTGCTTGTAAGGTAGATATCTGTCTTACAGAAACTTTCTTCGGAATGCCTTGAATATTCACTTGATTCCCTTGGCCATCTGTACACAAAATTGACTTGTGCAAGCAATCGACCATGCCATGGTATTGTTCCAACCAGTCCATGTCGACAAGTATGTCAAAAAATACTAAGGCTAGGATGTTCAAGCTTACTTTTGTTGGAAAACCAATCAGGTTTACCTCGCAATCTTTAACTATTTCCGAAACCTTCTGTTTCATACCTATGGCTAACTCAACTAGCCAAGGTTTATCATGTTTTACTTTGCCTAGTTTGCATACATCAACAATTTTAGGCGATACATAGCTAAGGAAAGCACCGGGGTGAATAAGTATTGAAATAGAAGTGTTCAATATCTTACCTTCTATCTCAACAATGGTAGCTTGATGTTCTTCCTATTGACCATCCAAGGATGCATAAATCAGTGGTGTTCCACGTATGTCCTCGATCGTTGGTTCTTCTTGTAAGTTGTGCAAGACCACATTGGTCTTGTTATTATAGTCTCGGGCATAATGAGGCCCGCTACACTTCTAGCATTTGATCTATATCGGGGTATCATTGGCTCCCCGATCTGTTACTGGCTTGTTAGCATTTGGAGCTGCTACGTAGGATTTTGTACCTGATTTATTGAAATTCTTGTTTGCTGGAAAATTATTGTTCTGTTTTCTATAACGGGGTGGGTTAGACCTTGGTTTACGGTTATTAGAGAAGTTATTAGAGTTTTCTCTATTTCTATTCATGTTCTCTTTCCTTAGTTGTCCATTCTCATAGCAGAGCATAGCTTTGTGCAATGTGGTGTCCAAGGTTTTAGGCAATTCGAACTCAATCCTTTCCCGAAAGTTGGGAGGAAGACCTCCTAAAAACTGCTGGATTTTTAACTTTTCTTCCTTGATGTATGGTACATAATGTAATAGATCTAGAAATATGTTAATAAAAGAATCCATAGTCATTGATCCCATACATAGTTCGTGAAACTCCTTTACTATTCTGTCAAATAATCATTCCAACATATATTTTCCTTGAATGATTTTGATGAAGTTACTCCAATGGATTTCTCTTATATTATCTTTCTTGTTGTGTTTCAAATCTCTCCACAATATCGCTGCTTTTCCATTTAAATTATAGATGGGAAGCCGAGCCTTCATCCAGCTTGAGTAGTTATGAACTCAGAAATATTTTCTCATGCCCAACAACCATTCTTCAGATTTCTTTCCCATGTTCACTTCACCTTCATAGGTAGGGGCTCTTATTTTTATGAACTCCCCCTATAGGTTATCATCATTTCTTTGTCTCTTCCTGCATGGAGAAAGAGATTCCTCACCAGAAGGGTTGTGATATTCTCCTTCTGGAGGTTTAGGGTTTTGTTCCTCTTCTCCTGGGCTGTTGTCCCATTTAGGATAAGGTTCCTTCTTGAACCTGTTTGTGGAACAAGTGGGTTTCTTCTGCGGGTTTCCTCCCGTCATATTTCACAGTAATGCTTCATTTATGGCTTGTTGTTCCTTTCTCTCATTCATACTATCTTCTCTAAAACTTTTCAACTCTGCTTGAAAACTGTGTATGGTCTTCAAAATATCAGAATTTAGTTCCACCACCAGTTCTGCTTCCTGAGTGGGGGTGTTCATCTTTCCTTGTCGACTGTTATCTTCTTCAGTTTTCATGATCTGAATTATTCCGTAAAAATTTCCTGAAATTGCAAACTTTGAATCATAGGAAAAAATTTATGTTAGTTAATCATACTTTATTTTCTTTGCAGTGAATGTTTGGTATGCCCATTGGTCTCTTAGTGTTGAACTGGGATCTGATGCCACTTGTAATCTCCCTAAAAATTGAAGAATTTTTTTTTTATTAGTCTAGTTAAACACAACCTATTCTAGACATTATTAAACTTGCAGAACATGTCATACTCTATTGTACTGTTAAATTGTTGTAAGTTGTTCTTACATCTTACTTCCTTACTTCAGTTATGATTATTACTCTGTTTACTGTTTGTGCTTATGATGTTGTAATGTTGATTACTATGTGATTCTTATGGTTACACTTTTCTGTGTATGTTAGATGCTTTGATTATGTACTTCATTATTATTTTACATGTGCTTACGTTTTATACCTGGCTCTAACTTAACTTTGTCTCTCGAACCAAAGTGGGTTGAGTGGTAGGACTAGTTTTCTGATGTAACTGCCTCATAGGTAAAAGTCTCTACTTGTCTAGCAGGCTTACTTAGTTATTTTGAACTAAACCACATTTAAATTGGTTACACACATGTGTTCTGAGCGACAGTAAACTTGTTATAGAAAACTGAACGCTTGTTCAATCGTACTTACGCTCACAGCTAGTGACACCTACTGATTGTTTATTTTTGTTCTTTACCGACTTGTAGTATTGACAAGGTCAATACCACATCTATCATTGCATGACACAAACTCAGTAATTTAATGACAGTTATTATTCTTGGTGTACCTATCAATTGTTAATACCCTAAGCTATTTGTATTATAGGTTTATTTTACGATAAGTAATTAACTTATACTTTTGTTTTATTCTATTATAGGTTCATAGCTCTTCATTAAACAAAGGATGAACCTTGGATTTTATAAATAAAACATGCCATGGAATATTCCATATTCCATGGTATTAGGCTTAATACCTAAAGAGTTTGTTTAAGCATGGTCCTAAGGTTTAAAACCTAAAGTAAGTGATACATGTGTTAATGCTGACCTTGTATTAACTTAGGATGGCGAATATATGATATAGTTTATACCATGCATAAGGGTTTTATGACTTTGCAATGAAAAATGGAGGCATTTGATTTGTAACGTAGGAAAACTATAGCGTAGTGGGTTTGGATTTTGATAATGGGAAACATACATGCGCCATTAATGCACGTTGGAGTGTGTGGCAGCTCAAGGTTAGGGATTGGATCACGATGGGGTTTGGTCATTACTCGGTTCACTTGTTTTCTCTTCTTGCATCTACGCAGTGTGGTGAAGGTGACATTTACGATAACAGAGTTAATATTTCGTTGGGTTTCACAGCATTGTTTGATGGTTTGTAGCTTAGCCATGATTTCCATACTTCTCATCCATCTCATTGTTGGTGGTTGCACGTGACAGAGTTGGTGAGGAGCAACATTGCTCAGAGATTCAAAAGGAGCTTGTGGGTGATGCCATAACATTCATGGTAAGCCTATTAAACAATCCTCCACTTGTCACCTCTCAGCTTAATGGGTGGGACCGAGTTTCATCTCGTCGTTGGTTTGGGTTTAATGTGCGGTTTTTTATTTTCCTTCAGGCCTGGGTTTACAAAGATTTGGGTTTGTAATTAATATGATACTATTGGCAACGGAAATGGGAGCCTTGAAATTCAACTGTGTAAACTCGATTATGGATTTTATAAGACTATTTATAAGGGTATACTGCATTTGATTTCAATGGTCATTTATGCTGGTCTTTATATGGCATCCACCTTCATGGTTGGTCTCTATATATTCAATTCCATTATCTGTCTTAGCTGTAAGAAACTAAATAGTGACAGCGTATGGTTTGGGACCATGCTGTGAATGGCATGAGCACTCTTAATGGCAGTTGCGATAGCTTGGATTGGTGCATACTTACTATTTTATTTATTTATGTCTAAATGGAAAGTAATACGGCCGTGGGTGTAAAAAACCCTGTGTAGGAAATCCTTGTTGTAGGTTGTTTGTTGACAGGGTTTCCATGCATTTGAAAAGGTTTAGTTTAGTTGAATGTGTGGTTATTTATGGGTCTAAGGCCGTGTTTATAGCATGTGTACAAAAAGTGAGGGTCTCACGACTTCTCTGTAGCGAATTTATCTTATTGTTAAAGCCCACATACACACTGTGTATAACATGGCTTTATGAAACGTAGAAGGACTCTACAGGATTGTTAAAATTCTATGGTTTATTTTATATAATGGCGTTGAGTATTATGGTATGCATTTTTGACATTTGGGCATCCATAGGATTCGATCCTAAGATCTCTTGTTTAAATATATAGTTTGTTATTTAGTGTTGTAAGTACACTTTGGTTATTTTTTACATGTTTGCTGTAGATTGTATTATGTTGGACCTTTTATATATGTTATACTATTTCTATTATAAAGTCTTCTTATGTGGATTTTAATACTTAGATGGTTCGACTTGTTTGCTTCATGTCATGGGTTTATATTATTGATAATAATATTCTTGTTTATACTTGGTAGATATAGATAGTATAGTGGTCATAAATTGTGGACCATGTATAGGGCCTCGTGTTGGAGCAGGGTCCCGAAGCTACAGAAGAAGCTGCTAGTTTAGCGGATAGATAAGTTTTGGCGGAGAGAAGATAAGATAGAGCTACGACGCCGTAGCACGTTTCCAACTACAGAGCAGAGCTAGAAACTATGACTTTTAAGATAGAGAAGTCAAGGAAGATGACTGTACCTGAGCAGCTGAGAAGAGAGAGCTCACCCACTGCATTGAAGGCAGCGGCGAAGACAGGAGGGCTCAGCAACCCTCATAAAGGAAAAGGAGCAACGAGGCTAAAGCATTGAAGACAAAGGACAGAAAAGCGAAGCGGTGCACAGTACCCATGATCAGCGCTGGGAAGCATGGAAGACTGGAGAGAGCTGTGGTGTGACGGAAAGTGGCTACCTCAAGTACAGATATGGCCGACTATCATGAGTTAGGGTTTTGGGTTACTGTTGGGACAGGCCCACAGTGTTGTAATGGCAAGACCTTCGGGCTGCCTATAAAGGGATATATTTTGTATTGTAAAAGGGTTGGTCGGTTGATTGGTTGGTTGGTTAGTTAGACAGTTAGACAGTTGTTGTATTATATAGATAATAGAAATAACATAGACTATTGTAAAAGCCAAGCTCTGGTTCTGTTATTAGCGGAAGCAATCTTACTGTAACTAGTAGCTGGCTTATAGAGAATTCATGTAACGATCCGCAGGGATCGACAGAGAGGGAAGAGTATATTATAGGAGTGCAATCTAGAGGAGAAAAGAGATCTAAGAGAGAAGATCTTGAGCTGCATATGCGGTGCAGCAAAACTATGTTTTACCTTCCCCTAAGCTATAATAAAAACACAGTTCTGTGGACGTAACTTCCATCCTGGAGGTGAACCACGTTAAAATCGAGTGTTATGTGATTGACTTATGTGTTATGTTTACTTGTACATTCACTAGTTATTTCATGAACTTTGTTTACAGTTTAATGAATGAATGTGTTAATCAGTTTACAGCAATATAGAAGGATAAACATAAGTTGAAGTCTTTGGCATGTTGTATGCGGGTTCGTTTATGCTTTTCTTGAAACAGTCACTAGTCGCAGTATTGAACAACCTAGTATGTTGAGCCTTGCGAGTCGATACGAACAACGCTAAGTGCGCTGAGCCGCGGGAGTAGGTTATCACAAGAAGGCGATACCGCACCGACAGAGGAGCTGCAGTGCGCGATACCGTAGGTTAAGGGCTTAGCGTTGGGAGGAAGTTACGTGTCGCCTGGTAAGCGACGATGCGATAAGGCTGGAGTTATCGTGAGTCGGTGAAAGTGCGTGATGTGGAAAGGGACCGCGCGACAATAGGAGGGATATCTCGCGGCTAGAAGAGCTGCGAGATGAGGAGATTGGGCGACGCAAGCAGAGGAGTCGCGCGACATGCAGAGAAAGAGACCTCACAGCTAGAAGAGCTGCGAGTCGTAAGAAAAGATGCCACAGAACCTGGTCCAAGACACTTGAGTCCTTGGCCAACCCATTAGAATCACTTCAGGTGAGAATTCAGGCCGCGTCGCGGTCTGTTGCCGAAAGGGCCAGTGAGCTAGGGGTGTTGTTGGTTGATTATAGTAAACCCGGGTCTGCCCATCATAACCAACACCTCGATTACTTGGACTGTTAAAGGATTAGGATGATATTTGTTTTAATTATTCTAGATCTAAAACTTAGATCTGAATTGGTATTTTTAATTATATCATGCTTCTATTGACAATATGCAATATGTTAGTAGAGTATATGGGCCAACTATTATCTAGTTTTTTAATCTGAAATAAATCTTAGTTTGTAGGAAGACAATACTACAGCAGTAAAAGATAATACATAAGTAAAACCTAAAAATACCAAACCCTTAGTAATCTTAAACAAGAATTAAATTCATCTTAGGGTTATAGATTAAAATGTAAACCCTAAGAGAATGGGACAAAAAACAAGGAACATAGGTTTTAGAAAACATAATGTATGTAAACGTTTTCCTAATTTAGCGAGCATTTATTCTAGAAAAAGTAATAGGAAGTCGAGGACCTCATACCTGTAAATTGAAGCTCCTTTAATGGCTGAAATGTGCACACTCAAATAACCAACACTATCAAATCATAGGGAGATCTGACCTCTGTATTAGGTGACTGAATCACTTGGGAAATATCACATTCCACCCAACCATGACCCAGAACCATTCCTGATTTCAATTCGGATCCCCCCGAGTTGGTTCATGTTACCACCTAAGTTGTACTTAGTGGTTTTATCAAGTGATCCTGGTGAACCGGACAGGGTTAACTTATTCGGACTTCAAAAAGACCTTTGGAAGTACTTCTGGGAAGTGCTTGTTGTATCATATCACATGTTCATACCCCATGGGGGAATTGTAATAAATGTTCTAGCATGATAGTGTCTGTAAAAGACTCAGTCTCTTAGACTTTATTTGTCAATCCGATCAGCCCAGGGTGTTTTTTCCCTTGGTTATTATTGGTTGTTGAACAAACGACTGATAATTTCTGAGTTTTTCACTCCATACCTCCAAAGTTGGGGTGGTCGGCTTGGCATTTAGGCCTATTGAGGTTATTAGAGTCTATGTGTCAATGTATAAACATGCTAGACATCATTTTTGAGTCATATGAACATGTCTAAGTACCCCTCGGTGTTTTTCAATTTTTCAGTTTTTTCAGTGTTTTTTATTAAAATTTAATTTGTCCAAAACTTAGGCTATTTTTTAATAGTTTAATTGGAAAAATTGTTTTTGTAATAAAAGTGGGCCAAATAATTAGTTTCAATCATGTAGGTGCTCATTTTCAAGCTAAGAGCACCATGTAAACCCATGGACCCACTGTTTCCTAGTCTTGAGTGATTTTCCATCACTCAGGTCAGAAAGCCCCAAAAATCAATTATTGATTAATTTAATTAATAAATTGATGAATAATGGAGCAAATCCAAAATCAATAAATCAGTGGATTCTTAGCCGATTTGATTGAAATCAGTCAGATCTGAAGCAGATTGACTGGATCTGACAAATCCTTGAATGAAGGAGGTGATCAAATTAGATCCAGAGTTGATCTTGAGCATCCTTTATGGGGAATTTCGACCTCCCTCTCTCCTCAACACGTTTTGGCTCATCTGGATGAGTTTTGGGCCGATGTGTCAGTGCATGGGTTGATGCGTCAGCCAGATCAGGCCCCCGGTTGACAAGTAGGCTCAGTTCAGCCTCAGTTCTGCATTAATGAACTCTCCATCAGTTGATTTCACTTGATTCCATGAGGAATTGCGCCCCCCTGGGTTGGATGTCCTGTAAATTGTATATATCCTGCTTGAGGCTCCCTCTTCCAAGCTAGTTAGAGCTGGACTGAAGGGCTTGCCATTGTAAACTGTGTACTGATCTTCATTTGTTGAATAAATAGAAGCTTTGGAGGCTCAATTGTGGAGTACCTTTCATGTGTGGATTTTCATTGTCATGCTGCATTCGAGGTGAAACTGCTATTTTTCCAATTTTTTGCACTTAATTATTGTCTGCCTGAATGGTTTCTGAAATCATAGGGATAGATCATTGTAAGTAAGCTTACTTACTTTCTATTTGCTGCATTTGTTTGAATGAGTTAATACCTGTATGTTAAATAAGGTTATTTGCATACTGTATCATCCCTTTCTCATATGTATCTCCAGATTTGATAGTTCTATTTGCAGGAGTTGTGTTGTAGCTTACAAGTTTACCGTGACCAGAAGATCTATGGTTCAGGTTTGATTCTATTGATTTCCAGAGGATATTGCTAATATCGTTCCCCTCAGTGCTTCACTACCAAGTTTTCTCTGCAGATCTGCTTCAACAACAAGCACCTTTCTTCCCCTTTCTCTCCTTTAAAAAATTATTAAACTTTCCTCAAATTGGTTACTTTAAAGGTTTCTTGTTGCTCTGATCTATCTCATCAAGAAAAACACATATAGATATAATTAGCAATATCCCTTCGAAATTCTATATCTTAGTTTCATTTTTCATATAAAGTTCAATTTCAAGAGATCTAGCTAAGAGTACCTTATTTTCGCAAGCAATTTAGTAAAAATTCATAGCTTGCTGTTAAGGTAGTTTCATTTTCTGCATGATAAAAATTCAATATTATGAAATATCAATGCAATTTAATTGGCTGCACAAAAAGTAAGCCAAGATCCCAAGGAAATCTTGCTTTCCTTGGTTCCTTTTTCACCGTTTTAGCTAGTTTAACAGCATTATTTTTTAGATAAAGTAGGCTGATCCAAAGGTACTCTTAAAGTTCCTTTGGGAATATGCTATTCTAACTTGTTCATTGTCCTTTAACAGGTCTGACAGAAAGAAAGGGAAGCTTCTGTCCGAAGTGGTCTTAGGAGCGTTCAAATCCCCCCAGGGGTCTCCCTTTTCACCAAAAAATCTTAATTGCTTTGCAAAATTGTAAAAAACTTGGTTTCAGCCTGTATAAGGACCAAGAAAGTTCTTATTGATCAGTTCTTTGATATTGTAACCGCTGTAATAAAATCATTTTTGGAATAGGCTCTTTCGAGCCCTTTCCAGGGGATTCACGTCGGTGCCCTTTTCGTCGTTTTTTTGTTTTGCTTATTCCATTTTTACTAGAATTGATCTGATTTGCAGGGTAGTATACTTAATCTCGTTATTAATTCCATACTCCATATCTCACATTTCAAAGTAATCGTAATACTTACCCCACGATTTCCCGATTGAACCGAAAGGGGAAAGAGATTCGTGGTAGGATTAATTAAGAAATCTGAATTGTGTATCTTTTTTCTTTCTTCTACTTTTTGTTTATAAGTAACTATAAAATTTACCCCTCCTCGATTCCCCGATTGAGATCCACTTGGATCGAAAGAGGTTCTTGGAGGGTTTTCTTTTAAACAAGAACACCTAGTTAAAACTTATTAAAATTTACAAGACTCTAGTGTGTATGCTCTACACTTGATTGCGGTCGTCCGATCAGTCAAGCTGTATCAAAAGCACTTGGGTGAATAGCATAATTAGGACTCACTCTCCCCAATTGACAAACCATCAGGTGAAAATCCAACACCTCGATCGAACCTCTACGGTGGCAAAATACCCAAAGGAAGCGGGAACTTACTGAAAAGTGACCTCGGGGCGCTGATCTCTGTCACACCCTAACAGGTACGTTACGAACAATAGCCCCAGAGACTCCATTTCAGCCCACATATTCCTTGCGGGTAGCCGTGAAGGTTTAGTTTTGGACATACTCCAAGTACTCTCGAGTATATCTGGAGTCCACCCCTTCGCCTAATTTTAATCAACTCACACTTCAAATTTAACTTAAAACCAAGAGGCAATCACAAAACATTCACTCCAAGCACATGCAAGTACATTGACTCTATTTTTTGACTCAATTCTAAGGCACTGATTATTTTCTTGCTTTATATATATATTGTGTCTCAGCATTGTGCTTTCGTGTGTTCATTTTTGTAAATTGTCATCTTTGATTATCTATAGTTAAATTTCAAACTCTTAAGTAACTCATTCAGTTTAACATCACCACACTAAGTAATTATCCTTAGTAACTTAATAGGTTCTACCCCCCTTGGCTTCATTAGGAGTTGAGCCTAAACGGAAGAGTCAAGAACAAGGTGACAGCCTTGACTCGAGACTTGCCCCCAAGGACACACTGAGTGGCTTGAATATTTCTTCCACGTGACCTAGGTGTGTGAAAGGCAGCAACAACAGTTCCAACATGCAAGTAGCTTAGAGCTCTTAAGGTGCGGCTGCCCTAGTTTGTATATCATGTCTGGATCAATTCTCTCTTTTTCTTCTAGGAAATGTTCTCTAAGAACTCTCTTGAGAATTTTTGGTAGAATAATGACCCCAAAAGATAGATGAGATCTGCAAGCCTCTCTTGGGCTTCAAACTTTATAGACAGACTTTTTAGTCAAAGGGGCAGTTAAATCAAGAAATGCTTCATTTTTTTATTTAACCCTTTTCATTTACTTAGTACTTTTAATATTTTAACTTAGGAACTTTTAGATAGTTCCTAGCTAGACTTTTATAGGTATTATACTCTTTAATATTTATCTTATTAATAATAGTAATAGATGGAACTTTTCATTATTAATATTATTACTATATTTATTCTTTATACATACCATGTATAAAATACATAATAATATAACATTTGTTAACATTTGTCTTGGGGTATCACATGTTCTGATCCCTGGACTTACGACACTTTCTTCATTAAGGTCATCACGTAGATGGGCAGGTCTACTAGGCTAGGAAACTCCAAACATTCTTGCATGTTGGATTCCCTTGTATAACATGGTAGTTCTTTAGTATTGGATGAGTATATAGAAATTTGAAATTTCATTTAATCACTTATAAATAAGTCAAATGAGATAAATATTTTTCTCGAGTCGTTTTCACTTGAGAGTCATTAATTCTTTTCAGTAACTCCTCCTAGCACTTATGAGAGCCCATACTCAATGCAAAGAACAGGGAGTTACAGACTTAGTGCGATTCCAGAGCTCTTCGCTCAACACTAATGCTAGGATGTATTTGTATGATACACCTAGGGATACAATGGCCAAGGATCCGATGTTCCAGAGCTTATGCTCAACATCAACATGGAAGAATTTAGGGCTTATGCCCAACACTTCCAAATTATATTTTCATGTGTTCGAGAGCTTCATGCTTAACACAAATATAATACTCATGTGCTCCAGAGCTCCTTACTCAACACAAAACATCTCATCAATCATGTGCTTCAAGGTCCACACCCAACACCGATAAGCATATATATATATCATCAACAATTGGCTTACGTCCAATATATAAAACAAATCATCATGTTCATATGCAACGGGGTCTTCGATCGAGTATATAAAACATCAAGCACACATCATAATCAATAGGCTCATTCCTATAAGTGTTAGGTCCAAAATTCGTGATATTAAAGCTTTAGATCCAACAAACTCTAGTGTGATTACACATGAACTGCAACAAGCTACATATTGATCGCCATGCTTGAGAGTCCTCTCCACCTTGCAACAAATAACAAACATGCTATATGAATGAATAAAACATATATAAACCATATAACCCTCTCTAGTAGATTGTGAACTAGACATCCACTTGAAATATTCTTCAAATATGAAAAGTGTGCATGTTTAATTAGATCTTTAATAGCTATATTTTACATAGAATGGAGAGATTGAATTCTTGTAATTCCATGCACAACACTAGTTACAACACTAGTTACTACCTTAGTTACTCCATACACCTAATCACTTGAAGGGTCATTTTCCTCTCTGCCATATTCTCTAATGAATACAAAGACATAAATAATTTCTTTAATAAAAGAATGATAAGCACCACACCCCATTTCTCCATGAAAGTCAACAAATTCTACATTAAAAAATTAGGACTTGCAATTTTTTTGAAAAGATGATGAGTTTTTGGCATGTCAACTACTCCTACAATGGCTTGAGTAATGTAAAGAAACACCTCTTTGCTTACCAGCATTGTCTCATGATAACTTGGCAGGTAAGTTAGCTCATAGTTTATTAATGATAGTTTTATAAATATAAGCAAGTTATCTTCTCTTGAGGGAGTAATATCATATTTAATTTGGATTATAAGAGCTTATAAGGGACTTGTAGAAGATGGTTGTATTACAATGATTTATTGAATAATATGGGATGTTGGTACTCGTAGAACAACATATCCATGTCACTTTTCAGCAATTTCCTAGGGTGGATAAGAAGAGTTTGTTGACAAACAAACAAAAAAAGTGGTAAGTGGGCACATTCAGAAATTTGCCTATTTGTAAAATTTAGCTTGAATTGATAGAGAATGATGGAAATTACTAAGACTAGCAATGCTAATGGGTCTCTCACAGGTTCTAAATCATAGTCATAAAATGTGAAAAAATGGGAGTGAAAAAAAACACACACTCTTGTTGGGAAAAAGAGAAAGCCTTTGAACTAGAGCAATTAAACATCAAATTCTAATTCTAATAACTTCAAAATAGGCTGAAGAAATAAATGTGCATACCTTAGTTTGAGTTGCAAGATCAATCATGCTCCTATGTCTTCCAAATACCTCTCCAATATCTCTCGGAAATTGTCAATGTTCAAAACCTCGACATGAGTAGTAAAAGTCAAGGTTTGGGTATGAATGTTTAGAAAGGTTATGAGGCTGGAGAGAAAATGAACCCATTAGCAGTGAAAGTTGGTGTGTTCAAAAGGGCCATTACTAGCCAACATTACATGTTGACCTGCATTACAATCTTCAAACTTCAAACCATCACCGCTAACTAACAATCTAAACAACAACTAACATGACCAATAGTTATGGTATGTATGTGTATGGAGTATGATAAAATGGGACATGCCAGCCAATGCCATAGCTAATAGTTGGCATATGCTACACTCTCATACGAGTGTTCCATTAAACCAATATTAAGAGTATTAAAATTTATGATAGGAGATCTAAATACGTATTCCATCAAACTAGTATTGAACAAATATTAAAATTTATGACTAGATATCTAAATTAGTATTTCATAAATCCAGTTTTAAAATTTATGACATGAGATCTAAATCAATAGACTTCAAATCTAAGGTTTCAATATTTTCATGCATGTTACTGTTGAGCTTTCGATTTTTTGATAGGCTGTCAAATACGTTTCAGCAAGCAAAAAAACGTTTTACATTCCTCGAATTCCCGACCTGCTTCCATGCATTCCACTATGAAACGAGTTTCAAGGTCTAGGAGTAAATGAGCATAGCTAGTTACTCGTGCAAGACTACCACCTAGCTTGGTGATTAGTACAAGTGTCCATTAGTACCAAGAGGCAAACTCTTCGACAACCAATTGCAAATCACCGGAGATGGTGGAAATATTACGCGTGTCATAAATAAGGTCAGTTCTAGAGGTTAGCTGTGGTTCTTCTAATCAATAGATGTGGCAATATGGATAGATGATAAACCATGGGAATCTGTGTTGCATGCTTGTTTACATCTATGATCTATCTACCTTGAGACGCGATAGACTGAGGTGCTAGAAAGAGCAGTCCAATTGTTCATTGTTCGGAGGATAGAGAGAAATCCACATGGTACCACTTGAAGGCTGAGGGTATAGAAGAAGGTCCAAAATAGTAAACACTCGTTTTGCATCTTCGCATACCTGAAAATTCGACATGCTTGAAAATTCCAAGCTTTGATGCTAAACTGCAATGATCGGTCTCTGCATTGGAAGCCACTGCGATGTAGAGTTAGCATTGTTGATCGCAGATACTAATGGAGCAAGCCACAAAACAATCAACTTATAACTTATTAATATTGTAAAAAATCTTCACCAGTTCTTTTAACAGGTCCATTAATTTGCCATTCGAGCCAGTCAGAATGGACTATATAACATGACCAAAGTGGCAAGGGTGGGAGTAAACAAAAGAACAAAAGACAGCTTGAGCATGACAAGAAGAGGTATGGCTCTTAAACACATCAAAATAGTAACCCGATTAATCACTTTGTGGGTATTTTGTGGGTACTTCAATGATATAGTTATATCGATTAATCACTTTTTGCCCATATACATGTTTTCTTAGGATTTGTGCAACCCGATATAAACTTGCTCATCCAGAATTGAAGGTTATATTGTTCAAGGTTATAGTATTGGTTATATTGTTTTACATTTCTTGGTTCTTCATTACTTCATTTACTTGTTTATTTGCAGATTTAGGGTAGCCACTATAATGAAAGGTAAGGGTAAAATTTCACAAAGCAATGATGATTAAAAATTGGTTTTTTCATAAATCTATTGATCAAGTTTAGTTAAATCTCAAATTTCCAGTCTGTTACATTGTTTAAAGTATATAATTTTAATGTATAATGATCAACTTATTAAAAAAAAATTCAATTTTTCACATTCTTTAAGATATATCATTTTATTGTACTATTTACTATAATTAATTTATTAAGATCGTTTTTTGGTGGGAGAGAAGGTAAATATATTTAATAGTTTAATGTTATAATTTTGTACTAATTATTAGATATTTTTCTAAGTGTTTGAACTTAGGGATACATAAAAGTTCATTTTTTAAATTTGAAATTAAGAGATACTTAAAGTGTAAGATTTTTAAATTCAACCCCTCAGGTTTATTAAAAATTGTACAAAATCCATTATACATAAAAATAAAAATAAAAATAAAAATATATGATAAAATTTTACTAAAAAATTTAAATTTATGAAAAAAGTGATTTTTATACAACTATGCATTTAATTTTACTCCTTATTGATTGTTGTGAAACCATGAAATAGATTTTTTCCAATGAAAAACAATAATATTAAATGTAGTAAATAAGTGTTATCTTTATGTGAGTTTGAATGCATCCTATTCAATGTCACTCTTCAATATGGTGTAGGTAAGTTTCTTTTAGAAATGTTCAAATATTTTCAACTAGGTATTTATCCTTGCTTTTAACAAAGCCCAGTAATGTTTTTGGGAGGCGGAAAGAAAGAATTCAAGGTTTGAAGGTTTATGTAAAAGTTGAAATCTAGCTACTAGGATATGCAATCCAAAGGAATAGAAGACCTTTAAAGAAATCCATTTATGCAAAACCACTAGCATGAATAATTCCATGGGAATATGAGCAAAACCACAAGCACCTTATTTCACGGTTGTTATGCACATTGTTTTTTTTCGGATTTTCATTTTCATTTTTAGTTTTTTTTAGTGTTTACATGGTACTAATATAGCTATTTAATATTTTCCACTTGGGTGTGTGCAAGAAGTTGAGGGTCTCTTTTGGCACGTTAGATTCAATAAAAAACTGAAAAAACGGGCATCCATCAACTTGCATGGATATTTTGAGACACTTACACAATGAATCTTGCAATCAGTTAAAAACAAGAAATGTAGGAAATTGAATGACCTTTCCAAATATATATATTTTTTTCTATTGAAAATGCTGTTAACTATCTAAAGTTAGATAAATTTTAACGGGCACTTTTTATTTTTTGGACAAATTATAAGGTATATGTTTTTGTGGGTGCAGTGTATGAGTGTCTAAATAATGGAATAAACTTACGAAAACCGGTATACGTATATAGAACATATAGGACTAGTGCACGACTATTTTTCCAATAATAAAAATAATATTTTTAATTTTTTTTAAAATTATCTAAGAGATCAAACCTCGAAAACGATACGTCAATTGTGGGTGCAGCATTTGAATGTCTTAATGAAATTATTTGGAAATGGGTTTTTTATAGCATGTATAGGTTGGTGTTCTTTAGTGCACCATACAAATTTTTTTTTAAATGGTTGAGAAACGAAAGAGATATGGACGAAACACTACCAGTGTGTTTTTTGAGTTGAGGAGTGATGACAAAAGATAAATAAGAAAAAAATAAAAAAAATTATGTATTCTTGTTAAAATTTACATATTTAGAATATGCAAAAAAACCATATCTGTTTCTAAAATCTCATAAAAAATGGAGATGTGCAGCATAATCAGACGAACCGCTAAACACGAGCATATTGAAAATATGGATATAATGTTGAATTTTCGATGGTTTATTATACTCCAAGGCACAGGCATGTTGAATCTGAAGCAAAGTACAAAGCAGACACATAGGCATAGGAATTCCATGAAAGCATGGGTGGAGGCTCGGCCATATCATTTGGAGGGAATAAATTTTTGAATTTAAACAAAATGTGAGCGCAATTTAATTTAACAAAACGCGTGCACATTATATAGAAACAAAACGCATGCACGTTATATGCAAACAAATCACGTGCGCGTTTTGTAAAGCCAAAAATAGTGTTCATCATCATCTTCATCTTCATCATCTTCAACTTCATCATCATCATCATCATTAACATGATCATCATCTTCAACTTCATGATCATCATCATCACGATCAACATCATGAACATCATCATCACCATCGTCGTCGTCAACATCATCATCATCATCACCTTCCTCATCATCTTCATCATCATCATCATCATCATCATCATCATCATCATCATCAACATGATCATCATCTTCATTATCTTCATATTCATCATCATCATCATCATCATCATCATCACCTTCCTCATCATCATCATCATCCCCATCGCCATCATCATTATCATCATCCTCATCCTCATCATCATCTTCAGCTTCATCATCACCATAATCATCATCATCATCATCAACATGATCATCATCATCATCATCAACATCATGAACATCATCATCACCATCGTCATCATCATCATCATGAACATCATCTTCATCACCATCGTTGTCATCATCATCATCATCATCATCCTCATCATCATCACCTTCCTCATCATCAACATCATCATCACCATCATCGTCATCATCAACATCGCCATGATCATCATTATCATCTTCATCATGTTCATCTTCATCATCCTCATCTATCTCATCATCACCTTCATCATCACCATCGTCATCATCATCATCACCATTGCCATCATTTCCATCATCATCTCATCATCAACATTATCACCATCGTCGTCATTGTCATCATCATCACCATGATCATCACCTTCATCATCCTTACCATAATCATCACCATCAACATCATGAACATCATCATCATCATCATCATCATCATCATCACCATCATCTTCATCATCATCATCATCATCACCATCATCACCTTCATCATCACCATCGTCATCATCATCATGATCACCATTTCCATCATTACCATCATCATCATCATCACCATCAACATCATGAACATCATCATCATCATCCTCATCATCATCCTCATCATCATCACCATCAACATCATCAACATCCTCATCATCATCATCATCATCACCATCAACATCATCATCATTCATCATCATCATCCTCATAATCATCATCACCATCAACATAATGAACATCATCATCATCATCCTCAACATCATCACATTCATCATCATCATCATCATCATCATCATCCTCATCACCATCCTCATCCTCATCCTCATCATCATCATCATCATCACCATCACCATCACCATCACCATCAACATCATCTTCATCTTCATCATCATCATCATCTTCATCACCTTCATCATCACCATCGTCATAATCATCATCACCTTCATCATCATCATCATCATCATCACCATTCCCATCATTGCCATCATCATCATCATCATCATCAT